>VZQC01006529.1:1010508-1458421 GCA_009823505.1 Rhizomys pruinosus
TTCACTTAGTATTGGAGTGATCTGAAATTTAGTGTTACTGGGATGAAATTTAGTGTTACTAAGAGACCTTGCATATCTGGGAGATCTTGAGGATGCAGTCATACTATTCAGCCTGGACAAGACTGGGTGTGGGGTGCTGAGGTTCAGAATGTAGATACTGGCCTAGAGGCTTTGTCTCCATATGCGGGCTTAAATACTAGGGCTCTGGATGACTTCTTACTGTAGGAAGCCTGAAACTCGGGGCTTATGGGATCAACTTGGTGGGTGGGCAAGTTTGTAAACTTTGGTCACCAGAGTGTCCTGGAGTTGGGCCACAGAGACCAATCTAACACTATGATTTTACTGGCAACGGCTAATATTTGAGGCAAAGCAGTTAATTCTGTCTCTTCCCCACATGTAGATGGTATCTCTCTCTGCTATACTACTTGGGGTTAGGGAAAGTGTTAACTCTGCCTATGGAACTCTGACCTTCCTACCTCTTCATTGCATCTTTTCCCATTTCTGTGCTGCATCCAGATATGATAATCTCTCACCTGGCTTCTCCAGCTCTTGGGAAGGTATTTCTGTGCATAGTTGTTCAAAGTGATGCTTCTGTGAGAGAAGTTCTATTCTGGAACCTAGCTGATGCCTGTTCTGTGGACAGGCAGCCCAGCATCTGCTATACATTATACACTGGAAGATATCTGGGACCACAGAATTGAATTTGCTCTTATTCCCATCATTGTTAATAAGTTAGATGCTTTTGTGTATCTCTTACCAAATGTCGTTGAGTAAGAGGTTAAGAGGCCATGGTCTGGCCGGGGTCTAACACTATGACCTCCTCATCAGTATGGAAAGCCATTTCTTTTTTAAACAGGTTTTTTTTTAATTAAAAAAAATTTATTTATTCTTTATGTGTATGAATGTACTGTCAGCATGCAGGTCTGTGCACCCATGTCATAAAATGCTGAGGAGGTCAGAAGAGGGTGTCAGATTCCCCTGGAACTGGAGTTAACGATGGCTCTCAGCCGCCATGTGGGTGCTGGGGATCGAAACCGGGTCCTCTGTAAGAGCAGTCGGCACTCTTAACTGCTAGGCCATCTCTCCAGCCCTGGAAAGCCATTTCTAAGAAATGCTTTCTTGATTTTATCTGTTTTGAGGGTGCGTGGCAAAGCCCAAGAGCTTCATTACTCACTGGGGCAGGATATCATATATTAATACACAAAATAATCCTGAAATTAAGCCTTGCTTCTCAGTTTATGATACACACTGCTCATAGGTGAATTCGTTCATAAGATTCATTTGGCACTTTTCTTAGGAAGACAGATTTAATAGCTTGGCAAGGAAAACCATCCCTACTTTATTCCTATTTTCCTAGCTTGGAGAGTACCTGCAATATTTGTAATTACAGGGAAGAGAGAATGATGCGTTCCTCTTACCATTTATCCAATTTTTAATTTAGTTTTTCATTGAATTTTTGCAATTTTGCTACAATATAGTTTGATGATATTTTGATCCTTTCCCCTAACCATGTCTCTCCCCAGTGCCCCCCCAACTCAATTTAATGTGTCTCTATCACCTAGAACAAAGAGAATAAATAGCTCTACAAATTAAGAGCTATACCCACTCACCAGGAGAGAAACTTGGAAACTGGGCACCATTTTGTTTACCAAACCTTACGAAGAAGCTTGTTGGTTACTGCTATGAGAGGTAACAACTAATTGAAAGGTGTAAATCTTTAACTTTGAACTATCTTTAACCCAGGTTTCCCTCTAGTTTAAGCAGGAAATAAACTGAATTGTGTGTTTGAGTAACTGAGGAACAAACACCCGGTATTGATATAAATGGAAAAACATCTACATTTTTCTGGTGGAGAGTAAAATTTTCTGATGGAAAAGTGAATAGAAGGTGAAGATTCAGCTTGTTTGTATTTAGGATTTAATAACAATGAAAAAAATATTTACTGGCTGGGTGTTGTGGTGCATGTCTTTAATCCCAGCACTTGAGAGGTAGAAGCAGGCAGATCTCTGTGAGTTCAAGGCCAGCCTGGTCTACATAGTGAGTTCCAGGCCAGCTGGTGCAACAGGGATACCCTGTCTCAATTAGACCAACAAAAATATTTACTACTATGTGAGTGTGTATGTGTGCAAGGTTGTGCGTGTGTGTGGTGTGTGTGTATGAGGGGGCATCCATGTGCGATAGCCGGTGTGGAGGTCAGAGAACAACTTTGTGGATAGGTTCTCTCCTTTCATCTTTACACAGATTCTGAGTCCTGAACTCAGGTTATTTCTCTTGATGGCAAGGGCTTTTCTGAGTCTTCTTTCAAACCATGATATGATACTTCTTTGTGATATAAGCTTTGTGACATGAGCATTTATTTAACTTTCACAGATTTTATGGCTTCAGGGCGTCCCTCCGGAGCTAATGCCCATATATAAACAGTTCAACCTACTTTAAAGTTTTTTTTTTAATTTAATTTATTCATTTTCTATGTGTATGAATGTACTGTCTGCATGCAGGTTTGTGCACCTGTGTCGTGCAATGCCGCGGAGGTCAGAAGACGGTGTCGGATTCCCCTGGAACTGGAGTTCTCCTGGAATTGGAGTTACAGACGGTTCTTAGCCGCTAGGCTATCTCTCCAGCCCCTCAACTTACTTTAAAAGTAAGCTATCGGGGCTGGAGAGATGGCCTAGCGGTTAAGAGCGCCGACTGCTCTTGCAGAGGACCCGGGTTCGATCCCCAGCACCCACCTGGCGGCTGAGAACCGTCTGTAGCTCCAATTCCAGGAGAACTCCAGTTCCAGGGGATTCCGAGACCTTCTTCTGACCTCTGTGGCATTGCACGACACGGGTGCACAGACCTACACGCAAAAAACAGTACATTCATACACATAAATAATAAATAAAATTTAAAAAAGTAAGCTATCAAATATACACACAAAATATCAAAATGTTCGAAAGTTACTGAGTACTATGGCCTGACAAAACTATCTGAATCTAGGATCTGTTTTCTCCTTTGGAAAAGCAGAATTAGTACCCCAAGGGGGTTAACATTAATAACACATTGGCACTAAACCTAACATTTTTGTTTTCCTTGTCAAAGTGATTGAATGCTATCCTCAATATATGTAAACATTTTCTTCTTTCTGCCATAAGTGAGGATCCCACTGCTTGGGAAACAGGTTCTGTAGTGTTAACAGGTTCTGTTGTTCAATTCTGATTCATAGAGGCATTCACCCTGAAAAGATAATTGAGATGGTATTTAAGATTGTTTCTAAGGGTTTCCTTTTTTACATTATTTAATAAGTAAGAATGTTAGTATGCATCATTTGTACAATTATAATAATAATAAATATTACATTAATAATAAAATATATACACTTTAATTTCTTTAAAAGAAATATCTAAATATGAAAATTGTAGCTAATCACACATTAAGCAATGGAAAAAAATTACACAACTATTTTTTTAGTTATGCCTAATAAAATTTTATTGAATTGTCATTTTTAAAGAATTTATTTAAAATGCTGAAAATAAAATAATTGAAGATACAGATAAGTTTAGGTATATATAAGCATTCATATGTTTAGATATGGAAAAGGAAGAATGGAAGAGAATGCATCCATGTGGTCACAGTGTTCTTTTGTGGCTGGCTGCATTTTGAGGAACATTTGGCTATCTTTGATGACTCCAGCTTCTCTTATAATTAGGAACTGTGAAAAGGATTATTCTCTATTTAGAACCAAATATAATACTAGAGTCTCCTTAAGCTATGCACTTAAGCAAAATATATTAATACAGGAGCTCTGACATCAGAATTGGATTATTCTACCAAGGAGATGTTGGCCGGGGGATCCAAGCACCCACAAAAGGTAAAGGCTCCTTGCCTCCAAACTGGGATACCTGCAAGAAGAGAGGCAATAAGGCCCTGCTGTCGAAGACCTGATGTAAGCATGGGAAAGATGTATTGAGACCACACTTGCAAGTGTACAGATGGTCTCTGGAATACCAGAGAGTGTTACCAAAGGCCACTAAACCAATAAAGCAAATATAGGTCTCTTTGAGTCAAGCAAGACTCCTCCATCAGCACCAGCTACACCTCACCTGCCTGGAAATACTGTGCAGCAGTGGCAGCCATATGCCTGTATATCCCAAATCTAATTGGCTATTAGCTCTCTCCTTGGAGGAATAATTCACGGCTGATGCCACAAGCTTATATCCTCTAATGGTTAGGAGATGTTATAAGCCATAGTAAGACCCTGTCATATTTAACAGAAAAAAAATACAATTCATGGATTAACATACCATCCAAATATCTGTGTCTATAGTGTCTCCAAAGTAACCTACCATAACAATTAGTACCGTTTAAATACCTATATATCTAATTGCTTGTGCTTCATTAATAAGATCGAAAGGTTTTTCCTGGACAAACTGTCAGCCCATGAAAGGAAACAGCCAGAATTGACCAGAGTCCAAGACAACAGCTCCAGAGAAAGTAGACTGTTTTGCTTCTCATCCACCTGTGCCCCTTTTCTAAGCCTAGGGAACAATCTGTGGAAGAGGGGGTGCGGTAGAATGTAAGGGCTGCGATTGGGGTGAGCAGTGAAACTACAACAATATAGACTGGACACTCATTTGATCAACTTGATTGAACATACAAGCCCCCCTGCTGGATGGTGGGACCCCTGAGCTGTGTGGGTTTGGGCACAACTGCTTGCAAACTGGTTTTACATGAAGGATGCTTGTACTCACAAATTATCACTTATTGTTAAAAAATGAAAAGAAAAAAAGATGCAGGAAAGTTATGGCAGAATGTATGATCTGGGACGGGGTGGGGTGGGGGTTAGGGGGAAGGGAAAGGGAAATATGCCTGAACAGAATTGGAAAGTGATGTATGAAATACACAAAGCATCAATAAAAAATTATAATTAAAAAAAGAATGTGCCTTGAATATTCTAAAAGGTACAAAGTTTTGCTAATGCACAAGGGAAAACTGGCAGTGGTGTTTAGAACCAAGATACAAAATCCTTCTGGATCTGTATACCCAGATATCTATGAATTAAGAAAGAGAGAGCTAAAATTAAAGATGGATTCCTTATAATTTATAATTCATTACAATAGATTATTCATTTGGCATGAATAAGGTTAGAAGATCCCATGACTCCAAATAAACTCATTCAGGACAGTAAATTAGCATTTGAGCAACAGGCTATAAAGAAAAATAACTCAACTAATTAATTCCAAATAAAAGTGTGCCAAGCAATAATCTGATGGCCAATTATCACACAATAGTATGTGATAATTCATTGCAATATCCTTGATTATCTAGATGGTTCCTACTATATACATATAATGAATGAACTAACACAAATAATAGGTTTATTTTATTAAATTTTATTACAATTTTTTCTAAAATGAGCCGATTTTATTATTATATTTTACAAATTCTGTTTATTAAGCTCTGTGAATTATTATTTACAATATGCATTTCTAACTTTTTCTATCATTAAAGGAAGACAAGATTCACATACTATATTTAAATGACCAGAATCTGGGAAAAATACTAGTGAAATAGCAAAAACAATATAAAGGTATCTTCGACCTTTAATCTTTCATGTTTAAAGTCTCAGTTTTTCAATCTTTAATCTCATTAACTGAAGTCAGTGTATTTCTCTAAAAAAGGTATAAATGATCTAATTCGATGTTCAGAGAGAATTTTCATATATTGATTATGAGAAGGGATTCATTGTTGACAGCAAGCTCGACAATATTTCAGTGGCAGAGATCATGATACACTGGATCTGAATTTTACTAACACCACTAATGACATAGGACTGCACTCATTCCTGTTCAGAAAAGATTGATTGTTTGGGGAGAACAAGGTATTTTATAAGATTTTCTGAACTTTTGGGGGTATATGTATAAGGACATGTTTTTACAAATGGATATTCAAAGATAAGCATTGCAATAATAAATTAATACTATCAAAAAGTTTTATATTGGAAAATGAGTTAAAAGACAGAAAAGCTATTATTAAAGTTTAACTTCTGGGGCTACAGATGGCTCACTGATTAACAGTACTTGTTGCTCTTCCAGAGTACAAAGTTCAGTCCCTAGCCCCCATAAATAATGGCTCAAGATTGCCTGTAACTCTAATTCTAGGGGACTGGCCTCTCTCCCCTTGCCTCCAAGAGTACCTGAACACACACACACACACACACACACACACACACACACACACACACACAAGCATACACACCAATAAAAATTAAAATAAATCTCGGTTTAACTTATATAACTATATTTTTATTATTTGTAAATTGGAATCATTTAATATTGTACATATTTAAAATATTAGAATAAAAATCAGTTATTGAGATATTATGGGTGATTACCAATGACACATGTTAACAGAACTGCAGAAAGCCTTTGTAGTGTCTAAACTGTGATGTTCGGAGAATGTACTCTAAGAACACAGAAAGAACAGTGGGGGACCCTTAAAATCAAGTCAGTAACATTGTTTTGAATCAGGTTGGTATATACACACATATGCTCTGACACTACAATATGCATATTGTAACATAAAGGAAGAAGGTTATTATGTGGTATTTTTATAAGTTGAGTAACAAAATAATTAAATAAAATATAAAAAATAAAAAAGTCAGGGTTCTCTAGAGGCACCAAAGTGATAGAAGGAATATATAGCAAGAAGGGATTTATTAGATTGGCTTTTACAATACAGTCTAGGTACTCCAACTATGGTTGTTTTCATGAAGCTGGATAGCTCAGCAGTCCCGGGCTGGCATTGAAGGCCTAGAAGATTCCTGGCTTTCAGTCCACATTGAAAGGCTGGAAAAGCTGTGTTCTCACATTAGTGAAAAATGGACTTGCCTGCACAATGTGGAGGCAAGCAGGCAAAGCAAAACTTTTTGTTTCTCAGTCTTTCTTTTACATGAGCTGGAGAATGCCACCCATGTTTATTATGGGCCTTCTTATTTCAATTAAATGATCAAGAGAATCTCACACAAGTCCACTGACTTGTCTGTTAACTGTTTCCAGATCAAATCATGTAAGCAACAAAGATTCGCCATCACCCACTGGTAGTCTTTCATTTGAAATAGAATTCATCAGGAGCTCAAGACTTTTAAAACCAGAATAGCACTTCTTTGTAGCTTGGAGTCCCCCAAGCATTAAAATCTCAGTTGCAATGAGTTCACCTATTACCTATGTGATAACCTCTGACTGCCTTTTGCCACAAATAATAAGGAAATTATTAGGGGAGAATGGCTTATTTGGGTCTAAGAAAAATAATATGAGTTTATGGTGTGTTGTTTAGGAAAGAGAGGATGCTATGCAAATTGCAGTTTGAAAAAAGAGTTCTCAAGATGTCAACGAAGGCAGAATTTTAAAGTTCAAAGAATGTTTAATGCAGTCAATCCACATATGTCAAATATATTGAATGTCAGATTCATGGTGCTATTTAAGTACATTTTAGGGGAGAGCTAAGATAATAATTCATTCTTCAGATGTGATGAATGAAGAGAAGATGGGTTTTCTTCTCTTTTAGTTTGGGTAACCAATGGTTAATAAGAGAAAGTTTTCTTTATCAAAATACACACAGGTAGAAGCACAGGAGGAATGAGAGAATTTTTAAATTACCATTTCACAATCTCTAATGGAATAATGGATCTAGGCAGTGATCAATAGTGAATGCTAAGAGCATTTGGTGAAAGGCTGATGGGAGAATTTATAAAAGAGAACAAATCTGATGTATTTGATTTCTATTGCTGTCATAATAAATGACCACAAATTGAGTGGCTGAAAACAACACAAATTTATTGTCTTGGGGTTCTGTAGGCCATCATCCAGTCACAGTGCAGCTCAGCTCTTTTTATGAGTTTTGAGGGTAGCAATCCAGTTAATAGGTTGTTTATTTGTAAGCTCTAAGGATGAATCTCCACTGAAACTCAGTGAAGATCATGGCAGAACGCAGTTCCATGAGATTGTAAGACTGAGGTCCACTGGTTTGCTTGCTTTTGATTGAAACCTGTTCCTGGATTCCAGACTGTGTAACCCCCTTTCTTACTGGTCCCTTTTTTAATAGTCAGCAATACCATGTGTGGTGATTCTTCAGGTTGCCAATCCCACCTTCCCTTTGTGTGGCATCACTCCTCCTTCTTCTTCTTTCTAGTTTAGCTCAATAAATGGCTCTTCTTTGATAGGCTCAGGTGATTACAGTGTGTCTTACTCAGTTTATACAAGATGACCTGATCATAATTACAGCAGCACATCCCTTTTACAATAGCACCAAAGTTAGTGAAGTTACTAGGAAGTGATCTTGAGAGAGAGTTTTCAGAAGTCTGTCTACCATAGCTGCCAATACTTGAAGCCACTGATCAATGCTAATTAAGTCCAAGTGTAACAGTTTTGGTTAAAAACAGGGGAGATTAGTGTGATATATGAAAACATACTAGCAAAATTTTAACTATTGTAGCTGGTAATGGGTCCACAAAGTTTTACTTGTTATAAAATTCAATTTTCTTTTCTCAAGAAAGAATGCACACACATATAACTACCTAAAAATTCCAACATTAGTATCTCAACTGCCTTCATGAATGAGTCCATCTATTATATCCCATCCAGACATTTTTCTTCTTCCCTGTTGCCTAAACTTATGAAATTATCACTTTTTGATAGAGAATATTAGATGGTGACTCATTAAAAACCAAATTAACCTTGGGGGTGTGGAGACAGAACTCATGTGCTAGAATATGATGGTGATTTCAGGTTCTAGTCACCCTTTGTGAGTGGACTTAGGAATGATGATCTCCTTGCATCATGTTCTTGCTACAGAAAGCTAAAGAACAATATTAATGGCTATGAATACATTGCTGCAGCTGTGAAGAAGCATATGCATCATGTCATGATGCTTCCTGACTCTTTTCTGTTTGGAAAATAGGTCTTAAACAACAAGAACAGCATCAGCAGCAACAATAACAACAACACCAATTATGGACTGGTGAGATGGCTATGCAGTTAAAAGCACTGGCTGCTCTTGTAGAGGACCCAGGTTAGATTCCAAGCACCCACATGGTGGTTAATAACCATCCATAACTCCAGTTCCAGGAGATCCAATGCCCTCTTCTGACTTCCATGAGCATTGAATGATACAGGTGTACCTACCTACATGTAAGGCAATACACTCATACACACAAAAAAAAGTACAAAATAAGCAATTATTTAGTAGGAAGGGCATGTAATTAATTGTTGGTACATATGAAGAGGCCTGAGGAGTTGTGGGAGTCTGTTATCTTCTTTCATTATGGGAGATGGAACATAATTCATTAGACTTGGTGGCAAATGCCTTTCTCCACTGAGCAAGCTTGCTGGCCACCAGTAGATCTTATATCGATTTCTGTAGAGTTTTTGGTAGCTATATGACTCAGATTTTTGTACTTAAATCAATATTAACAGTCCCACAATAAGTAGAATACAAGTTTTCCATTTTATCTGCTTGATAAAATACTCTGATAAAAACCAACTTGAGAAGCGAAAGGTTTATTTTCCTTAGTAGTGTGAAGCCTGATAGTTTAACCAGACTCCAAGGAATAGGTCCACATTCAAGAGCACTTGAGAAACACAGATCAGACTCAATAAGCTAGTCAATAAAAAAGACAAATAATAATTGAGGCTATGAATTTGGGGGGAGGTCATGGTGGATGGGGGAGGGCATTTGAATATGATCAAAATACATGGTACAAGATTCTCAAATCAACAAAAATATTAAAACAAAAAATAAAAAAATAAAAAGTTGCCTTATAAATATTTATGCTTATATCCATGGACCTGGGCTGTTCTGTCTTGATCAGAGAAGCTCCTTCATTCACTGGACCACAGCACACAGAGAGATGCATAACTGGCAGAAGTCCTGAATAAGAGATTATGTACTCATGCACAAACAAGACATCCATATTAACTTATCCTCCATCAAGTCTCAGGGAATATTACATCAGAGGAGTTCAAAAGAATGTAAGAGTAAGAGGATAGAAACAGTGATGTGAGATGCTGTCTTCCGGGACAGGATATCGAATTGTACTCATGAACTCATGGAGTAGTGCTTTGCCTAAGCAAGATAAAGTCAGCCGAAACCCAGGTACATTATCTCCAGAACCCACCCTTATTGAGGAGCTATTGGCATAGAGCATCTGTTGGGAAAGGAAGAATGGTTCTTTTGTTGAGAATATGGCTCTGGTAGGCTTCCTATGCTCCAGTGGATGGCTCTGTACCCCATGCTTATGGGCAGCACTAACTGGACTTGAAAATTTTTTTTTAAGACATGAATTTGGGAGGGGGTCATATTAGGGGAGATATGTGGGGAGTTGGAATATGCAAACAGGATGTGGAGATGACTGTATTTCATTATATTCCTCTATGAAATCCTCAAAAATGAAGAAAAAAATGTCAAAAAGTTAAAAAAAAAAAAAAACCATGAAAGCCAAGTGATATAGTTTCAGTTAGGAATGTTCTCCAAAGACCTATGTGCCACTGTTAGGAGATGGTAATGAGGCAGGACAGAGAGGAGGGAAAGGTTTGTTTGTTTGTTTGTTTGTTTGTTTGGTCTTTTTGAGACAGGTTCTCCCTTTAGTCCCAGCTGTCTTGGAGCTCGCTCTGTAGACTAGGCTGGCCTTGAACTCACAGACATCCTCCTGCCTCTGCCTCTAGATTGCTGAGATTAAAGGCGTGTGCCACCGTACCTGGAGGCAGGAAAGTTTTTTAAGGACAAGCAAGGGGAGAAAAAAAGCACTCTGCAATCTAGTGGAAGATTTTGCTAACAGCGGAGCAAGAATTCTGCCATAATTTAATAACTGCTTGAGGTCTTTTTCTTTCCCAGCCATAAAGCCCTCAACTTTCTAGGTTTCCCAAAAGAAAGCAACCTTACAGGAAAAGAACTTCAAGTAACCTCCCGGTATGTAGTGTTTTTTTTTTTTTTAATTTTATTTATTTTTGTATGTGTATGAATGTACTGTCTACATGTAGGTTTGTGCACCTGTGTCGTGCAATGCTGCGGAGGTCAGAAGAGGGTCTCAGAATCCCCTGGAACTAGAGTTCTCCTGGAAGTGGAGTTACAGACAGTTCTGAGCTGCCATGTGGGTGCTGGGGATAGAGCCCGGGTCCTCTGCTAGAGCAGTCAGTGCTCTTAACCGCTAGGCAATCTCTCTAGCCTGGTATGTAGTGTTTTAAAGCCACATTAAAGATATGCTTTAATTGGCTATTGGCTCTCCCCTTGGAGAAATAACCCATGGCTGATGCCACAAGCTTACATCCTCTACAGGTTAGATGTTATAAGCCACAGTAAGACCCTGTCATATTTAACAGGGGGGAAAATTGTAATTCATGGATTAACATATCCAAACATGTGTCTATGCTAAAGTAACCTACCATAACTATTGGTGCTGCTTAAATACCTATATATCTAATTGCTTGTTCTTCATTAGTAGGATCGAAAGGTTATTCCTGGACAGACTGTCAGCCCATGAAAGGAAACAGCCAGAATTGACCAGAGTCCAAGTCAACAGCTCCAGAGAGAGTGGACTGTTTTACCTCTCATCCACCTGTGCCCCTTTTCTAAGCCTAGGGAACAACCTGAGGAAGAGGGGGCGTGGTAGAATGTAAGGGCTGCGATTGGGGTGAATGGTGAAACTACAGCAATGTAGTCTGGACACTCATTTGATCAACTTGATTGAACAAACAACCTGTCACCCCCCACTGGATGGTGGGGCTGTAGGTGTTTGGGCACAACAGCCTGCAGATAGGTTTTGCATGAAGGATGCTTGTACTCATGGATTATCACTTATAGCTAAAAATGAAAAAAAAAAAAACTGAGAGAAAGATGCAGGACAGTTATGGCGGAATGCATGATCTGGGATGGGGTGGGGGGGGGGAGGGAAAGGGAAATAAGCCTGAACTGAATTGGAAAAAATGTATGAAATGCACAAAGCATCAATAAAAATTAATTAAAAAAAAAGATATGCTTTAATAAAGAAACAGCCTAGATCTTAGCATCTGTTTTAAAGCCAAAATTGGACATGAATTGCTGAGAACTTGTTGCTTCAGAATTGTCTCAGAACCATTCTCCTAAGCAAGGGTTTTGTTCATTCTTTGTTGAAACAGTATATCCAGCATGAAACACAAAAGTAATATTCAGACCGAGATCCTTACCAGTGAAGATTTTTTTTTTCCATAGCTCCTAGACCACATAAACCTAACATATAATTATCAACTTCTCCCATTATTTGCAATGAGAAAAGACTGCTGTTTGCAGTGTTTTGATATGTAAAAACATACATATACACATTCATACACTTCATTGGGTGGACAGTTAAGAAATGTATTGAGGCTTAAAAGTCACATAACCAAGAACCAAGACACAAGAGAAACACATATCTCAGTGATCCCGTTGTATTACCAAAAGTATCTTTTCAGTTGCAAGGTTAGGTGTTAGTTCAGAATTAATTAATTAATTAATTTGAGGAATCCATTTGGCAGAAGCACTTAGGAAGCTGGCAACCCCCAGCCCTCAGGCCAGATTCCTGCTGATTTCTTGCACACTTTTGAAACCTATCTGGTGCCAAGGTCTTTGATGTTTTGGGAAAAACATTGTCACATTCCTGTAGTGATCTGGAGTATATGTTGTAAATTCCTATGCCCCAACCCCCACTTGCATCTGACAAGGTCCAGTATAAATACCCCACATTGAGTCACTCCTTTCCTTGTCCTTTCTTTTCTTTCTCTCTGGGCTTTCCAGTACTCCTCCCTCACCCACCCTTCCTAAGGCTAAGCCCAGGGTGGCTGACTGGCTGGCCAGAGTGAGGCTAGGGAACTTGTAGTCCCAGAAAACTGCGAGCTCTGATCAACGGGAGGAAGAACATCAAAAGGCTACATGTTTATTCATTTGTTTGTTTTATTCATTGCGTATGTGTGTATTGCCATGCAAGTGCACCCTTGTTGTACAATGCCCAAGGAGGGCAGAAGAAGGCGTCAGAACCCCTGGAACTGGAGTTATGAATGGAGAGTTGTTAGCAACCAGTGTTCTTAACTACTGAGCCAATTTTCCAGCCCCTGCAAATGTTCATATTTTAAAAGTCATTCCTACACTTGTGCAACCCTAATGGCACCTGAATTTAGTTCACTGGATTATAATTCAGTCCTAGCATCACTGGAGCCACCTCTGTTAACAAGAAAGCGAGAGAACCAGAAGGGGTAGCTACCTTCTGAGCTGTACGCTGAGAGCCGAAATGACTTATATGAGTAATGCCAAGACAACCAATTGATTACTCTCTTGAAGAGCCCATGTCAATACTTGGGTGTGTCTTTTGCTTTTCCCCTACTCCCCTTTGGGAGCACCCCCTCCCCACTTGGGTATGTCTTACTTTCCTTTTCAGCACCTCTCTTTCTTCCTAATTTTTACACCTAAACCTATATTAAAATTATTTAAAATATGGGCCAAATAGATTGCTCAGTATTTAAGAGTATGTATTGTTCTTCCTGGACCTGACTTTAGTGCTCGGCATCCATATTGAGCATTGGGCAGCTATCACGCAGCCCCAGGGGTATCTGACAACCTCCAGCCTCCATGGGGACCTACACTCATGTGCACACATTGACACACAATTAAAAATGAAAGAAATCTTTAATGTATCTGTAAATAAAAAATCACCAGCTCTAAGTCAGGCATGGGGGCACACTGCTTTAATCCCAGCACTCAGAAGACAGAGTGGGATCAAGGCCAATCTGATCTACAGGTCAGCTGTAGCTTTAGGGAAACACTGACTCAAAAAAGGAAAAAAAGGAAAATAAAATGAAAACAAAAACAAAAACAACAACCCAGTTCTTTTCAGTTCGGTGTTGAAGCCAGAGAACCATTTGACCTGAGTTGAAGTAAGAGTCTCAGGGAACTCCTTAGGTTATTGAGGGTGGCGGTGTGAGACTCTGTTTCTATGATTTTAACTGCTGGCAGTGGAACACGTGAAAAGTGGAACTAGTGGGAGAAAGTTAGGGTGTGAGGATCATGCCTGATGGGGTATTGAGATGCTCATCTCTCTCTCTCTCTCTCTCTCTCTCTCTCTCTCTCTCTCTCTCTCTCTCTCTCGTTTTTGCTTAGTGGCTGCCAGATAGTGAGCACCTTGCTTCGCAAGGTGATATCCCTTCTTGTCATAGGACCCAAAGCAATGGAGACAAAGGACTTTGGAAGGAAACCCTGACACTACGAGTCAAAATAGTCCTTTGCTCCCCTGAGTTGATTTATCTCAGCGTTTTGTCAGGGCAGCAGCAAGCTGATTAACACATTAAGCGATGCATTAAAGTTCATCTAAACATCTTCATACTCTGAATGTAAAGACTAATTCAGTTCTAGTGCAAGAGTGAAATAACACTCTTTCCCGTAGGATAAATGGGAAAATCTAATTTTCACAACGCCTATTAATTGGGATGTCCTATCACCATCATTATATTGTTACACTTATAAACATAAATTTTATTCTTTTATAATGACTAGATTATTAATAATTATCTTGATTTCTTGAAGATACTCCCTGGCCATATTTTAATATCAACAGTGAAAATGAGCTATGATAATAACCCTCTATATCGCTCTCATCTGCATACCCCTTACATATTTTTCTGCTTATTCCTTACCTTTTTTTCTTAACAAATAGAACCGTTGCCATCAAATATTCTTCAGAGAATCAGCCAAAAGGATCTTATAAATTAAAATGCCCTGTAAACTAAAAGCAGCTGATTCTTTGCACCAAATCACCCCCTAATTTGTCAACAAACTTGCATACTGCCAGGCAGGTATGCTTCTCTCTTCTTTGTCAAGGACCACCAAACTTTCATAGTGTGTTTTAGAATTCTGTGCAGCAGAGATGGTGCCTGAGTAAATCATGCCTTCCAGAGCTCAGACATGGAAGACATGTGCAGAACATTCTGAAACAACTGAGCTAAACTGAATAGTAAATATGACAGACAGAATGGATGATAAATGAAAGTGATGTAGAGATTTTTAAAAGCTATAATCTGGAGAAAAATATTTTGAAACCCATTGTTTAAAAAGGATTGAAAGGAACAGAATTTTAATCAGGTTACTATTGAAATATTGGCTTTTTCATTCATTTTTGTTTGCTTCACCACCAAGACCAAAGCAGAATTCAGTGTTTAACGATATGACTAAATGATTCAGATGACAAAAGAATACTATTTTTAATAGGAGGGAAGGTGATCCACTTAGTGTTGGGAACAGACATAAACTTAGCTTATTTCAGGTAGAAATGAGAATAAGGTAGCAAAACTGTGTGGAGATACAGAATTCTAATGTATCTAGAAACTGTGTGGAATCAAGTTTTTGAAACTTTGTACATGGGCAATGCACTTCTAGAGGAAGGGAAGTGATGTTTATGTACTATTAATTGTGTTTATATAATAGGTTAGGAATAGGTAGATTATTTTTATTTAAAAATATTTTAATATATATTTTATTGAATTTTTTGTGCATTTCATACATTAAATCTTAATCATTTTTAGACACACTCCTCCATCCACAACCTGCATAAGCCCCCCAGTGGATTTAATACGATCTTTCATATATGTGGGTCTATGGAGTCAAGCTTTTGTGCACAGATGTTATTCCATGCAAGGTCATCCACTGGAATCTAGTCAGTTTATCTAGAGTTACTTCTTTATTTTTTATTTTTAAATTTTATTTATTTTTGCATGTGTATGAATGTACTGTCTGCATGTAGGTATGTGCATCCATGTTGTACAATGC
The DNA here is from genome assembly GCA_009823505.1 of Rhizomys pruinosus. Classification (NCBI taxonomy): domain Eukaryota; kingdom Metazoa; phylum Chordata; class Mammalia; order Rodentia; family Spalacidae; genus Rhizomys; species Rhizomys pruinosus. The sequence continues at coordinate 1,026,310 of VZQC01006529.1, forward strand.
TGCGGAGGTCAGAAGAGGATGTCGGATTCCCCTGGAACTGGAGTTCTCCTGGAATTGGAGTTACAGACGGTTCTCAGCCGCCATGTGGCTGCTGGAGATCGAACCCGGGTCCTCTGCAAGAGCAGTTGGTGCTCTTAACTGCTAGGCTATCTCTCCAGTCCCTAGAGTTAATTCTTTAAAGATCAATTCCCTCATCCAGCAGTAATCAGTTGTCGACAGCTCTTCATCTAAGGTTACAGTCTGCTTACAATTTCCCCATTTCTGTGCTGAGTTTCTGTCTGATTGAGTACATGGTCTTGTGCATGTTGTCATCATTGCTGCAAGTTCAAATGAGCAAGTTCCCAGAGACCTAATAGACTCTATTTCCTTATCATGCAGTAACCCTGGCTCTTACAATCTTTCTGCTCCTTCTTCTACAATGGTCTTTGAGCCATGGGTGGGTAAGTTTTAATAGAGGAGTCCTATCCAGGGACAAGCACTCTACAGTGTTTTATTTTCTAAAACTTGGCTAGTTGTTGCTTTCTGTGTACATCATACTCCAGTTCATGAGGCAGCTTCCCTGGTGAGAGTCGAGGGATGCATTAGTATTCTCTCTACTCTCTATTCCACTATGTTCCAGGGTGTAGAGGTTCTGTTGCAGATGTGTCACCTACGGCTGGGCATCACTCAGACACATATTCTCTGTGTGTAACCAGTTGTGGAACTCTGTCATAACCTCCATCTTCTGCAAAAAGGAGCTTCTTTGATAAATGGTGAATGGTAAACTTGGACCTGATTGATAAAATGGTCAAAGAAGAAATTAAGAAGAAATGGACCTGATTGATAAAATGGTCAAAGAAGAAATTAAGAAGAAATAAAGAGTATTCCTGCAACTATTTTCATTTTCTTTTTTAAAATTTTTATTTATTCTTGTATGTGTATGAATGTACTGTCTGCATGTAGGTTTGTACACCCGTGTAGTGTAATGTTGCAGAGGTCAGAAGAGGGCGTCAGATTCCCCTGGAACTGGAGTTAAAGACGGTTCTTAGCTGCCATGTGGGTGCTGGGGATTGAACCCGGGTCCTCTGCAAGAGCAGTCTGAACTCTTAACTGCTAGGCCATCTCTCCAGCCCTCATACTATTTTCATTTTCATATAGTACTTTGTTGGTTTATATAATATGTATTGATTCAAAATGAACCTTGCCCTTTATATTTAAGGAGCCATCAGTGAAATTAAAACATTTGAAATTTGATTTTTGACTATATATGGCATACCATGACCTGTATCATAAACACATTTTCTAGCCGGGTGTGGTGGCGCACACCTTTAATCCTAGCACTTGGGAGGGAGAGGCAGGTGGATCTTTGTGAGTTCAAGGCCAGCCTGGTCTACAGAGTGAGTTCCAGGACAGCTGGGGCTACAGGAGAGACCCTGTCTTGGAAAAAGACCAAAAAAAAAAAAAAAAAAAAAAAAAAAAACCCAAACACATTTTCTATCATAATATCTCTACTGTTAAAATAAGGCTAAGTTATAATTTTTTACCTTTGTGAACTGATCATAGGGCCTTCATTTCCAGAAGGTCAGGGACATACAAGTCATCAGATTACATCTGTGCAGATGGGGGCACAGAAGGGCCAGGCAGGTGAGAGGATGCTTGGGATAGTCTTTTATAATGCTCATCACTTTGACTTGTGAAGAAGTGAAAGACACCATCTGTGCTGTCTATCTTGTTAACCTTCTACTTTGAATAGGAAAGACAAGTTGCATACTGAGAATAGGTAAATAAATAAACAGCAATATATCAGTGCTGTTGAAAGACTAACCAGGACAAGCAAACTTAACCTTACCTGTTATATTTATTGACCATATTTTAGGGGAATGGCTATCTTTAGAACTGAACAACTATTTGTTTTGTAAGAAAATAAAAAAAAAATCCATTTTGATCTCAGTTTAAAATTGACCCATTTTAACCCATCACAACATTTTTATGTTAGTGAATTATTTATGAAGTAATATGCCTTATGTTTTGATGCTTGAGTAATTCTTATAATGAATCAAGGAGAAAAAGTTAATTTAATTTTTACATGTCATTTAGCAAAAGAAGAAGGAAAAATTTAATATTAGCTACACAAATTATCTTTGGTTTGACTAAAATTTCTAGAAAAATAATACTATCTCTATAACTGCCACTCTTCTAGGTGCATGCTATTAGGCTGATTTAGTTTCAGACCTTTAAGAAATTGTTTTCTTCTATCATGTCTTGCTCTGGGGAAGATATATAATGCTGTAATATCTCCAATGTCTATCAAAGTTTGCATTATCATTCTGTGAGTTCTTAAGAGTATTGTCCAGTCTGTATTTCCCTATGATTTTTCTATTGCATGTTTTATTTAAATGTGTACATGTCATTTGTTTGGTTTTAGCTACAAAGGGTCCAGTTTCCTACTTCAATCACAATAATTAATCTCAAGTACATACATTTTCTTGTGAAATGTGAGTCTTTATTTGCTAGGCGATTGATTCCATTATTCATAAGGAAAAAAATCAAGACTCCTCATTATAGCAGTAAAGATTGTCTACATTTTGACTGACACCCCATTGCTTAGCCTCAGCTCCTTTGATTTATGTGGGGGAACCCAAGCTTGGGCATGTGTGTGGGCTAACATTTCAGACAGCATGCTTCAAAGTCATGAGTAAAGATCATGTGACCTCTCTGTATACACAGGCAGGATGACATGTGATGGTGTGGAGGTCTAGGATTGGCCATTAGGAGGTGATGTCATGCAATGTGGAAGCTGTCTGTCCCAAACCTATATAAGCTGCTCACCCTATAAGAATAAATGGAATTTCTATAAGTTGTACCACTTGAAGAGATATCTGGGTTGTCATTGCATGCATGTTTTCCTTAGCCAGATCCACGATAGGGCTGTTAATCTTACAGCTAGATTTCAGCTTGTCTGGTTATGGGAATTAGCAATTTCCTGGCAATTTGGGTGGTCATAGAGGCTAACATCCCCCTGGCTGCAGGTTTGGCTGTGGAATTAACAATTACACAGATGCAGGTTCTGAACCTGGGGCTTGGAGGCCAATAGCTTCCCAGCTGCCTGTTGGCTGTGGATTTTACCGATTCCAGAGTGGAGTGCTTGAGTAGGAGACCATCAGCCTCACAGTCATGGTGGCATCAGCCTTGGCACATGTTTGGCCATTAGATATCAGTCTCATGGCTGTCCTATATATACATATTGCCTATGCATTGTTCCAAAGACAGTCCTCAAAATACAGCCAGACTTAGTCCATATACATGTCCTGTGTGAATTCTTTAATATTCTCTGAAGCAAAACAAAAACAAAAACAAAAACAAAATTACTTGCACCCTCATTTTGTTAGAGCTATTTTCAAATAAACTTCTCAGCAGAGAAGAATGTAAATTAACTTCTTCATGTCATGAATATGGAAGATATTTACATTGTATTCCTATTTTCTTATAAAGTGTATTGAGACACGAAGATATCTTAGAGGTGGAATATTTTTCAGATTTATGTTTGTACTAGTCTGATTTCAATTAAATTTAACAATTTAGAGAGAATAAAATAGAATGTATATACATATTCTCCTGTAAAACATGTACATACTAAAGCTTATAGCTTATATTTTAAGTTATAATGCATCAGAAAATAATTACAAAAGAAGCAATGCAATTATTTCTATTATTTTTAATTATTTCTACATGGAGTTGCTTTTCATACAAGGTGAGATACACATACAATTTCATTCTTCTGCTTGTAGATATCCAGTGGCATCATTTATTGGAGATGTTATCTTGTTCAGTTAATGTAAGTTTTTAGTATTTTAATCAAAATATCAGGCTTCCGTTGCTGCATGGGTTCATATATAGCCTTCTGTTCTATTCAACCATGTGTTTGTTTTTGTTCCAGCCTTACATTGGTTTTGTTACTCCGCCTCTGTAGGATTCCTAGAAATCATATGTGGTGATGTATCCAGCATTGTTCTTTTTGCTTAAGATTATTTTGGCTATCAAGAGTCTTTTCTGTTCTGGGGCTGGAGAGATGGCCTAGCGGTTAAGAGCGCCGACCGCTCTTGCAGAGGACCCGGGTTCGATCCCCAGCACCCACATGGCGGCCGAGAGCCGTCTGAAACTCCAGTTCCAGGAGAACTCCAGTTCCAGGGGAATCCGAGACCCTCTTCTGACTTCCGCGGCATTGCACGACACGGGTGCACAAACCTGCATGCAGACAGTACATTGATACACATACCGAAATAAATAAAATTAAAAAAAAAAAAAGAGTCTTTTCTGTTCTATATGAATTTTAAGATTGCTTTTTCTACTTCTGTGAGGAACGACATTGGAATTTTGATGGAGACTGTGTTGAAGATGTGGATTGGTTTTGGTTATATAGACATTCTAACATTATTAATTCTTTCATTCCATGAGCTTCAGAGGTCTTTCTATCTTCTATTTTTTCATTTCTTCCTTCAGTTTTTTGAGGTTTTCTTGTAGACGCCTTTGATTCCTTGGTTAGGTTTATTTCATGTTAAGATTGCCTGTTGCAAAAAAATAAAAAATAAATAAACAAACAAACAAACAAAAAAAAAAGATTTCCTGTTGCACAGGCAAGAACTTTCTTAATAGGACTCAAGTTGTTCAGAAAATAACCCCAGTAATTGACAACAGGAATTTCATGAAATTATAAAGCTTCAACAATGCAAAGGAAGCAATTAATTGATTATAATGTCAGTCTACCGAATGGGATAAATTCTTTGCTAGTTAAACATCTGAAAGAATAGTATCTAGAACATACAAAAAGAACTTAAGAAATAAGTAACAAGGAAGAAAATGACCTAACTGATCCCAGGAATAAATATCCAAGTGAAATGAGCAGGCAGTTCTCCAAAGAAGTACAAATGGCTATTAACTATGAACACATGTTCAAAATCATTAGCTTTCTTGGTTACTTTCTCATTGTTATGATATGGTCTTGATCATAAAGTTTATTTCAGCTCACAGTTCAAGGTGCGGTCATCATGGCTGGGAAGCTAAGCAGCCAGAGCATCAAGCAGCTTGTCTCGTTTCTTCCCCAGTAAAGAAGCAGAGACCACTGAGCACATGCTGCTGCTCAGCCCCCTTCTCACATATACCGTTTAGGGACCTGTCAGGAAATGGCACCACTCACAGTGAGCAGATCTTCACACCTCAGTTGATGCACTCAAAATAATCTCCATCGGAATCCCTAGAGATCTGGAACTTTAAATTCTCTCAAATTGGTAACTCATGCTAACCATCGCACTATACAGTAGCCATCAGAGAAATGCAAGTAAAACTTACAGTGAGATTCCATCTCACCCTCATCATAATGTCAGTCATAAAACTCCCAAATAACAATAGATACTAGAGGGGAAATATAACCCCTATACACTTGATAAGAATGTAACCTGATCCAGCAACTATGGGAATACCTATTGGATCCTCAAAAAAAAAAAAAAAATACCTATCACATGATGCAACCATAACATTCCTAGGTATGCACACAAAACTCCAAGTCATGATCTCATAGAAATACTTGTAAGTTAATGTTTATTGAAGTAGCATTAACAACAGCTAAGTTATAGAACCCACCTATGTTTACAACAAAAGAACGAGTAAAGAAAATGAGGTCTACACACAATTTGAATTAGTTTTCAAGCACGGATGAATAAAACCACATTGTTTTTAGGAAAATAGAGCTATCACAGATAATCATATTACTATTACGTCAGTATTAGAAATCAAAATAGTGCATGATTTTTCTTACGTGTGGATGACACAGTTTATAAAAATACATAAAATCACATATGTTCAGATGACAGGAAATTAGAGTGAGCAAAGAGGCTGAGGAAGAGAGGTGAGAGGGGAATGTGCTGGGTTTCACGTCTCCTCCTGGATGCCTGGTCAAAGCCCATAACAGAGAAGAAAGACAATAGGGGAAACCTAATTTTGGTTTTCTAAATAGTCATATTTTAAAACTGCTTTCTAACTATTATAGTTGTTATATCTATTGCTTATCTTTATATCTATTTTATTTTTTATTTTATGTTTTACATTTTAATTGAACTTTTGCAATTTTCATATAATATAGTTTGATAGCATTTAGAGTTACTTCCTTCCCTTCACCTTCCCCCTCACTGACCCCCAAATACAATTTAATTAATTCTCTTATATGTATATAGTCAATTGAATATAATGTGTGTTCCCCAATGACCTTCAGTGTGGATCCATCCACTGGGCCCACCAAGAGTACCAACCCTGCAAGACACTAGCTTTCCCCTCCCAACAGCCATCAATTGCCCAAAGTTCCTATGGTTGGGGTGGGATTTCTTAGCCACTTCCCCATGTCTATGCTGGGACTTTGTCTGATTTAGTCTTATATAGGAACTGTGCACACTGTCACCATTGCTGTGAGGTCATATAAGTAACAGAGCAGCTGTCTGGAAGACTCTGTCTCCTCGTGATCATATACTCTCTCTAGCCCTTATGATATTTCTGCTTCCTTGATGGGCATGGTGGCACATGCCTTTAATCCTAGCACTTGGGAGGCAGAGGCAGGCGGAACTTTGTTAGTTCAAGGCCAGCCTGGTCTACAGAGTGCATTCCAGGACAGCTGGGGCTACAGGGAGACCCTGTCTTGAAAAGACCAAAAATAAATAAATAAATAAATAAATAAATAAATAAATAAATAAATAAATAACAATATTTCTCAATAAAGGAAGTGAAGAGAAAACCCACAGAGTGGGAGGAAACCTTCACAGCAGATACATCTGACAAAGCATTAATTTCCAGAGTATACAAGCTACTCAAAAAACAAAGAAGAAAGAAAACAAATGAGTCACTCAAAAGATGGAGCAAAGATCTGAATAGAGACTTCACAGAGGAGGAATTAGAGATGGCCGAGAAACATCTTAAGAAGTGTTCAACATTGCTAATAATTAAGGAAATGCAAATTAAAAGCACTTTGAGATATCATCTTACTCCAATAAGACTGGCTAGGATCAGGAAAACGAATGATACCAAGTGCTGGAGAGGTTGTGGGAAAAGGGGAACACTCATCCATTGCTGGTGGGAATGTAAACTTGTACAGCCACTATGGAAAGCAGTGTGGAGAGCCCTTAGAAGACTCAAAATGAGCCTGCCATTTGACTTCTGGGTATATACCCACAAGACTCATCTTACTGCAGTTGTGCACATAAACATGCACAACTATGTTTATTGCAGCTCTGTTCACAATAGCAAAAAGCTGGAACCAGCCCAGGTGTCCCTCAACTGACGAGTGGATAGAGAAAATGTGGTACATGTACACAATGGAGTTCTATGCAGTGGTAAAGAGGGACAACATCATGAACTTTGCAGGTAAATGGATGGAGCTAGAAGACATTATGTTAAGTGAAGTAACACAGTCCCAGAAAAACAAACAACAAATGGTGTCCCTTCATATGGGATGTAGTGCCATAACCCAGTTATAATATTTCTTGTGGAGAGGGATGCTATTAAAGAACAACAACAGAAAGACTGCATCAGAGAAACTGACTGAAATGGTGAATATGGAAGGGTGGGAGGGGCAGGAAGAGGACTCGTGAGTGTATATTCGAATAATGCATATTTAATTGATGGCGAGTTCAACAAGTATCCAGTTTTTCCCAGACTCTGTCTACAAGTTACATAGTGCTTTTAAGGACTTAGTAAAAGTAATATGTGTATATTAAACACATTGGTTAAAGGGCTCTGATAAAACAGTAATGCATCTGAGTTAAATGGAGATAAAAATTGCTGTTTGTCCACGTTTAGCTTTACTTTAAAATCTGTATAACAATACTTTGGGATTGGCACATACAAATGTTCTCTAAATTTTTCTGTTGTACAGTAATCACCTTGTAGCATTCTCTTTACCTTATAGGATGATTTAACTTAAAAATTAAGTTTGTCTTCCCAAGTAATCACATACAGTCACCCAAAACAGCATGGGTGATTTGATGAAATCTGTGCCTTGTTCCACCCTATAGGTTATGTATAAAAACAACTGCTTCTGGAGACAACCTAAAAAAAAAAAAAAAAAAAGGGGGGGATACAGATATGATACATATGAAACTTTTTGTCAAAAACCTTGCAATTCAATCTTAAAACTAACTACAGGAAAAGATTTGTATGTTCCAAGGTCAAAATGTCACCAACTTAATGGCTGAGAAAGAAAAGATACAGATTTGCATTGAGTGGATGTACCAGAAAGTGCAACAGAAAGGTTGGCCCGTCTGAACATTGAAAGGAAGAAAAGCCTCAGATTGCAACAAACATCAAACCCCTCTGTGGATCCTACTTGTAACAACTATCTATAATGAGTCCTAATGAAACTTACCTTCTAGGTGCCGCAAAGGTTTTAATATGAGAGACTTTCTTACCTCCCCCTCATAGAACAATGAGATATATGATGATGAGGTCGTTCTCCAACTATAAATTGGATTGTGGAGGTAATCTCTTTTTTTAATTTATTTTTTAAATTTTATTTATTTTTGTATATGTATGAATGTACTGTCTGCCTGTAGGTTTGTGCACCATTGTTGTACAATGCCGCAGAAGTCAGAAGAGGGCATAGGATTCCCCTGGAACTGGAGTTTAAGATAGTTCTCAGCTGCCATGTGGGTGCTAGGAATCGAACCTGGGTCCTCTGCAAGAGCAGTCGATGTTCTTAACCGCTAGGCCATCTCTCCAGCCCCGGTAGAGGTAATCTCTTATAAAACTGGGAAAACTGCCTTCTTTAATTGACTAATAGACATAGGAACTGTGAAAAGGATTATTCTCTGTTCAGAACCAAATATAATATTAAAGTCTCCTTAAGCTATGCACTTAAGCAAGATATATTAATACAGGAACTCTGACATCGGCAATGGATTATTCTACCAAGGAGATGTTGGCCAGGGAATCCAAGCCCCCACAAAAGGCAAAGGCTCCTTGCCTCTAAATTGGGATACCTGCAAGAAGAGAGGCGATAAGGCCCTGCTGTCGAAGACCTGACGTTAACATGGGAAAGATGTATTGAGACCACACATGCAAGTGTACAGATGGTCTCTGGGATACCAGAGAGTGTTACCAAAGGCCACTAAACCAATAAAGCAAATATGGGTCTCCTTGAGTCAAGCAAGACTCCTCCACCAGCACCAGCTACACCTCACCTGCCTGGAAATACTGTGCAGCAGAGGCAGCCATATGCTTGTATATCCCAAATCGAATTGACTATTAGCTCTATCCTTGGAGGAATAACCCACGGCTGATGCCACAAGCTTACATCCTTTAATGGTTAGGAGATGTTATAAGCCATAGTAAGACCCTGTCATATTTAACAGAAAAAATGTAATTCATGGATTAACATACCATCCAACCGTCTGTGTCTATAGCAAAATAACCTACCATAACAATTAGTACTGTTTAAGTACCTATATATCTAATTGCTAGTGCTTCATTAGTAGGATCGAAAGGTTATTCCTGGACAAAATGTCAGCCCATGAAAGGAAACAGCTGGAATTGACCAGAGTCCAAGACAACAGCTCCAGAGAAAGTAGGCTGTTTTGCTTCTCATCCACCTTTTCTAAGCCTAGGGAACAATCTGTGGAAGAGGGGGTGTGGTAGAATGTAAGTGCTGCAATTGGGGTGAATGGTGACACTACAACAATATAGACTGGACACTCATTTGATCAACTTGATTGAATATACAAGCCCCCCCTCTTGGATTGTGGGACCCATGGGCTGTGTGGGTTTGGGCACAACTACTTGCAAACTGGTTTTACATGAAGGATGCTTGAACTCATAAATTATCACTTATTATTAAAAAATGAAAAAAAAAACTGAGTGAAAGATGCACGACAGTTATGGAAGAATGCATGATCTGGGATGGGGTGGGGTGGGGTGGGGGGAAGGGAAAGGGAAATACGCCTGAACTGAATTAGAAAATGTATGAAATACACAAAGCATCAATAAAAAGTGAAAATTGAAAAAACAAAACAACACCAACAAAAAACCCACACAAAAATAACAATATTTCTGCTTCCTCATCTTCAATGATTCCTGAGCCTTGGGAGGCAGAGGTTTAAAATGGCTATTCTATTCAGAGCTAAGCACTCTGTGGGCTCTTGTTGTCTGCACATTGGATAATCATTATCTGCTGTAAATGAAAACTACTCTAGTGAGAATTAAGAGATACATTCATCCTAAGTGTAGAGGTTTCATTAAAGATGTGTCATTTACAGCTCAGCATCTCACATACACTTATTCTCTGCATTTGACCAATTCTGGAATTCTATACTTCCCTCCATTGTTGCAAAAAGAAGCTTCTTTGATGAGGAGTGAAAGGTAAACACTGTGTTTACTGGTCTGTAAACACAGTGCATGCATATTTAGAATAAAGTAAGAAATTAAGTTGGTCTAGGGATGTGGAAAATTAGGTTTTTCTCTAGTATCTAAACCTTCCAGCCATGTGTATTTGGCTATGTTTACAGTACTGCATGTGAGTTCCCTACCATTGATAAGGCTTTAATTCCAATTAGACAACTATTGATTACCTGAAAGATAAAAGCACCACACTGTACCAATAGCAGTTTGATGGGCCATTCATTGTTATTTATTAGGCTTCACAGTTGAGTGGGAGTACAGATTGGTTTTATCCCTTGGCAGCTTATATAGTGTCCCTTGATGTTATGAGATCTGGTCTTCAACAAGGAAGATTCCAGGTCAGTTCCAGCTCAATTGCTCCAAGTCCTTTGTCTGAAGTATGGTCTGTCGTCATCAATACATTCTTATCTTTGAGTTCTGGGAGGCAATCAAGTGCTGTGGCAATAGCCTGTGTTATTTTGGGAGCCTCTTGGACTACATTGACCAACAACTTGAAGGGAGGTTTGTTTCTCCTGCCTGGCAATGTGACTTTTTTATACAATCTTCAGCTACACACATATACTCATATTATTTATAAGTTGTGTATTTTTCAGGAGGACTTTGAACAATCCATTTCCCTCTGGTTTCTTACCATCAAATCATTATGTCTTCTCTCATTTCCACATTTATACTTATTTTTAAAGATTTATTTATCGTAATTTGTATAAGAGTTTCTCTCTCTCTCTCTCTCTCTCTCTCTCTCTCTCTCTCTCTCTCTGTGTGTGTGTGTGTGTGTGTGTGTGTGTGTGTAGTTTCCCCTGAAGATCAGCAGAAGATTGGATTACTTTGGACTAGAGTTACAGATAGATATGAGCTGCCCAACATATGAAGTGGCCAACATAGGCACTGGGAATTAACTTCAGTGCTCTAAGAGAATAATATATACTCTTGGGCTGGAGACATGGCCTAGTGGTTAAGAGTGCTGACTGCTCTTGAAGAGGACCCGGGTTTGATCACCAGTACCCACATGGCGGCTAACCATCTGAAGCTCCAATTCCAGGAGAACTCCAGTTCCAGGGGAATCCGACACCCTCTTCTGACCTCTGCGGCATTGCACAACACAGGTGCACAGACCTACATGCAGACAGTACATTCATACACATAGAGAAAAATAAATAAAAAATTTTAAAAAGAATAATATATACTCTTAACCATTCAGTCATCTGTCTAGCCCAATATTTATTTTATATGGAGAGATATAGTCCGATTATTTTGATGTCAGTGTTGGTCAGAGAGACTTTATTTAGCAATGCATAATAGTTAATGTAAAGATTCATAACTGGTCAAAAATATGAGAAGAAGTGACTATGAGGGCTCAGCCGTAGATGAATCATCTCTGTCAATCTGCAGCCCACAATACACAATGAGCAGCAAAAGAAGTGAGTATAAAGAATGTAAGAGCTGGAGGATGTGGAGAACTGTGAAATGCTGGGTTATACATTCATTCACAGGACCATTCATCTGTGTAAGATCAAGAGAGAAAAACATTCCTGAGTGCAGAGGAAAGGGGCTCCCAAAGCCCTTCCTCTGTGGGAGGAGCTATTGGTAGTTGATGGCCTATGAGGAAAGGAAAGTCACTTTTCCTGGAGAATGTGGTCACTAGTAGGCTGTCCATTCCTCAGTGGATAGTCTTACACTGATGTGCATATGGTTAGAATTAATTGGACTCAGGATTTAGTAATGATAATAATAATAATAATGAAACAAGAATATGGGAGACAGATTATGGTCCTGTGTAGGAATTTATTAATCATCTGATAGTCCTTTAGTCATGCATGTGGTTGCTATCCACACGATCTTCTTACCTCTCTTGAACCATATTTGGCAGTTCCACAGGACTGCAAGCTTCAAGGCTGTTTCCTACCTGCAGGCCAATAGTTTCTAGGCTTAGCTCTGGAAAGGAGGGGGAAGGGGACTGTGAGAAAGTTACCCAATGGAATAGAAAGACAATAAAAGATGGGCTCAGAGGGCGAGGTCTGGGAGAGTAGAGTCTCTCTTTATTCATGCCAGCAGTGTGCTTATATACTAAAAGTTACTGTGCTCTGGGCAAGGAAGCTGGGGGCAGGCAGAAGGGAGGGTCAAGCCACGTTGGCTCTAATGGGGGGGGGCGGGGAACTGCAGAGCTCCTGTTTGTGCAACAGGTAAACTAGAGGTGACATTTTTCCTCAATGACTCAAGGGAAGGGGCTATCCAGTTCTGGAACTTTGCAGAGATAGGCGAAGCAAGAAAACATTGTAATATTCCCAAACCTTCTGGAGCTACAGATAACTCACAGAGACACCTGAATGCCCACAGAGATATCAGATAACTCTCCTCAGAGGTTTTATGGGACAGGTCCTACAAGTTCTTGCCTCAAGCCAGACAAAGTCTCATTCCTACAGTCCTGGGGGAGATGAAGGTACTGGGAGTTGGATATTGTACACACATATGAAATCTTCAAAGAATAGATAAAATATCATGTATAAATAATAAAAAATGTATAATATAAAGGATCATATGTTTCGATATTCCTGACAGGAAATAAAAAGCAACTGATCTGGGCATTTTGACCACATGTGAACATCCAGCGTGAAACAGAGAGGGACAAGACATGGTATCAAGATTTAATAATTTGAACATTTTTAACTAGAAAAAGATATAGGCATGCACTATGCAGCTTTGTAGAGACAGTTATCTTCCCATGGAATTATATAAGTCTCCGTGCTTGGTAAGTGTAGGTTGTTAGCAAGGTCACTGTACAAATACAGCATTCAAAGTCAGAAGTTGAACAGTTTGTCACAGGCAGCAGAGAGCCAGCTGCTGAAAAAGTCTCACAGTCTGTGTTCAGATTTCAGAGTTTAAATACAATTCTTATGTGACTAAAATCAAGAGAATACATAAATATGCCAGGAAATGGTGCCTTTTCCTAATGATTAAATGCTAGACCAAAGAGAAAATTTGATGTATCACCTGTATATCTTTTATATTTGCTAGTTATTTGTAGCCTTGAATATTATCTTCAATTTTTTTTCTCCAAATCCCCTTCTAGGCTCTCCCTGAATATACTGACTCTGAGTAAACTCCTGTCAGAAATTATTCATATGAACCAAAACTTCTGCTGCAATTTCTTTTCTGCATAAATTTCCCTTAGAAATGTTATAGAGATCATGCTACATTTAGAAACCCAAATGATTTCCTATGATAGAAAGCAGAGGTAGTAAAGAATGAATGTAATCTTTTTCATTCAAAAAGTATATACATCCATTCTTAGTAAACTAAAATATAAATACAGTATTTCCTAGATATTTATGAAACATTACATGTGGACCTATTGCTAGATATAATTATTTAAAAAAACTTCCAGAGTATAAATTAAAATCTATTATACACATTAATATTAAAGTCTATTAAAATTTAATTAATTTTTCAAGCCTTGAATTTATAAAAAATGTAATTAATTTCAATAAAGTACAGTATCTTATTTTATAAATATGCAAACCCTCAAGAATTTAAAATCCAAGAATATATGTATTTTGAATATATGTATTTATATATTACACATATGTAATTAGTGAATACTCCTTAGTGAATTTTTTTATCAATGGAATTATTTTTGCTCTATTACTTATCATTTAATCATATATATATATATATATATATATATGCAGGAATGCAGATATCCACAAATAAGGTGATGCTCAAAGAAGTATCTAGATATCTCAGTTTGTACTTTAGCTTTTCTAATTTGGAATTCAGATATCACAAGAAATTAAAGGCACACTGTCTTAGTCTATTTTCTCTTTCTATAACTATTACATACTGGGTAATTCATAAATAGAAGAAATTCAAGTCCTACAGTCCTGGAAATTGAGAAGTCAAAGTTGAGAAAGAGCATCTAATGAAGCTCTTCTCACTGTGGGAACTCTACAGAGACCCAAGGTGGCTCAGTACATGGCAGGACTGACAGGTTCAGCTTGCTAACTTCAGTCTCTGAACTTCTTATTATAGAGCCATTAATGCAATCCTGGGGCCACTCCCACCTGATCAAATCTAATTCTTATTATCATAATTATTCCTTGAAGACTTCACCTCCAAATCTATTCATATATGAACTTGAGGAATTAAACTTTCATGAATGTTGTAGATATGCTTTGAACAGAGCACAGTAAATAGCTTTTTTTTTTTTTTTTTTTTTTTTTTTTTTAAGGCTTTACCACATCGTTTATTCCTGGGTTTTTTTCCCAGTATTTTTTCATGTACTTGAAGGTAACTATTGTGTAAAGGCTTTACCACATTCTTTCCATTTATAGGGTTTCTCTCTATAGTATGTTTTTCATCTCTTTGGAGATTAACAATTAAAACAAAAGGTTCTACAACACTGTTTACATTCTAACGATTTTCTCAATTATGAATCTTTGCATGTAAATGAAGATGGCCTTTACATATACAGGCTTTACCACATTGTTTACATTCCTATGGTTTTTCTCAAGTATGCATTTTTTCATGTACTTGAAGTTATGTGTATCATGTAAAGGCTTTACCACATTGTTTTCATTCAATCTGCTTTTCTCCAGCATTAATTTTTTTTTTATGTAACTGAAGATAACTGTAAAATCTAAAGGCTTTACCACATTCTTTACATGCATAGGGTTTCTCTCCAGGATGCATTTTATTATTTTTTTGTATTTATTTTTCTCTATGTGTATGAATGTACTGTCTGCATGCAGGTCTGTGCACTCCTGTCGTGCAATGACGCAGAGGTCAGAAGAGGGTGTCGGATTCCCCTGGAACTGGAGTTCTCCTGGAATTGGAGTTTCAGAGGGTTCTCAGCTGCTACGTGGGTGCTGGGGATTGAACCTCAGTCCTCTGCAAGAGTAGTTGGTGCTCTTAACTGCTAGGCCATCTCTCCAGCCCCTCCAGGATGCATTTTTTTTTCATGTCTTTGAAGAGTATATTTAGATATAAAGGCTTTACCATATCGATAACATTCATATGGTTTTTCTCCAGTATGAATTTTTTCATGCAGTTGAAGGTTACTCTATTGTGTAAAGGCTTTACCACCTTCTTTACAAGCATAGGGTTTCTCTCCATTATGTGTTTTATCATGCCTTTGAAGAGTACATTTATATTTAAAGGATTTACCGCATTGTTTACATTCATACAGTTTTTCTCCAGAATGAATTTTTTCATGTTGTTGAAGGTAACTGTACTGTGTAAAGGCTTTACTACAATGTTTACATTCATATAGTTTTTCCAGTAGTAAATAACGTTTTTAAGATGAGTTTTCCTCCTTTAATTGAATTTCAATGAATTCATACAATATATTGTGATTATATTTAGCAAATCTCCCTAGTTGCACACTTCTTATAACTCCGACACCAGATTTAATTTACTCTGTCTTATGTTTTAAGGCCAATCAAGTCAAGTTTATGTCTCCAAACATCTTTCAGTGTACATCCATCCACTGGGGCCAGATTATCCTAATTGGCATAAAATTCTTAAGGCAAATCAATTATCCCTCTCCCAGTAGTTAGTGGTTGCCAGTAGTTTCTCAGCTAAGGCTGGCACTTCTTATGAACTTCCACAATTATATGGTGATATTTTGTCTGGTTTGACCTGGCATGGGTCTTATGCATCCTGTTATCATGGCTATAAACTCATAAGGGTAAATTCCCAGCTGTTTGGAAAACTTTGTTTCCTGTTGTTCTGCCTCTGGCTCTTACAATCTTTATGCCCTCTCTTTGAAAATGATCTCCGAGTCTTGGGTAGCAGAGTTTTGATGTAGGTATTTGTACTGTATAGCTTCATTGTCAACTTGACACACCTGGGTTGAGGGAACCTCAATTGGGGAATTTCCTCCATTGGACTGGCCTGTGGCCATGTCAATGGGATATTTTCTTGATTGTTGTCTGATGTGGGAGGGAACAGCTACTGTGGGTGGTGTAACCCCTGGGCAGGTAGTGGTGTATTATATATGAAAGCAAGCTGAGCACAGGCCAGGGGAACAAGCCATTAAGGAGCATTCCTTCATGGCCTGTACTTCAACTCCTGGCTCCACATTCTTGCCATGAGTTCCTACCTTGGGCTCCTCAGTGATGAACTGTGACCAGAGAGATGTGGGCCACATAAACCCTTTCCTTCTCAAGTTGACTTTGGTCAGAGTGTTTTGTCACAGGAATTGAAGACAAAATGAAACAGTGTTCTATTCAGGGGTAAGTTCTCTTCAGTCTCTTATTCCTTATGCTCTGTACTTCAGCCAGTTGTGACTTTCTGGATTAATCTCAAAAGAAGAAATAAAAATGGCTAAAGAAAAGCTTAAAAGTGTTCAACATCCTTAGTGATTAGGAAATTCAAGTCAAAACTATTTTAAGATTTCATCTTACCCTACTCAGATCAAGAGAACAATTGACATCAAAACAACAAATGCTGGCAAAGATGTGGAGAAGGGGCAACTTCACTCACTGCAGGTAGAATTGCAGACTGTTGCAACCACTGTAAAAGTCAGTGTGGAGAACTCTTAAAAAACTAAAAATAAATCTATCGTATGATCTCTGCAAGGGGAGCCTAAGGGGCCATTTCGCCCAGGTGTTAAGCCAAAGCTCAAGTTGCAATAGAAATTCCAGGATGTTTCAAATACCAGGACCATGAGACATCTGATGAGGGAACTTTCAGACACAGAATAGCTGGCCCAAGACAGCTGTTATGTGTGTTGCAGGTGGCAGAACTGGAGGGATGGGGCCAATCAAATGTGTTGGATCTCAAACGATGTTATTAAAACCTTTCTACAGGGGACAAGAAACTGCAGGTTTCAAACTGTGAGGTTTGACCTACCACTTTGGTTTGAGTTTTCCTTAATATGCCTTCATTCTGACATTTTTGAATGACAATTTTCTTTTCTTAATATTCGTATTATTTATTGAGAATTTTATATACATATATAATGAAATATGATTATATCCACACCCCATTTCTTCTTTCCAAATCTGTTCATTTCCTCCAAAACATTCTCCTCCAACTTCACGTCCTTTTAAAAAAAATGCTCCTCGGGGCTGGAGAGATGGTCTAGTGGTTAAGAGCACCAACTGCTCTTGCAGAGGACCCGGGTTCGATCCCCAGCACCCACGTGGCAGCTGAGAACCGTCTTTGACTCCAGTTCCAGGGGAATCCGACACCCTCTTCTGACCTCTGCGGCATTTGCACGACATGGGTGCACAGACCTGCATGCGGACAGTACATTCATACACATACAAGAATAAATAAAAATAAAAAAATGCTCTTCTTAGGTGCAGTGAGGTTATCATACCGGAGCATAGGAAACTTAGCAGTGGCCACATCCTGGAAAACTGGATGGTCATCTCCCTTTTAAGCAGGTATAAAATAGCCATAAGAGGCGGAGCATGAAGATTACCCCCTCCATCTATCCCAGAACTTTTTCTGACTGTATCTTTTGCAGAATTTGTGCAGGTATCTGAAGATTCTGTAGTTTCATGAGAGAAGAGAGTATTTCACAGAACTCCTTCCAATCTTCCAGGTTTTACATTCCTTCTCTGCTTTGGCAATGTTCCCACAGCCTTGATGGGGGCAGGAGAAGGTAGTGTTGTTAAAGACACCTAATTCATGATTGAGATCTAAAATGCGTTAAAAAGTGCTCTGCAAGCTTCTGGGACAGAACAGACATCAATGGTCTTGAGTAGTGCTGGCTCAAAAATACTACAATATGGACCTGCTAAGCAAGATGTGCCCATTGGGACAACTACTATGGGGAAAGAACTGACTTCCGGATTAGACTTGAGACCTGCTCCACAGAGTAGAATTTTATGCCAGGTACTGTAGTTATGATGAAAAAGCCCATGTTTGAGGAGGTCAAAGGCCTCAGGGTAGAATCTGCTACTGTTTCTTTTTCTAAATAGTTATGCTGTCAAATTACCTTCTGTTAATTCTTATACCTATAAAACAATGTACATTGGAAAGGGGAGGCAGAAGATATGTGATGCGAAAACATAAGAGGGGAATTTGAAGTCTAGAACGTTAAAACAGGGATGGGGTGTGAGGATGTGTGAACAGGGAAGGTGGGAGACTGTAGGAGCAGAATGCCCTTTCCACATTATGAAATTGTGTTAACAAATTCAATAAATTAAAAGAATCATATTATTCTATTGTCA
Source organism: Rhizomys pruinosus (assembly GCA_009823505.1). Lineage (NCBI taxonomy): Eukaryota > Metazoa > Chordata > Mammalia > Rodentia > Spalacidae > Rhizomys > Rhizomys pruinosus. Next base: position 1,044,900 of record VZQC01006529.1, read on the forward strand.
TACATTTGATATTTTACATAGAAAAAGAGTAAAGAACCTTCTTTATTAACTGAAAAAAATAAGTGAAGGATATTAAAACCAGGAAAGTAAGGCAACCACATTTTTGGAGAAAATGTCCTCAATTTTAAGAGGAAAATATTAATGTTTAATAACATTGTGTCATTTTATTGATGTTTTGCATATTTCATACATCATTACTCAGTTCAATTTAGACACAGTCCCCTTTCCATGCCCCCCACCCCATCCCTGTTCCTGCATTCTATCATACATGTCTTGCATTTTTCTTAAGCTAAGTGAGGTAACACAGTCCCAGAAAACCAAAGACATATGGTGCCCCTCATTTGTGGATGCTAGCACAAAATCCCTAGTTGCAAGACAAACTGAGCATTGTCTTTGTTATATTTCTTTTTATATGAAAGCAGCAGTATGGTTAAAAGGCGAATCCCTTAATGAGCTTGAGAATTAACCTACCACTTATGTTCAGATTTTGTAATTTTGGCATATGGGTGGAGGATATGTATGCATATTTTGAAGTAATATACAATTAAATGGGAAAATGTGGCAAAAAGATTGAGAGAATAATAACGTTGTTTCTAGCTACAAATAAGTAGACCAAAAACAACCCAAAACCTAAGTAGGAAAGAAAGATCATGAGCTATTTCAGTGAAATAGAAGTAGTAACTAAATGAAATTATTATGGAAATAAATTCCAAATAAATTGTGCATTTTGAGTTAATGCCCTTAGTTTTTCCTCAAGAAAATGGATAAAGTTGGTTAAAGGACTTCTAGTCTATTTGACTCGGTTTCCTTGAGCGTAATGCTAATTTTCTGTGGATTTTATTACTTTCTAAAATTCTTGTGTAATATGTGATGATCAGTGCCTCCTAGTCTAGTTACAATGATTCTAACGTTTACAAATTCAGAGGGAATGGGTATTCATTTTCAGTTGTTGAGTACCTAAACATCTTGAAGCATAAGCATAAGTAGCTTCAACCTAGGTGCAGAAATTTAACCGAAAGGACAAATCATTTCACATCTGCTCCTTGTGTTTACCTTATAATAAGAAAATTCTCAAGACTGAAATGCAGTACAGCAGCTGAGAGAGTGAATATAGGACTAAAACCCTGGCACAGGATGTCCGCACAGCGAGTGAAGGGCTGATGTCCAAGAAGTGATGCACTTCCGTTTCAAGCCTCAATAACTGAAAGCAAAAACTGTGTGTGTGTTGGGCTTGGAGAGATGGCTCCGTAGTTAGGAGAACAAGCTACTCTTGCAGAGGACCCAGCTTTGGTTCCCAGAACCCACGTGGAGGCTAAAAACCTCTATTACTCCAGTTCCAGGGCATCCTACACCCTCTTTCAGCCTTTGTGGACATTGCATGACATGAGTGAGCCTACATACATGCAGCAGCCTAAAAATAAATACAAAAATAAAAATCTGTGTGTACAGATATGTAACTCTATGTAACTATTCATTTGACTGTATATATATATATATATATATATATATGCATAAACATACCAATATATGTACATATGTCTGTACATTATGCATTTGTACATATAATAGAAATAAGATTTTGGAGGACATATGCTAAAATCCTGACAGTCTGACACAATCGTTAGCATCAAGGAGCATTATGAGGAGGTAACAGCAAGGGATTGTTTCACTAGATGTGTGTTATTTGAACTAGTCACAAGTATTGTTCAAGTGTCGCTCATACAATAAAAAACATTTTGGGTGCTATGTAGCCTTGAAAATAGCTGAACACTCCAGATTAATTCCTCCATGAATTTGAGCCCATCTTTTTCTGAGGCAGGGTCTCCCTATACCCCCAGCTGGCCTGGAACTCACTCTGTAGACCAGGCTGCCCTTGAACTCACAGAGATACAGTTGCCTCTGCCTCCTGAGTGCTAAGATTAAAAGCATGTGCCTTTAACCATATGGGTGCTGCGAATGGAACCCAGGTCCTCTGGAAGAGCAGTCAGTGCTCTTAACCACTGAGCCATCTCTACAGCCCTGGAACCCATTTTATATATATTTAAAGACATTTATAAATGTTAAAAATTGCAAATATGGGGCTGGATATAAGAGTACATTATATTTCTCTGACTCATGGAAAAAAAAAAGTCCTTAAGGGAGGACAATATTATCTGTAGGCAAGAATTAATATGTCAAGTATTACAGTTTAAGCACTGACTGTACAATCAAACTTACAGCAGCATAGAATATAACATTCCTCTCAAAGCTGCAGGTTGGGGAAACGGAGCTTGGATATTCAAAGGGTAGAAAGATTTTTGTCATTGAGGTGAATACATTTGAGCATACTGTTATACAATGTAGTGACTACAATTAACAACATGGTGCTTTGTAATTCATGTTTGTTAAGAGAGTTGTACCTCATGTTGTTAAATATTCATAGCCCCTGGGGCTGGAGAGATGGCTTAATGGTTAAGAGCACCAACTGCTCTTCCGGAGGACCCGGGTATGATTTCTGGTGCCCACATAACAGCTAAGAACTATCTTTAAGCCAGGTGGTGCATGCCTTTAATCCCAGCACTTGGGAGGCAGAGGCAGGCAGATGTCTGTGAGTTCAAAGGCTAATTCCAGTCCAGCTGGGGCTACAGGGAGACCCTGTCTCAAAAAAAAGTTCAGCCTCTTCAGAGTGTAGACTGCCATTGTTGGACTACACAGGCTGCATCATGGAGGCCAGTGCAGGAAGATCAACACAGGACACATGCTTGCTGGACCTCATTTGGGTGACCATGGAGGGAAAAGACCCCAGTGTGGAGCATGGAGGGCAGGATTGATGGTGGTTTGGGCTTGCCAAGGAGGAGCCTTCAAGTGTTTCCTTGGAGAAAACATGACATCATTTAGCAAAAAAAAAAAAGAATGAAAGAAAGAAAGAAAGGAAAATCCTCCCAAAAAAGAATGTCAGTTAAAGACTGTGTAAATTTCACTTTTGAAAATACAACACATAGACACAAAGACACACATACATGCCCATACATACACATACATACATATACACACATCCGTATCCATAGGTACATACACACATAATGCACAAATCCACATACACAGATACACATGTAAATATACACACACATACACACATACATGCCTATACATCCATGCATGTACCCACATACATACATACATACTCATACATATATAAACACATGTACATACACAAGCACACTTATACACATGCAGATACACACAGACACAGATATACATACAACATATACACACCCTAATGGAATAGTATAAACTATGCAGAGCAAGAATTAATACATAGTCACACAGATAATTCTTCCCAGAAATTTTCAATATATCTATCTCAATTACTAATAATATGAATAAATAAAATTCAATTAATGTATAAATTCATTACATAACACAGTTCAAAGTTTTGTATACTAGACTATATAGAATTACATATCTGGCAATGAAAGGGTATACATTTTATCTGGTGCAACATGTTCTTGAAATGGCAATAAAGGAAGTCTCAGACATTTCAAAGAATAAATATGCTCTCTAGATGTAGACTAATTAGATTTGCTACATACACAGCAAATCTCTATATGTATTTATAAAGAAAAGATCAGAATTACCAAGATACAACATGTTTTAGAACATAAAATAATTTTATTTTATTTATTTTTTTTAATTAATTTTATTTATTTCTGTATGTGTATGAATGTACTGTCTGCATGCAAGTCTGTGCACCCGTGTCGTGCAATGCCACGGAGGTCAGAAGAGGGTCTCGGATTCCCTGGAACTGGAGTTCTCCTGGAATTGGAGTTTCAGACGGTTCTCGTCCGCCATGTGGGTGCTGGGGATCGAACCCAGGTCTTCTGTAAGAGCGGTCGGCGCTCTTAACNATGCTGTCAAATTACCTTCTGTTAATTCTTATACCTATAAAACAATGTACATTGGAAAGGGGAGGCAGAAGATATGTGATGCGAAAACATAAGAGGGGAATTTGAAGTCTAGAACGTTAAAACAGGGATGGGGTGTGAGGATGTGTGAACAGGGAAGGTGGGAGACTGTAGGAGCAGAATGCCCTTTCCACATTATGAAATTGTGTTAACAAATTCAATAAATTAAAAGAATCATATATTCTATTGTCATACATTTGATATTTTACATAGAAAAAGAGTAAAGAACCTTCTTTATTAACTGAAAAAAATAAGTGAAGGATATTAAAACCAGGAAAGTAAGGCAACCACATTTTTTGTGAGAATGTCCTCAATTTTAAGAGGAAAATATTAATGTTTAATAACATTGTGTCATTTTATTGATGTTTGGCAATAATTTCATACATCATTACTCAGTTCAATTTAGACACACAGTCCCCTTTCCATGCCCCCACCCCATCCCTGTTCCTGCATTCTCTAAACATGTCTTGCATTTTTTTCTTAAAAGCTAAGTGAGGTAACACAGTCCCAGTACCAAAGACTTATGTGCCTCATTTGTGGGATGCTAGCACGCAAATCCCGTAGTTGCAAGACAAACTGAGCATGGTCTTTGTTATATTTCTTTTTTATATGAAAGCAGCAGTATGGTTAAAAGGCAATCCCTTAATGAGCTTGAGAATTAACCTACCACCTATGTTTCAGATTTGTAATTTTGGCATTGGTTATGGGTGGAGTATGTATCCATATTTTTAGAGTAATATACAATTAAATGGGAAAATGTGGCAAAAGATTGAGAGAATAATAACGTTGTTTCTAGCTACAAATAAGTAGACCAAAAACAACCCAAAACCTAAGTAGGAAAGAAAGATCATGAGCTATTTCAGTGAAATAGAAGTAGTAACTAAATGAAATTATTATGGAAATAAATTCCAAATAAATTGTGCATTTTGAGTTAATGCCCTTAGTTTTTCCTCAAGAAAATGGATAAAGTTGGTTAAAGGACTTCTAGTCTATTTGACTCGGTTTCCTTGAGCGTAATGCTAATTTTCTGTGGATTTTATTACTTTCTAAAATTCTTGTGTAATATGTGATGATCAGTGCCTCCTAGTCTAGTTACAATGATTCTAACGTTTACAAATTCAGAGGGAATGGGTATTCATTTTCAGTTGTTGAGTACCTAAACATCTTGAAGCATAAGCATAAGTAGCTTCAACCTAGGTGCAGAAATTTAACCGAAAGGACAAATCATTTCACATCTGCTCCTTGTGTTTACCTTATAATAAGAAAATTCTCAAGACTGAAATGCAGTACAGCAGCTGAGAGAGTGAATATAGGACTAAAACCCTGGCACAGGATGTCCGCACAGCGAGTGAAGGGCTGATGTCCAAGAAGTGATGCACTTCCGTTTCAAGCCTCAATAACTGAAAGCAAAAACTGTGTGTGTGTTGGGCTTGGAGAGATGGCTCCGTAGTTAGGAGAACAAGCTACTCTTGCAGAGGACCCAGCTTTGGTTCCCAGAACCCACGTGGAGGCTAAAAAAACCTCTATTACTCCATTACTCCAGTTCCAGGGCTTACCAACACCCTCTTTCGCCTTTGTGGACATTGCATGACATGATGAGCACTACATACATGCAGCAGCTAAAAAATAAATACAAAAATAAAATTTTTTTTTTAATTTAATTATGTAACTATTATTTTATATCGTTAATATATATATATAATATATGCATAAATACCAATATACTGTACATATGTCTGTACATTATGCATTTGTACATATAATAGAAATAAGATTTTGGAGGACATATGCTAAAATCCTGACAGTCTGACACAATCGTTAGCATCAAGGAGCATTATGAGGAGGTAACAGCAAGGGATTGTTTCACTAGATGTGTGTTATTTGAACTAGTCACAAGTATTGTTCAAGTGTCGCTCATACAATAAAAAACATTTTGGGTGCTATGTAGCCTTGAAAATAGCTGAACACTCCAGATTAATTCCTCCATGAATTTGAGCCCATCTTTTTCTGAGGCAGGGTTCTCCCATACCCCCAGGCCTGGACTCTGAACTCCTCTGTAGACCAGGCTGCCTTGAACCTGCACAGGATCGTTGCCTCGTGCCTCCTGAGTGCTAAGTATTAAAAGCATGTGCCTTTAACCATATGGGTGCTGCGAATGGAACCAGGTCCTCTGGAAGAGCAGCAGTGTCTTAAACCACTGAGCCCATTCTCAGCCCTGGAACCCATTTTATATATTATTTAAAAGACATTTATAAATGTTAAAAAATTGCAAATATGGGGCTGGATATAAGAGTACATTATATTTCTCTGACTCATGGAAAAAAAAAAAAAAAAGTCCTTAAGGGAGGACAATATTATCTGTAGGCAAGAATTAATATGTCAAGTATTACAGTTTAAGCACTGACTGTACAATCAAACTTACAGCAGCATAGAATATAACATTCCTCTCAAAGCTGCAGGTTGGGGAACGGAGCTTTGGATATTCAAAGGGTAGAAAGATTTTTGTCATTGAGGTGAATACATTTGAGCATACTGTTATACAATGTAGTGACTACAATTAACAACATGGTGCTTTGTAATTCATGTTTGTTAAGAGAGTTGTACCTCATGTTGTTAAATATTCATAGCCCCTGGGCTGAAGAGGATGGGCTAATGGTTAAGAGCACCAACTGCTCTCCGAGGACCCGGGTATGATTCTGGTGCCCACATAACAGCTAAGAACTATCTTTAAGCCAGGTGGTGCATGCCTTTAATCCCAGCACTTGGGAGGCAGAGGCAGGCAGAATGTCGGAATGTTCAAAAGGCTAAGTTTCCCAGTCCAGTGGGGTTACAGGGAGACCTGTCTCAAAAAAAAGTTCAGCCTCTTCAGAGTGTAGACTGCCATTGTTGGCTACACAGGCTGAATCATGGAGCCAGTGCAGGAAGATCAAACAGACACATGCTTGCTGGACCTCATTTGGGTGACCTGGAGGGAAAAGACCCCAGTGTGGAGCAATGGAGGGCAGGATTGATGGTGGTTTGGGCTTGCCAAGGAGGAGCCTTCAAGTGTTTCCTTGGAGAAAAAACAGAATCATTTAGCAAAAAAAAAAAAAAAAAAAAAAAAAAGAAATCCTCCAACTCAGGTGATATGTATATGTATGTATATATTTATATATGTATATGTATGTATTTATGTATATTTGTATACATAGTATATATGTATACATAGAAGCAATATAAGTTGGAGGAAAATTTCCAAGTTAAAGTATCACTGTATTTTGATGCTTTTTTGTATCACAAGTTTCATTTATGTTATGTTGATGCTATGTATATTATAAAGTTCAACTTAGTAACACTCTCTGGCATTCCAGAGGCCATCTGTACACTTGCATGTGTGGTCTCAATAAATCCCTCCCATGTCTAGTGGTCTTCGGCAGCCAGGGTCTAGGCCACTAAACCAATAAAGCAAATATGGGTCTCCCTGAGTCAAGCAAGACTCCACCGTGCAGCACACTACACCTCACCTGCCTGGAAATACTGTGCAGTACAGAGGCAGCCATGTGCCTGTATATCCCAAATCTATTGGGCTTTGGCTCTCCCCTTGGAGAAATAACCCATGGCTGATGCCACAAGCTTAACATCCTCTACAGGTTAGGAGATGTTTAAAAGCCACAGTAAGACCCTGTCATAATTTAACAGGGGGGAAAATTGTGATTCATGGATTAACATATCCAAACATGTGTCTATGCTAAAGTAACCTACCATAAACTATTAGTGCTGCTTAAAATACCTATATATCTAATTGCTTGTTCTTCATTAGTAGGATCGAAAGGTTATTCCTGGACAAACTGTCAGCCATGAAAGGAAACAGCCAGAAGTTGACCAAAGTCCAAGACAACAGCTCCAGAGAGAGTGGACTGTTTTTACCTCTCATCCACCTGTGCCCCTTTTCTAAGCCTAGGGAACAACCTGCGGAAGAGGGGCATGGTAGAATGTAAGGGCGGCGATTGGGGTGAAATGGTGGAAACTACAGTAATGTAGTCTGGACACTCAATTTGATCAACTTGATTGACAAACAACCTGTCACCCCCACTGGATGGTGGGGCTGTAGGTGTTTGGGCACAACAGCCGGAGATAGGTTTTGCATGAAGGATGCTTGTTACTCATGGATTATCACTTATAGCTAAAAAAAAAAAAAAAAAACTGAGAGAAAGACGCAGGGCAGTTATGGCAGAATGCATGATCTGGGATGGGGTGGGGGTGGGGGGTGAGGGAAAGGGAAATAAGCCTGAACTGAATTGGAAAAAATGTATGAAATGCACAAAGCATCAATAAAAACTAATTTAATTAGAAAAAAAAATAAAGTTCAACTTAAAAAATGCTCATAGCCACTGGGGCTGGAGAGATGGCCTAGCAGTTAAGAGCATCGACTGCTCTTGCAGAGGACCCAAGTTCGATCCCCAGCACCCACGTGGCGGCTAAAAACCATCTTTAACTCCAGTTCCAGGGGAATTTGACACCCTCTTCTAACCTCCACAGCATTGCACGACATAGGTGCACAAACCTGCATGCAGACAGTACATTCATACACATATGAAAATAAATAAAATTTAAAAAAATGTTCATAGCCTCAAAGTTAAACAAAAAGAAAAAGACACTGCTCTATGAGATGCTGAATATTATCTTGATTGAGGTTATGGTATCATGACTACATATGTCTAAATTCATTAAACTGCATACATTAAATATAGGCATTATTCATATATCAGTTATAAATAAGCATATCTATTGATGCTATATTCATTTTGAATACAGAATATGCTTTCATTCATTTTTATAATTCACAATTGTTATTTTAGGTTGAAAATCTAGTCAATGATATTGGTATAACATGTGTATCTGAATGACAGAGTTCTAGTAAACTGTCTTTATTAGGACCCAGACTATGCCCTTTAACTACTGTGATACACAGATATGTTGGAAAGAGCTACACGTTCTGATGATTATTTGCCTCTGATCTATAAGTATGTGTGGAGTATCTAGTCTATGTTATAGCAGTTTTCTTCACAATAGTAACAGTCATAGTAGATTTTCTTATCGGTTTTAAAGACTTGGTCTTATATATGATAAGAAGTCTAATTGGACACTTTGCAATCCAATGACATTGGAAAAATGCCTTTACTCCTCTGAACATTAGTTTCTCCAACTGTGGGGCACAGTGGGGCACTAGGACTCCTTACTTCTCTTCTGGGAATTCCCCAGGGATCATGTGATCTAGCACCTAGCAAAGTATATTATTGATTTTAGGATTCTAACAATAATAAGCTCAGTTTTCATCATAGGACATATTTTCTACTTATATTTTCCATCACATACCTCATATCTCTTAAATGTTAATTAGAAAAGTTTTATCAATATTTCAAACTGATGAAAGCACTCCTATCCATGTTATTAAGACTCTGTCATGTGTTTTCAATGCTCTTTGACTTAAAGCTTGATTATTAATGGCTGTATCATTGCCATCAAAGACAATTTGACTTGGACAGTTTTATAATGGAGTCCCTTGAAAATTAACATTATCATATTGTTAGTCATTTAAGGTTTCATATGGTTGTGGATCTGAAATACTCATCTATGCATTTCTCTACGAAGGGCCATATAATTTTGTTTTTGGTTTTAGAGATCAAAGATGCTCACTCCAAAAAATGTATTCACGAGGAAAACTGAAACTTCCAAATAAGAAGTCAGAAAACTGTAAATGTTATTTTTATAATATGATTTTCTAAAATCTCCATAATCGCCAGTTCATTTAGCTATCTAACAATTTATAATGATATTGATTACATTTCTGCATCTCATATTACTGAATTCCTAGTTCAAACCCTTAAGTCACATTATCATTTGATTTCCCCTTCCCTTTCTGGTTAATAAAACTTCATCTCATGCTTAGCAAAACTGCAAAGATGAAAGTACATATTTACTTCTTTTAATGTATTTTCTTTAAGATGCAGTCAAGCAGACATTTTCCTTCTTAGAATAACATCTGCCTTTTCCTCTTTCCTTCTGACCTCCATCCCAAATTCCATTGTTGAACTGTAAAAAAAAAAAACCTATCAAATGTGTCCCAAATTGCAGTATGTTTCTATTTTGTCTAAGATTGGCTCATTTTTATTGGAAAGAACTTAATATGTTAGCCTCAACTGACAATAGTAAGTCCCTGTGCAAATGTCACTGCTTGGTACATAAGAGCAATTAGGACAGCAGAGTGCACCAGCTTAAATACAGCTTCTTTTTCACTGGTCTTCTCATTAATATCATATACACACAATGGCAAGTTAATATTTCAGCTAAAATTGGAAGCTTTTCCTTTAACGTTGAATGGCAGTAAGTTCTGTCTAGTGGAATAATTTCATCAGAAAACCTGCACAACTCAGAGGGTGTTTCTAGGCACAACATTTATAGGAAAATTTACAGGAGAATCCGGGTGTGTTTTTGGATGGTTGCCTTTTCCAAACCAGTAGAGGGGCTCATAAGCAAACACAGTCATAGTATATACTCCAGTCTAACTGATGTGAGATACGATTTGAAGATACTAGTCAAGTTCACAATGGCCTTTCCCTTCTCGGAATTCCACATTTTTTGGATTTCTCTCACACTTTATAAAACAGTGTCTCAAAATAGACTTTAGCTCTGTCCTGGGAATAATGATAATAACTGTAATGATATTTAAACTCTTTACCATGGGCCACAAACTGCTTTGCATTCATATATTCATTCATTAACCCTGAAACAGCTCTAGAATGGACTTTAGCAACCAGATTCCACAGCTCCACATGAAAACATTCTGTGCCTGTTCTCTACCAGCTTGCACTCTCCTGTTCATGGTAAACTCTCCTGGATCCATGTGCTCAGAATATCTCAGTCAAGTGCTTAGTGTCTCTCAGTTTAAGCAACACAGAATAACTCTTGCTAATATAAGCAGACTAGCAATTTTCTGAGAAGATACAGTATAGTTTACAGTATGCCGAAGATAATTTAAGAACCAAGATAGAAAACAAGGACAAAACAAGAACATGCCTCCCTGGTTTAGGAATATCAAGTCCTGCCCAGTGACTTGTTAGGGAGAAGGAAATGAAAGTGGGATTATTTTCATACCACCCATATGGAACGACCCTGGAAACACACTTGATTTGACAATCTTCCTTTTCTCTCACACAACTCTGAATGTTCCACATAGTAACACTGTTTAAATACTATTAATAAAGGATTATTTTTTTCAATCCCTAGGGATTAGGTTCACTCTTAAACAACAAAAATATAGCTTTTTCTTTTTCATATAAGAGGTTTTTAGAATCAAATAGTGCTTTATTTAAAATGATGTGTCAGTTCAGTTAGGCTGATTACTTCTTTAAGGAAAAATGTATTGCTAGCAAGTATTGATGCCAAATTGCCACTCACCACCAAATCTAGTTCTTAATACAGTCTTAGAAGCAAGAAGTATTGCTGTCAGTATGCTTCTTTTCTTTTTCAATCAGAGTCTAGGAAAGAGACATTTGATTATTACAGTCTAAAACTAATACTTTTTAATCATTTAGGAAAGTTAGTATTTGAGTTTTTCAGGTTTTATGGTAGAAAAAAAATGTTCTTATCAACAGTCGTGCTGAGGAATTTTTCAGATTATAAAGATGATGTCATCAAATGCAGCTGTCCCAGTTACAGCAGGCTGTGTTTTCTCTCTACTGATGTTGTGTTCCATCATGGTAACAAAATACCAGAGACAACTAGCATGGTTTAGAATACCAGTCCATGATTGCTCGGTATCATTGCTTTGAGGCCTCTTGAGGGTAGAATACCATAGTGGAGAGCACGTCATGGAACAGAGCTGCCCACTGCATGCAAGCTAGGCAGGAGGGGAAGAGACAGGGATGATCAGAGACCAATATTCTATTCCCTTTAAGGGCATGACCTTAAAGGGAATAGAATATTCCCTTTAAGGCCCAAATTCCTTCCATTAACTCTTACTTCTTCCATCCCTGAAAGATGCTGTGAACTATGGATGAAGCCATCTGCTAGATAATCCTTGGGAAGACAATTATGATACAAACTATAAATTACTTCAACTCTCCTTCCTGAATACCATATCCTGTATTGAGCTGAGTTCTGAACAAATGAGTGACTCATAAATGCAGAAGTGAAGGAAGGAAGGAGAACTTTCAGCCATGGGCTGTAAATTTCTCTGACTTACTCTCCACTGTCACCATCAAAGCTTGTACGATATTCATTAGCTTGAAATCTACATGGATACTTTGCTTCGTCGATAACCAATGTAGAGGAGTAAGACACAGTATCAGTGCATTTATAACCTAAATAATGAAGTCATAAAGCTCTGGCTATATCAAGAAATTCTCCAAGTAGAATCACTATTCCACACCATAGTGCATAGTTCTGTGATGTGAAATTAACATTTATCTATTTCCATACGTGTGTTCATTTTTATAAGGGACAAGTTTTCACCACAAATACATCTGGATCATATATGTATAATATAAACAATGTCAATGCATGTAAAATATTTAAAGAAAGAAATTTCTTTCTATGAATGTGTCTGTTTTTTCCTCTTATCTCAATTATTAAAAGAAAAATTGTTCATGATTAAAGATTACTTGTGACTGAACTTATTGGTTAAGTTAAACAATTTTCACTTGATTTGTAGTCTTCTTAATACTTTTCATTTCTTCTCTTCTGTTGAAGAGATATTTCTCAGATATAAAAATTATCACCAAAGTCTGGCGAGAGGGGTGGAAAAAGATGGCAAGTCTGATAACTTGAGACAGATTGACAATACTCATCTGAAGATGGCAGAGGAACTGAGTTCACAAAATCCTCTTACCTCGACAAATGTGTCATGCCATGCATGTGAACATGAAGAGAGAGAGAGAGAGAGAGAGAGAGAGAGAGAGAGAGAGGAGAGAGAGAGAGAGAGAGAGAGAGAGAGAGAGAGAGAAAGAGAACAAAGAAAGGACTATAAAGATTCAGTGTGACCCAGAAAGACAAACACTGTGGTTTCACTCATATGTAGGTCTTAGTGTAGAATCTTTAGATTTGTGTCTTTAATTTTGAGCACCTATAGAAACCAGAAAGACTAGAAAGTCACCATTGATGAGGAGGGAGAAGGATGATCTTAAGACCTTAAGGCTTCCTTAAGGAGATGCAGATAGTAGAATACTGGTGATACGAAGGTGAAGAGAAGGAACAATGGGGAATGATGGGTCCTCAGGGAGTCAGAGTCCATTTTATTTAAGGGTTTGACTCCTGGTAGGTCCACCATGCTCCGGTAGATGGCGCCATACCCAAGTGTATATGCACAGCACAAATTGGAGTTGCTGGTCTACAGAGTGAGTTCCAGAACTGCTGGGGCTACAGGAAGACCCTGTCTGGAAAAGTCCAAAAAAAAAAAAAAAGAGGCCATGAAATTGTGGGATGAAGAGGTAGGTATTGATCTCAGAGGAGGTACTGGGAAGAGTTTATATGAATATGATTGAAATGCATTGTATGATATTTTGAAAGAATTAATAAAACTACCATTTAAAAGTCTAGTGGCTATGGAATTTAGAGAAATCTTTTGCTTTAGAGATAGTGTATGTAGAGTTATATTTTCTCTGTAATTATTCCTTTACTGCTCAAGTGAAACTTTTGTCTCCATTCTATAAATTTGGAAGGAAATCAAAAAGGACAATCAAGTGGTTAGGAAGGTGGGGCAGTAATATATAAATTACTTCAGCACATTGCTCAGTAGTTGGATGAGTACCATCTTGCTAATTTAGTAACATCATAATGCTTAAAGTATATCTTTGTCACATATTGGGTTTCATTGAACTCAAAATATTCCACAGTGGTGGACTTGATGACCAGGAAATCATGTGGATAATGAAATATTGTGGATAATGAAAAAAATATTTAGCATGGACCTCAAAACATCTAATAATTTAAAGCATGGTATACTTCTTTGAATTAAACTTTTTTCTTGTAGCTATTTCAAACTTATAGTGGGGAGTAGATAGTATTTTATGAATGCTGCCTATTGTCTATGTAAGGTTATTTTCTATAATTTCATCCTAGTCACTGATTATATAGAAAATCACTTTCTAATTAAACTTTATTTTTTATAGACCACATTGTGTCTTATCTTTGAAGATTGGCATTTGTCTTGATTATAATCGTATCTTCGAACAACTGTTTTGAGGACTGAAGTTTGATTTTACAGCTAATTATCCTTCAATCTGAGGCAACTTTATTTAATTACAGCTTTGTGAATATGTGTCTTAAGTTATACCCATGCTATTTAATTTCTACAAGTATATCCTGAAATTTCTACTAGCATTGCAGTATCCTATGCTCCCCTCAATAAACAAGTTTGCTGTTTCAACAAACACTCTATAGTTTTTAGTTTTTCCTAGATGTTTAAAGTCTAGTTTCATTCTTTCTCTAGGAGAAAATGAAAATAGTTATAAAAGTATCTACTAAACAAATAAGTTCAGGAGTTGCTTTTAAATGCTACAAGCTATTTGATGAGAGATTATAAATACATATTATAGAATCTATGCAAATATTAGCTTTTCCCTATGGCTCCATATATTCCAACTTAGATGGACAGATGTATAGCCAACTTTCGTACTCATTTTCCTCTTTAAAAGATTGGCAATCTGGAGTGCATTTTTTTCAGAGAATATTATTTTCAGAAAATGGCATTTAAAACGTGAGGCTTCAGGTAATAGGACTGTGAAAGATTGCATTCAGGCCACTGAGTGCAAACAATGACTCATGCCTGTCTGAGATATTTAAAGGGCCTAACAGGCGGTTTATGAAATTGATCTCTAAATCTTAGTGACATTAAAAACACATTTATATTTCTATCCTGGACAATGTCACTTGGCAAATGTAGAGTTCAGGGTACTTAGAAATTTAGCTGTCTTTATTTTCTTGGCTCTGAAATAGCTACTCTTCTCTCTACTAATGTTTATGCATATTCAATGTTTAATTATTTAAATTCAAATTTAATGCTTGATAATTTAAGCAGACTAATTAGGCTATCCAGAATTAAATCTGATTACATGATTGTTGAAAGGTAATATTATATATAGCTTAGTACAAAATAATTATTGATAAAATAATTATTTTAAAAGCATCTGAAAATTTAATTCTATGTATACATCATTTCATATTATTATCTAAGTTATTGTATACTCCATATAAAATATAACTTAGTTTCAGTCTTATTTAATGTTTTTCTCATTTATATTTCAATGGCCCTCACTTTAAAGGTTTTTCGTATTTCTATATGTTAGCATTAATACTGTAGAAGCATGCATTTACTTTTCCTCAATTTATTCCCTCAAAAACTTCATACTGGCTTTTTTTTTTCTTTCAAAAAGATGTTGAGGGACCACACTCCTCCCGAGTTGAGTGTTGGCTTAGCCTCATAATTAAATTAAACCCTTAAAACTCAAAATAAAAGTTGCTCAATAATATTCAGAGACCAGATAAATAACTGGTAAAAATTGATTACTGGTGCTAGAAATGATGGCTTAGTGGAGAAGGGCATTGGCTACTCTTGCAAAAGATCCAGGTTCAGTTTCAAGCACTTATATGATGGTTAACAACCATTGTAATTCCAATTCTGGGATCTCCAATGTCCTTTTCTGACCTCTGTGGACACTGTATGACACAGGAGCATTTACACAGATGTAGGCAATCTACTCATACTCCTAAAAATGAAAATATTATTTAAAAGATTGAATTCTGTTTTCTAAAAAAAATTTAATTCTTTCTTCTTTGTATTCCTCATCTGAATAAATTTTATAAGAAGTTCTAATTTCTCTTTTCAAGGTGGTGGGAAATTCAGAGCATTTAAGCCCTACTTCATGAATAAGAGCCCTCAGTATGTAACCAATTCTGAAGTAAAGCTGTCTTATTTTTTGGACCTTCTTGGATCCTTCCCTTTCCCATACATAAAGCCTCTATGTATGAGGCATTGTCACTATCAGGATCTCTTGATGTAACTATGTGTAGCAACACTTGACCAAAGGCTGAATGGGGCATCTACTTCCCCCTGTAAGCTGCTTACAACAACTGACACTGTTAACTATCTTGTCAATGATATCACTGGGCAGAGTTATTCTTTTGCTTTGTCTCTGTCTGTTAACTGGTCTTTCTGCCTGATGGCAGACATGCTTTTGGAATTGTGCTGCTCTGTGATGCATTTTTGTGTCTTACTGAGCTTCTTACAGATTTATAAACCTAGGAGCGAAATTGTTAATTCTCAGCACTTACATATAAGAGAATGGAAGCTACAACTCATATGATAACTCAGAGAATGACTCCCAACCTTTGGAACTATTAAGCATATGAGCAAAGGCCTCAAATCTCTAGAGTGCCCTGATGAAAATTTGATATGAAAATCTGATATTTTTATGGCAATCAAACAGCTCATGGTTTGGAGAAAGTGTGTAAAAGCATGTGTCATGCTAAGGCCACACTCTTAGTCGCAGAGTTCTCTAGAATGCTACAAAATGCTGCTGCTATCATCTATTCCTCTGTGTCTAAAGTTTCTGAGCCACAAGTTTTCACAGAAAAATTCCATGGTGATTCTGTGGTATATTACAAGATTAATTCCAGTTTGCTTAGAGCCTGGTTCTGATTCCTTATTATAAACAGCCACTACTATGGAGAGAATCCTGTTATAATATTTATTGCAGGATCTTAGAAGAAAGAAATGCACACATTTGGACAAAGTGGAGATCATATTTCTACAGTGTATACTAACAGAGGAGGAGGAGGAGGAGGAAGGAAGGAAGGAAGGAAGGAAGGAAGGAAGGAAGGAAGGAAGGAAAGAAGGAAGGAAGAAGGATATAGGAGATTAGTGATAAGTATATCACTGGAGTGTGTTCTTGGAAATATATCTCACCCTAAATCTCCTAGTCTTATTTTCTCTCTTTCTTGATTGCTATGACAGGGAGCTCTCTGTATCCACTCATCTGGCATTGTGATTACTGACCTATCCCCAAGAAACCATGAGGAAAATGAATTTTTATTACCTAGGTTACTTCTCTTAATTATTTTACTACCTCATTGAGAAAAGTAACCATACCCCTGATAATGTTCATCTCCATTATGAAGTTCAGAGTCTTATTTTAATATCTGAGAATACTGCTTTGTCCTGAAATCCCATAGTTACATTTCCCATCACCCTAAAATATCACAGAGTGATTAGAACCTTCTAAACCCGAGAGTGATACATTAAGATTAAGCTAAGTCTTTAGCTGTTAGAATCAGTATGGCAAAACTGGGCCACATCTTGATATTGGAAAGTGTGATTAAAGACTCTTTGAGGATCATTGAAATATTAATGCTATCATTCTACTTATAAAGGCATTTATATCAATATTAGGAAAATTAATAACTCTGTTCAATCAGAAATTGGTAAAATTTGCAGTTGTCAACAGAATGTGTTAATTCTGTTGACAACTGCAAATTTTGTTAAGAACAAACTGCAGTTTGTTCTTAAGATCAAAGAAACACATATACTTTTACCTTGTTCTTGTTGGAGTACTTCAGTAATGTAGCTACATCACACATAACTCTATCTAACTTTCTCCTGGAGCACAAGTATGGCATTGCTTTGATGAAGCTTTCTCCAAGGAGACTATATAACAATTTAAGACACAAGAAAGTGTTTGAAGTTTCCTCCTTGATGGGGCAAGTACCAACAGCCATCAGTCTTGCCCTTGTGCTCCACACTGTAGTCTTTCCCTCCCATGGTCACCCAAATGAGATCCAATGAGCACCCATCTGTCTGGATCTTCCTGTACTGGCCACCATGATTCAGCCTGGGTAGTCCAACAATGGCAGTCTATACTCTGACAAGACTGAAATCCCAGTTGTTGCTCAGTCTAAAAGAAAAAAAGAAAATCCTCCAATTCAGGTGATATATATGAACAATACAAGTTGGAGAGAACAACAACAAAAGAACTGGGGAAAAAAAAAACTCTGGAAAGACTCAGAAAAAGATGCAAGACATGTATGGCAGAGTGCAGGAACTCAGGTGGGGTGGGGGGCATGGAAAGGGAAGTGACTCTAAATTTGAGAAATGATGTATTATGTATAGAAAAAGTTTAATAATAAAATAAATTGAAAACAGTTTAGAAAACAATCTATTTTTACCACTGCATTGAACTCCATTGCGTAGATGTACCACATTTTCTCTATGTAGTGGTAAAGAAAGATGACATCATGAGCTTTGCAGGTAAATGGCTGGAGCTAGAAGATATCATGCTGAGTGAATTAACACAGTTCCAGGAAAACAAATGACGAATGGTATCCCTCATCTGTGGATGCTAGCACCAATTACCTAATTGTAGGGCAAACTGAGCAAGCAACGTCAATGTGATCCGAAAACAACTGTGCTCTTGTATTGTGAATCCCTTAAAAAATTAAAAAAAAAAATCTAAGACACAAATCAACCCCCCAAAACATATTTGCTTCCCAAAGAGTGGCTGGGCCATGTATTTACTCACAAGAGAAGCTCATATTATTTTGTCCAGTTCTAGAGACTCCTTTGGTGAGTCAAGGATGCTGTATCTCTGACACTGTCAAGAAACAGCTATTAACATGTTCATTGTTGACTAACAGCACAAATAATACATCTTTTGGACGTTTTTGTGTATGAAGGCAACGGTTTCTTTCATCACTTATAAATTTTTCTTAAACCTATTTATGTTCGAGAATTAGCCAAAGTTGAATAGCACCTATGTGACAAGCTCTAAAATCCATCCAAACTCCAGAAGAACGCATTCCACATTCCCCTTTATGTTCCTTAGACGCTCATTCATTGCAGAGACTTTAACAGCTTCTTATAGAACTTTGAGTCTAAGGATCAACCAATTAGCCATTAATTTGCCCATATCCTTCAGGAACCAACTAGTCTTTGGTTCATTACTGTGAATTCAATTTGCATGCAGAATTCACAATAGGTCTGAACCTGTGGAGACACATGGCCAAACTCACAGTATGCCTGAGTGAAAGCAGCCCCCTCCAGGTCAAGTTATTCTTGTGAAATGGATGTGACATCTATAGGACAGCACTAAATCTGATTCCTCTGGTATCTCTCACCTGCAGAAACTGGAACCTTAGCTATACTGGGATCATTATTATTTCCATGATTCTAGGGGATCTTGCTCCCTCCCACCCTTGTATTTGCAGAGCCCATTGAGATCAGATGTGTGGATTTCCTAAAAAGGGATTTCTTACCCTTTACAGAAAGTGCCAAAATCAGCCTTAGTGACAGACGTGGCTGGAGAGTTCCTGTTCTTTCATCTCACCTCATCATCAGAGTGTCCCTTTTCATGGATAAAACCAATGATAAACACAAATAATTGAGCCTCAGGCAGGAATCTTAGCACTGAATTCACTGCACAACAATCAGTGTCATATTTATTTTTCATAAACTCTTTGACCATTTCCAGATCTGGTTTCTGATGTAGCCAATAGCAATAACTATTATTTGTATACATTTCCATCTCTGGAAAAAGAAATCTGGGAAACACTCCCTCTAATACATTATATATAATTCAAAGTCACATACATTCTTACTCATACTGAATCTAGTATAAACACCTTACTGTTATATTCAACACTTTCTGAGTTCTAAATGTTGGTAGCGGTGACCAGACAACACATTTTAGTTCTCACTGTATAAAGGATTGGGTTCTAAAAAACTGCACCTCTACCATTAGTTTTGAACTACAGCTGTCATGAAACAGCAGTGGCTTGAGTTCAAATTCAAATGAGAGAAGACAGAATGTTTCAGTCATCAAACACACATAAGTCTAGTTCACTTCTTGATACTTGATGAGGAACAGGTTCTCAGGCTGCTATTCATCTTTACAATGTGCTTCATATCTGGGCAACATAATAAGAAAGGCTGTGAGTTCTTTACTTCTATACTAGTGAGAAGTGAAAACCATACCAGCCCCTGTTGGCTTGTGGGAAACCTTACTGTATCCTCACCATAGACTCTTCATAAAAGATAAGCCATTCCCTCCCCCAACTCTCAAACTGGTTTTTGATCATCTTGGAAGCACATCCCACTGTTCTCAGAAACAGCTGTGTCAGTCATAAGATTTTATGCTCTTTGTGTACATGTGGGATCTGAATGATTTTAACATCTGAATCAGACTTGATTGGGGCCATCATGTGCTTCTTTAGATTGCCTAAAACAGACACATCATGGATTAAATTTCATTCTTTCCATTAGGGAGCACAGAGAAAAGAAGAAAAGCCAGTTTTCTCAAAATACCCAGAGCAAAATCCATAATGGTTATTTGAGCATCACCATAATTGCAAAGATTCCTACACCATCGACACGGTGATTGCTGGTATTAGATGAGTATTAAGATATTTAACAACAACAAGAGAGAACAAAATAGTGTTACTGCCTTTTTGCAGAACTATACAAATATGTCAGGAAGAGAAGGAACAGCTTGAAGGTGTCTGTTTCTGCATTTTGGAAATGGTTGATTTTTATCTTATTGCTTGCTTTATTCCTAAGTGCACTGTAAAAAGCCTGAAAGCATTTGTTTTTATATTCATTTTAATATTTTCAATGATTGTAACAAATATAAATATGATACGTGCATAATAATGATGTCTTTTAATAAATTTGACCCTCTGAAATAAACATCATTTGCATGACTATCTTTAGAATAATTTCCATCCACTGGTTAGTTGTTAATCAGCTGGTACCCATGGGAACTCAATATCCAAAATGAAGAGGTGAAAAACTTCTACTGAATTTTGCTTATAATAATGAAGGAAATGCAATGAATCCTGTAAGGCTAACTGATGTTTTATCAGTAACTAGAATAATTTAATTTATAGATAACATTGAAAATAGTTACCATCATCTCACCCAAGAAATTTTTTTTATTGATGCTTTGTGTATTTCATACATCATTTTCCAATTCAGTTCAGGCATATATCCCCTTCCCTTCACCCCACCCCACCCCTACCCATCCCAGATCATGCATTCTGCCATAACTTTTCTGCATCTTTATGTTTTTTGTTTTGTTTTGTTTTCATTTTTTTTAACAATAAGTGATGGTTTGTGAGTACAAGCAAGCAGCAGTCTACAGCCTTTTGAAATTTCTCTTCCTTTTGAGGGAGGTATGGGTATATGGGAGTGTCCCTAAAATATAATCCTGTTATTTGTCTTACCTTGATTAAAAAGAAATTAAGATGAACTAAAATGTTTCTTAAATTTCCAAAATGACTTTCTCTCAAAATCATTTAAACTTTGTATTGCAATCAAGTTCTGGACAGGTGAAATTATGTAAATTTAAGCCACTTGCTCCCTACAGCTAATGCAGAGCCATTTGGCCAGTGACCATGAAATAACACAGTCCTGGGGCCAGTGTGCTGTCCATATCCTTTCCTCTACCTCAGCTCTGAAATGGAGCTCAGACTACAGATGTTTTGTTTTGTTTTTTGTTTTTTTTTTTCTGATAAGAAATAATTTGACTTTTCCCAAGCAGCATTCTATGCAGAAATTGATGTTAAGTTCCTAAATGTTAAATACAAAGATTTGTATTTGTCCACACTACCAACTGTGAAGTTGAAGTCTATCCATAGCAAGAGTCAGATGAGCTCTCTGAACTAAAAGATCCCATCCTTTCCCTACTGAGTGCTTGGGTGGCCTTGCTGCTTCTAAGGTCTTTTCCTATTAGAGTAATTGGGCTAGCTATCCTTCCTCCCATAGGCAACATGCAAGAGAGTATCATATTTTTGCATCTCAGAGAGAACTGGTTAGGATTAACAGGTTAGTCTTGGTCTTCCAGGTGATGAGATGTGTTGTCTCCTTTTCAATATTTCCTACATTTTGCCCAAGGCATTTGATCTCCTTCGATTACATAATTGGCTGTCAAAAGAGGCAATCTTAGTTCTATAAAAAACAGTGAGTATTAACACAACAGGTTTGATGATCTGGATATAAAAACTGTACTACTAAAGATCATCAAAGCCTGGTCTCTAATACAAGCATTGTCCACCAGTGGGGCTTCAGGAAGTGAATGGAACTTGGGGGTTATTATGTCCTTGATGGGTTAATCTACTGATAAGTTCAGAACCTGAATAGATTATTGGGAGGTGTTGGAACTTTGGAAAGTGAGTTTAGTTGAGGATGCAGGTCAATGGAGCTTTGCCCTGGGAAGATGTAACTTGTTCCTGGCCACTTCATTCCACTCATTCTGCTTTTTAGCCACCACGAGGTGAGAGAAACTGTACCATTGCAGCTAGGATATTCTGGAGAGAGAGAGAGAGAGAGAGAGAGAGAGAGAGAGAGAGAGAGAGAGAAAACTGGGGTTATAGCATTTGACCACTCACTCCAAAAAGAATGCATTGAGTCTGTGTCCTTGAGTGTCCAAAATTTTGACAGTTCCAACATTGCTCAAAGACCAGAATTCAATCTCTTCTGAGACTGAAGGCAAAAGCCTTGATCTCCTGGTTCTAAAGTCTGTAGATCATGAAGCTGTGTGGTCAAACAAGTCATTTCTCTTTTAAGATGTGGCCTAGTTATTTGTCACAGTCACAAAATCTGATTAGTACAAATAGATTCACTTTTTAACAATATAATAACATACCCCCCAAATAGGCAAAAATCTTTTCATAAGTTAAATTTATTAGCATTATTCTTACCTCTTGGAAGTCATTTTGTTTCTGAATTAATAGAACAGGGACTAAACATTTGATTTTTTCAATTATTTATAGATATAACATCTGAATAGCAAATAATTTGCAAAATTACTTGATTTTTGTTCTATCCCTGGAAATGAGGTAAAATTAAAATTTCATATTTATTCCTGTGTCAAAATTCCTGACAGAAAACTTAAGAGATGAAGGATTATTTTATCTCACAGATTCAGAGAAAGAAAAACTCTGGGGACAGCAACATGGTTTATTGGGTAAAGGAGCTTATGAAAAAAAAAAAGTTTAGTACCAGAGACCCATCTGATGCAAAAAGAAACCAACTCCTACAAAATATGTACAGAGTCATGTGTACGTCTCAACACAAATAGATAAATAAATGCAATAAACCTGAAAACTTTAAAGGCTTTACATATATTTTAAATGAAAGACAACATTGTCGATAAGCTTAACATTCAATTCTGCAGATTATTAAGAGTAGAATAAATGTGTAGCCATAAGATTGGGAAGGTTATTCAGCTGATGATTTGGTTTAACAGTTGTTGAGTTAAACTTGTAGTATTTATTCTAATATTTTTCAGGCAAAGTTAAAGACAAATTAGTGCTTCATGAACCTTTAAAAGTAAAATTAACATCAGTTATGTAGGCAGAGACAACATAAAAATAAATCTGTTACTTCAGTAAGATTTTATCTAGTTACAGACAATGTCATTAATAATTCATGTTGTTATAATCATAAAGTTGATGACAATAATATTTTCCTTTCAGATACTGTTATTGTTTTCCCAGTGGATTAATTATATATTGTTTTTATTAGAGGAAAGGAGAAGCAGTGTATTGTAATGCCAAATAACAGTCTTGGACTTGAATCCATGTCTTTAAATTGTTACTGTAGTGCCTTTGTTTACAGACATATTACAAGCAGTCAATTTTTTTGAAAGTGTCTCCCTATAGCCCCAGCTTTCCTGGAAGTTGCTATGTAGATCAGACTGGCCTTGACCTCACAGAGATTTACCTACTCCTGCCTCTTGAGTACCTGGGTTTAGAGTCTTGTACCATCATGTCCACCAAATTATATTTGCATTGAATTTAATACCTTCAGTTTCTCTCATTACTGAACTTTAGACATTTGGCTCTATTACTATACAAAGATTTTACCATACCTCATGTTCATAATGTTTGTCAGATAATGCTCTGAACCTTTGGATATCCCACTTTCTAGAAAAACATTTTTCAGCTTGTGAATCTACCTTGTTTTATGATCCAATTCTGATTTTCGAAATTGGAGACTACATGATTCTTCTAATAACCTAGAATTAATTTTTATTCTTTTGTGCCACAAATAACACACAATTTTCCTTTTTAGTTGCTTGCATTTTTCATATGCATTCTGAAATACAAGCTTTGAGACTATATCTTACACATTTTGTGCCAAATTGGGATATCTGCAACAAGAAATAACAAGATTTTGTATTTGTAGAGTATTTGTAGAATGTGATGAGAAATGTAAAACATCTTTTTTAGTGCTGAAAATATGGCTTAGCAAGTAAGGGCAGAGTTTGATCCCCAGAATACATATGGTGTCAAGGAGAATCAACCCTTGACCGTTGTTTTCTGATCTCATATTTTTAAAGAAGGACATGGAAGGTAGGAAAAATTAAAAAAAAAATTTCTAAACTAATGAATTAAAACATATGCTAGAACAAAAATATTTTAGGATTTACAAGAAGTGCTGAGAAGTTCAAACTCTTTCATACATAGCAAACAAAAGCAGGAGTCTGAAGCACAGACCAACTCTATTCATATACCTGGTCAGAAATCAACCAAGCTACAACAGCTATACATAAAGAACCAAAATTCTGCTGAACAAAGGCCAACTGGAATTTAGTAACAATAAAAAAAGAAGCCTATATGGCCAGGTCACAATGTGAAAATAGAAATAATTTGAAAAACCAAGACACTGTGTTTCCACTCAATAGGACTGGTGACAGTCCTATAAAAGTATCCAGAGGAGGGGGCTGGAGAGATGGCCTAGTGGTTGGGAGCGCCAGCTGCTCTTGCTGAGGACCTGGGCTGGGTCCCCAGCACCCACATGGTATCTGAGAGCCGTCTGTAGCTCCAGTTCCAGGAGAACTCCAGTTCCAGGGGATCCGAGACCCTCTTCTGACCTCCGCAGCATTGCACGACATGGGTGCACAGACCTACATGCAGACAGTACATTCATACATATACAAAAATAAAAAATAAATAAATAAAAAATTAAAAGTATCCAGAGGAACACCAGGACACAGAACTTAAAGGAACAGTCATAAATATGATCAAAGATTGCAAAGACTTTAAACACACACACACACACACACACACACACACACACATACACACACACACACACACACACACACACACAAATTAACTCAAGGAACACAAAGAGGTTAGGAATAAGCTCCAGACTAAAGCTTGAGAAACTACACACATATAGCTGAATGAAATGACAAAGGTAATTGAGATTTGAAAAGTCAATTCATAAAAGAAATAGAAATATTGAAGGTGACTCAAGATGAGATGAGACGTAATTTAAAATTTCAACAAGTCAACTTTAAATGATGAGGAAAGCCTCAGAAGCAGAATATATGCAGTGGAAAACAGAGTATCAAGATTTTGTGACAAAGCTGAAGAACTGAACCACTCAAGCAAAGAACATGAAAAGTTAAAAACCACAGGAATTAAATATGCAGGAAATGTGGGACACTGTGAAAAATTCCAAAATGCCATTGTGGACTGCCCAGGCTGTATCATGGAGACCAATACAGGAAGATCAAGACAGGACATAGTGCTTACTGGTCCTCATTTGGTGCCCATAGATGGGAAGACAGACCCCAGTGTAGAGCACAAGGGCAGGACTGATGGTTGTTTGGGCTTGCCAAGGAGGAGCCTTCAAACAATTCCTTAAGGAAAACATGACATCTTTCAGCCTAATAAAGAAAACAAAAATAATAATAATAAAGAAATCATAAGCTGAAGATGCTAAAACCTATGACATCATAATTTTGTTATATATGTGGCATGCATATATGGATATTTTGGAGTGGCGCAAATTGGAAGGAACAACAACAACAACAAAGACTGGGTCAAAGAACTGACCGAAATGGTGAACTTCTGCCCAAAACAGTAAAATTCTGCATTGAAAATTTTAAGAGTCTGAGAAAAAGATGAAAAACATGTTTGACAGAATGCATGAGCTCTGGTTGGGTTCGGGGGGGAGGATGGATGGGTCTAGATATGATTGGGAAATTTTGTATGAAATGCACAAAGCTTCAATAAAAGTTGGCTTTGAAAAAAAAGAAAAATTCCAAAACTATTAATGATAGGTAAAGAAGAAGGAGAAGAATCAAAGTCAGTGGCATTGACCAGATCTTCGACAGTATTATGGAAGAAAACTTCCCTAAGTTAAAGAAAGACATAATCATATAGATGTAGGTACACAGAACATCTGAGAGACAGGGTAGACAAGAATGTTCCATGGTATGTAATAGTAAAACACCAAATATACAGAACAAAGAGAGCATGGTAAAAGCTGTATGAAAAATCAATAAGTGATGTATAAAGGAAAACTTGTCAGAATGACAGTTGACTTTTCATTGCAAATTTTCAAATCTAGAACAGTCGGGAGCAATGTATTCTAAGTTCTAAATGTGCCCAACCAGACTTCATTATCCAGCAAAACTGTTGCTCATAGTCAAAGGAGAAAAAACATCTCCTCTAATATAAATAGGTTGGTAGACCAACCCTAAATAGAATACTGGAAGTAGTTCAAAGGAGTGAAGAAATGAATGATTATATTAAAGAAGCTAGATAAAGGAAACAAATCAAGTTGTACTAATGGGAAAACAAATAAGACCAAATACACAAACAAAAAATAAAATGAAAAAAAAAAACAAAATGATAGTAAGCAACACACAACACTTAATAATAAATTTAAATATTAAATTTTCAATCAGAAGACACAAGCTAGTTGAATGGACTAAAAACCAATTTCATCTTGTTATTGTCTACAAGAAATTCATCTTACCTTCAAGGCCAGGCACCATCCTTATAGTGAATGAACGGAAATAAAATATTCCAAGCAAATTATACAAAGAAGCAAGAAGGTTTTGCTATCTAATATAAGACAAAATTAACTTCAGATTAAACTAATCAGAAGCAATATAGAAAGTGATTTAATTCTGATCAAGGGAACAACTGATCAAGCAAAAATAATCATGAGCATATATTCACCAACTCTTGTCTACTCAAATTCATAAAAAGAGTACTACTACTGAACTTCAAGAAACAGACTGACCCCAACTCAGCAATATTAGATGACTTCTCCAACAGATAGGTCATCTGGACAAGGAATAGACAGAGAAATATCTGAATTAAATATCATATGTCAAATGGCCCAAAGAGACATCTACAGAGTATTCCACTCAAATACCAGAGAATATATATTTGACCAAGCATCTCCTGGAAGTTTCTGTAAAATGGGCTACATACTGGGGCCCAAAACAAACCACAACAAATAAAAAATAATTGAAAGGATTCAATGTTCTATTAGAACATTGTGAAATACTACTTAAAGCCTTTAGTCCTAGCACTCGGGAGGCAGAGGCAGGCGGATCTTTGTGAGTTCAATGCCAGCCTGGTCTACAGAGTGAGTTCCAGGACAGCTGGGGCTACAGGGAGACCCTGTCTTGAAAACAGCAAAAAAATAAAATAAAATAAAATAAAACTCAAGAGAAAATAGAGTAGCTATAGGGACTCAAGGAGATTAAATAACACACTGCTGATTCATGGTGGATCCAAGAAACAATCAAGAAAGAAATAAAATGTATCTGGAACTAAATGAAAATACAAACACCTTACCCCCCCCAAAAAAAATCAACCCATCGAGACATAATAAAGAAGTCCTAAGAAGGAAGTTTATTCATCTTACCAACTACATTAAAAATCAGAAATAATTTTACACAAAATAGAAACTATATTTCGATAGGATACTAATAAAATACCTTTCACTTATGAAAACAATTCCCTTTACTATATCACCAAAGAGACTAATTCTACAGAAATAAGTTAAACTAAGGATGTATAGTACTTAAACAAATAAAAAGTAAAATACATTAAACTATTAATAAATGGAAATTGTTAAATATTCATGAACTAGAAGAATCAATAAGGTTAAGGTGACATTTGCAATTTTCAGATGAAGTTAATCCTTATTAAAACTTAAAAGGCATGCTTGCTTTAAAAAAAAATAGATAGCAAATTGTCAACTTCCTATGGAAACCCAAAGTACTTGAGAACAACAAAAAGCACAAATACCAAAGGGGCTGGAGAGATGAATAGGTAGTCAAGAGAATCTATTGAAATTGCAGAGAATTTTTGGTTGATTCCTGGTATCCACTTTGGGTACATCCAACTGCAACTCTAGTTTCAGTGAATCTGGGCACTTCTCAAGGCCCTGTGGGTACATATAAGAATTTGGTGCTAAGATACACAAATGAGGGACATCATACTTTGTTTTTCTGGGGCTGTGTGACTTCATTTAGCATCATGGCTTCTAATTCCAACCATGTACTTGCAAATTTCATGATGTCTTCATTTTTATCACTGCATAGAACTCCATTGTGTAGATGCACCACGTTTTCACTATCTGCTCATCAGTTGAGGGACACTGGTTGCTTCCAGCTCTTTGCTATTGTGAAAAGAGCTAAAGTATACATGGTCTTGCATATATCTCTGCAATAGGATGAATCTTTTGGGTATATACCTAGGAGTGGTATGACTAGTTCAGGTGGTAGGTTCCTTTTGAGTCTTAAGATTTCTCCACATTGCTTTCCACAGGGGTTGTAAGAGTTTACATTCCTGCCAGTGGTGGATGAGTGTTCCCCTTTACCAACAACCTCTCCAGCATTTGATGTCATTTGTTTTCTTGATCATAGCCAGTCTTACTGGGGTAAGATGAAATAGTAAGTGGTTTTAATTTGCATTTCCTAACCACTAGCGACATTGAACACTTTTAAAGATGTTTCTCAGCCATCTTTACTTCTTCATTTGTGAAGTCTCTGATCAGCTCTTTATTCCATCTTTTGATTGGGCCAATTGTTTTATTGTTCCTTGGTTTGTTGAGTAATTTTCATAATCTGGATATTAAACCTTTGTCAAATGTGTCACTGGTGAAGGTTTTCTCCCAGTCTGTAGGTTTTCTCTTCACTTCTTTGATTGTTTCTTTTGTTATATGGAAGCTTTTGAGTTTAATGAGGTCCCGTTTATTTAATTAACATAGACGCAAAAATTCTCAAGTCACATACAGTCACACATCAAAAAGGTCATGCACCAAGACCAAGTTGGATTTATACTAGAGATGCAGGGATGGTTCAGCATACCTAAATCAATAAATGGCAAAAAGCACATAAAAGGACTGAAAGACAAAAACCACATTATCATTACAATTGATTAGGAAAAGGCCTTTGATAAAATTCAACATACCTTGATGTCCAAAGTCTGATAAGGAACTGGACTGGAGGGAACATTCCTCAACATAATTAAAGCCATATACAACAAACCCATAGCCAACATCATTCTAAATGGAGAAAAAATTAGAAACATTCCCTTTAAAGTGAGGAACCCAAAAGGGTTGCCCCCTATTTCCACTCCTTTCTGATATAGTGCTTGAAACAGTTGCTAGGGCAATTAGACAAGAAAAGAAAATTAAAGAGTATTAATTGCAAAAGTTAGCAAATTTAATGAAATATATAAATTTCTATATTCATTCACACCAGTGAAATTAAACTAGGAAGAGATCAACAACTTAAAGCCATAACAAACAAGGAAATTGAAATAAAAAAAGCTTCCACACTGAAAAGCCACTTGCAGATGGATTCACTGCAGAATTCTATCAGACTTTCTCAGAAGAACTACAAGTAATACTACATAAATTATTCAGAAAGTATAATCAGAAAAAGGATCCCCCAAACTCTTTTTTTACTTTTTAATTTTTTTTCATTTTTTAACAATAAGTAATACTTTATGAGTACATGCATCCTTCATGTAAAACAAATTTGCAAACAGTTGTGCCCAAACCCACACAGCCCATGGGGCCCACCATCCAGCTGGGGGGCTTGTATGTTCAATCAAGTTGATCAAATAAGTGTCCAGTCTATATTGCTGTAGTTTCACCATTCACCCCAATTGCAGCCCTTATGTTCTACCATGCCCCCTCTTCTGCCAGTTGTTCCCTAGGCTTAAAAAAGGGGCACAGGTGGATGAGAAGCCAAACAGTCTACTTTCTCTGGAGCTGTCGTTTAGGACTCTGGTCAATTCTGGCTGTTTCTTTTCATGGGCTGACAGTTTGTCCAGGAACAACCTTTCAGTCCTACTAATAGAGCACAGGCAATTAGATATATAGGTATTTAAACAGTACTAATTGCTATGGTAGGTTACTTTGGTATAGACACAGATATTTGGATGGTATGTTAATCCATGAATTACATGTTTTTCTGTTAAATATGACAGGGTCTTAACTATGGCTTATAACATCTCCCAACCATTAAAGGATGTAAGCTTGTGGCATCAGCCGTGGGTTATTCCTCCAAGGAGAGAGCTAATAGGCAATTTGATTTGGGATATACGGGCATATGGCTGCCACTGCTGCACAGTATTTCCAGGCAGGTGAGGTGTAGCTGGTGCTGACGGAGGAGTCTTGCTTGACTCAAGGAGACCTATATTTGCTTTATTGGTTTAGTGACCTTTAGTAACATTCTCTGGCATTCCAGAGACCATCTGTATACTTGCAAGTGCGGTCTCCATACATCTTTCCCATGTTTATATCAGGTCTTCAACAGCAGGGCCTTATCGCCTCTCTTCCTGCAGATATCCCAGTTTGGAGGCAAGGAGCCTTTACCTTTTGTGGGGGCTTGGATCCCCTGGCCAACATCTCCTTGGTAGAATAATCCATTGTTGATGTCAGAGCTCCTGTATTAATATATTTTGCTTAAGTGCATAGCTTAAGGAGACTTTAGCATTATATTTGGTTCTGAATAGAGAATAATCCTTTTCACAGTTTCTATGTCCATTAGTCAATTAAAGAAGGCAGTTTTACCGATTTTACAAGAGAATACCTCTATAACAGCTGGCTCCAATCTACAGCTGGAGAACGACCTCATCATCATCATATTTCTCCTTATTCTATGGGGGGGAGTTAAGAAAGTCTCTTGTATTAAAACCTTTGCGGCACCTAGAAGATAAGCTTCATTAGGATTCATTAAAAATCGTTGTTACTAGTAGGATCCAGAGAGGGGCCTGATGTCTGCAGCAATCTGAGGCATTTCTTCCCTTCAATGCCCAGAGGAGTCAATCCTTCTGCTGGCACTTTCTGGTACATCCTACTCACTGCAAAGCTGCATTTTCTTTCTCAGCCATTAAGTTGGTGATACTCTGGCCTGTTGGAACATACAAATCCTTTCCCATAGTTAGTTTTAAGATTTGGGTTGCAAGGTTTTTTGACAAAAAGTTTTCATATCTATCTATATCCCCCTTTTTTATTTAAGGTTTTTATTTTTGACCCATGAGTCTCAAAAAAGCAGTTGTTTTATACATACCTATAGGGTGGAATCAAGGCACAGATTTCATCAAGTTCACCCATGCTGTTTTGGGTTACTGTATGTGATTAACTTGGGAAACAAAGTTTATTTTTGAGTTAAATCATCCTATAGGTGAAAGAGATTGCTACCAGGTGATACTATATGACAGCAAAATTATAGAGAACATTTGTTTATACCAATCCCAAAGTAATTGTTATACAGATTTTAGTTAAAGCTAATGTGGACAAGAGCAATTTATATCACCAATTAACTCAGATGCATTACCGTTTTTATCAGTCTTCAAACCAATGTTGTCCAATATGCCCATATTTACTTTTACTAAGTCCTAAAACACCATGTATCTTGTAGACAGAGTCTGGGCAAAACTGGATACTTGTTGAACTCATGTCAATTAAACATGCACCAATCGAATATACACCCGTGTCCCTCTCCCACCCCTCCCACCCCTCCCGAGTCACTATTTCAGTCAGCCTTCTGATGCAATCTTTCTGTTGTTGTTCTTTTAATGTGCATCCCTCTCCACAAGAAATATTTATAACTGGGTTATTGGTACTAGCGTCCACATATGAGAGATACCATTTGTCGTTTGTTTTTCTGGGACTGTGTTACTTCACTTAACATGATGTCTTCAAGCTCCATCCATTTACCTGCAAAGTTCATGATGTTGTCTTTCTTTACTGCTGCATAGAATTCCATTGTGTACATGTACCACATTTTCTCTATCCACTCGTCAGTTGAGGGGCATTTGGGTTGATTCCAGTTTTTTGCTATTGTGAACAGAGCGGCAATAAATATAGCTGTGCATGTATCTCTGCAGTAAGATGAGTCTTGTGGGTATATACCCAGGAGTGGTATGACTGGGTCAAATGGCAGGATCATTTTGAGTCTTCTAAGGGTTCTCCACACTGTTTTCCATAGTGGCTGCACAAGTTTACATTCCCACCAGCAATGGATGAGTGTTCCCCTTTCCCCACACCCTCTCCAGCACTTGGCATCATTTGTTTTCTTGATCCTAGCCAGTCTTACTGGAGTAAGGTGGTATCTTAAGGTGGTTTTAATTTGCATTTCCTTAATTATTAGTGATGTTGAACACTTCTTAAGGTGTTTCTCAGCCATCTCTAATTCCTCCTCTGTGAAGTCTCTGTTCAGATCTTTGCTCCATCTTCTGAGTGATTCATTTGTTTTCTTTCTTCTTTGTTTTTTGAGTAGCTTGTATACTCTGGAGATTAATGCTTTGTCAGATGTATCTGCTGTGAAGGTTTCCTCCCATTCTGTGGGTTTTCTCTTCACTTCCTTTATTGTTTCCTTTGATGTACAGAAGCTTTTGAGTTTAATGAGGTCCCATTTGTCAATTGATGACCTTACTTCTTGTGCAGCTGCTGTCTGATTTAAGAAGTCTTTTCCTACACCTACGTCTTGTAGTCTGCTGCCAAGTTTCTCTTCTATCACCTCCAGAGTTTTGGATTTCACGTTGAGGTCTTTGATCCATTTGGAATTGACTTTTGTACAGGGTGAGAGGTAGGGGTTTAATTTCATTCTTCTACAGGTGGTGATCCAGTTTTGCCAACACCACTTGTTGAAGATGCTGTCTTTCCTCCAATGTGTCTTCTTGGCCTCCTTATCAAATATGAGATGGCTGAAATTGTATGTGCTCAGGTTTGGATCTTCAATTTTGTTCCATTGGTCAACTGGTCTGTTTTTGTGCCAGTACCAAGCTGTTTTTATGACTATAGCCCTGTAGTATAGTTTGATGTCTGGTATAGCGATCCCCCCTGTATTGCTCTTTTCGCCCAGAGTTGCTTTGGCTATTCGGGGTCTTTTGTTTTTCCAAATGAAATTGAGGATTCTTTTTTCCAAACCTGTGAAGAAGCTCTTGGGGATTTTGATTGGGATTGCATTAAATCTGTATACAAGTTTAGGTAGAATGGACATTTTTACTATATTTATTTTCCCAATCCATGAGCATGGGAGGTTTGTCCATCTTCTGATGTCTTCCTCAATTTCCTTTTTCAGGGGTTTAAAATTTTTGTTGTAGAGATCCTTGGTGTCTTTGGTTAGGTTTGTTCCTAGGTATTTTATTGTTTTTGAGG
Organism: Rhizomys pruinosus; assembly: GCA_009823505.1. Lineage (NCBI taxonomy): Eukaryota > Metazoa > Chordata > Mammalia > Rodentia > Spalacidae > Rhizomys > Rhizomys pruinosus. The sequence continues at coordinate 1,078,308 of VZQC01006529.1, forward strand.
CTATTGTGAGTGGGAAGGTCTCCTTGTAGTCCTTCTTCAGTTGCTTGTTGTTGGTGTAAAGAAAGGCTACTGATTTTTCTAGATTTATTTTGTATCCTGCCACTTTACCAAAGCTCTTAATCATTTCTAGGAGTTTTCTGGTGGAGTTCTTAGCATCCCTTAGGTAGACAATCATATCATCAGCAAAAAGGGATAGCTTGATTTCCTCTTTTCCAATTAGAACTCCTTTAATTTCCTTTTCTTGCCTTATTGCCCTTGCAAGGGTTTCCAGCACTATATTGAAGAGGAGTGGTGACAGGGGGCAGCCTTGCCGAGTTCCTACCTTCAAGGGGAATGCTTCTGTCATTTCCCCATTTAGGATGATATTGGCTGTGGGTTTCCTGTATATGGCTTTGATTACATTGAGGAATGATCCCTCTAGGCCAATTCCCTCCAGGACTTTAAACATGAAAGGATGCTGGATTTTGTCAAAGGCTTTCTCCGCATCAATTGAAATGATGGTGTGGTTTTTGTCCTTCAGTCCATTGATATGTTTGATGATGTTTATTGATTTTCGTATGTTGAACCATCCCTGCATCTCTGGTATGAATCCAACTTGGTCATGGTGGATGATTTTCTTGATGTGAGTCTGTATGCGATTTGCCAGAATCCTGTTTAGAATTTTGGCATCTGTGTTCATTAGGGAGATGGGTCTATAGTTCTCCTTTTTGGTTGTATCTTTCCCTGGTTTTGGTAGTAGCGTAATGCTGGCCTCATAGAAGGATTCTGGGAGAAGTCCCTCCGTTTGTATCCTTCTAAACAATTTAAGTAGTAATGGTTGTATGTCTTTTCGAAATATTTTATAAAATTCTGCCGTGAAACCATCCGGGCCTGGGCATTTTTTGGTTGGGAGGCTACTTATTACATCTTCGATTTCTTCCTGTACTATTGGTCTGTTTAGACTGTCGATCTCTTCTTGGTTGAGCTTTGGGGATTCCCAGGATTTCAGATATTCATCCATTTCCTCTAGGTTTTCAAACTTAGTAGAATATAAGTTTTTGAAGTAGTCCCGTATAATTGTCTGGATCTTTTCATTGTCTGTTGTGATATTTCCCCTTTTGTCACAGATTCTATTGATTTGGAGTTGTTCCCTCTTTCTTTTGGTTAACTGGGCTAGAGGTCTGTCTATCTTATTTATTCTCTCAAAGAACCAACTTTTGGATTCATTGATTTTTTGTCAGTTTTATCAGTTTTATAAGAGATTACCTCTATGCAGTTGGCTCCAATTTACAATTAGAGAATGACCTCATCATCATCATATTCCTCCTTATTCTATGAAGGAGAGGTAAGAAAATCTCTCATATTAAAACTTTCTGGCACCTAGAAGGTAAGTTTCATTAGGACTCATTATAAACAGTTGTTACAAGTAGGATCCACAGAGGGGTTTGATGCTTGAAGCAGTCTGATGCTTTTCTTCCTTTCAGTGTTCAGGTAGGCCAACCTTTCTGCTGGCACTTCCTGGTACATCCTACACAAAGCTGTGTCTTTTCTTTGTCAACCATTAAGTTGGTGAGGTTTTGACCTGTGGGAACATACAAATCTTTTCCCGTAGTTAGTTTTAAGATTTAAATAGCAAAGGTTTTGACAAAAAGGCTTCATATATATCTGTATCCCCCCTTTTTATTTTAGGTTTTTGTTTTTTGACCCATGAGTCTCAAAAAGGCAGTTGTAGTACACGTACCTATAGGCAGGAATCAAGGCCCAGATTTCATCTAATTCACCCAAGCTATTTTGGGTGACTGTATTCACCCCAAACTCTTTCTATGAAGCCAATATTACTCTAATACTAAAGCTTATTAAAGACACTATATTATAATACAGGCTAATATTGCTAAGAACATTAATGTAAAAATTTTTCAATAAAATACTTGCAAACCACATTCAGGCCCATATAGAAAATATCACCTACCATGATAAAGTTAGTTTTATTTGAGAGATGCAAGAGTATTTCAATATATTTAAGTCAATAAATGTAATAAAACATATAAACACACTCAAAGCCCCAAATCACATGACTATATTAGTAGATGCAGAAAAGGTCTGTGACAAAACCCAAAATGCCTTCATGATAAAAAAAAAACCCTAAAGGGTATTTAACTAGAAGGAACTTGCCTCATCATAATTAAAGATATATAAGAATGAACCACAGCGAACATTTTTCTAAATTTCAAAATCTTGAAATATTAACATTAAAATCAGGAACAACAAAAGACTGCACTATCCCTACTAGTTTTCAATATATTCCTTGAAATATCAGGCAATAAGACAGGAGCAGGAAATTAAAGGGGTATTAATTGGAAAAAGTCAAATGATTCCTATTTACAGATGATATGTTATTTTACATGTGATAGCTAAAAATTCCTCCAGAAATTTTTCAGAAATGGTCAATACTTTCAGCAAATAGCAGGATACAAAATCAATTTTCAAAATTCGCTAGCTTTCTTTGATAGCAAAAGCAAGCAGTCAGAGAAAGAAATTGCAGAAACAGTCTCATTAGCAATAGCTTTCCCCCAATATCTAGGGACAAACTTAGTCAAGGAATTTAAAGATCTCTAAAAGTAAATTTTAAATCTTTTAAGAAAGTGGTTGAAAGTCACTAGAGAGTGGGAAGGGCCTCCCTCGGTCATGGACGTTTTTAGAATTAATATTGAGAACATGATCATCGTACTCAAAGCAATATACAGATTCAATGCAATCCCAATCAATATCCCCATGATATTTTTCATATGGAACCAATTAAGACTGAAGATAGTCAAAGCAATCCTGAGCAAAAATGCAAATCTGGAGGGAAATATGCCAGATCCCAAACTATATTACAGAGATGCTGATATTTGGCAAAGATGCCAGGGATAGACTGGGGGATAAACAGAATATTTAACAAATGGTGGCAAGAAAAATAAATCTCCACCTATACGACAATGAAATTAGACCTATATCTAACACCTCACACATAAAATCAACTCCAGATGGAACAAGTCCTCAAAGTGAAACCTGAAATTCTAAAACCATAAGAAAAAATATTGGCAGTTCCCTGTAAGATATAGGTGTAGGAAAGGACTTTCTAAGCTGGAATTCATTCACTTAAGAATGAAAATCAACAATTAACAAGTGGGATCCCATTAATAAGTTTCTGTACACCAAAAGAAACACTGAATTGAGTGAAGAGGAAACCCAGAGTGGGAAAGAAGGCTTGCCAACTATCCATTTGACAAACGATTCATTTCCAGAATATGCAAAGAACTCAAAAATATAAGGAATTAGTTCAAATAATGATAGTGTTCTTGAGTAATTGTTAGTTCCAAGAACTAGAAAACAGAATAAAAGAAAATAATGTGATAGAAAGCCGAGATAGAATGACAGGTGTTTGTCTTCTGGAAAAACTAAAAAAAATTCCTCTATGTAAAAGAAGAAAAAATATTTGAAAACACTAGAAGAAAAAAAATCTATGCGAAGATTTTGTCAGAGGACACTGATAGTGAAACAGACATGTCATCTATGTCAGCGTTTGCCTCTTTTGTTTCGGCCCTTGGTTCTTAGGTGCACGTTTATTTAGGTTCGTAATGTCTTGAGATTAACCCAATTATCTTTACTTGTGGTTCCAGATAGTTTCCTGTCTTCTGAAACCTGTGTTTTTGGAAATATCTATAACTTTCCCAGCTTGTTGTTGAACGGTGTTGAACTGGTACAGCTTTCTTCATTGCTTTATCTTCACTATTAGAATATTTGTGGGTTTTTTTTTCACTGTTACATAAACATACAGCATTATCATTCATTCATTCTGACACCATTGTTGTATTCAGGACATTCACCTGTAAGATGACCATTCATATGGGGGCATTTATATCTATTAAGGAAATTTCCTCATTCTTTCTTGTTTTCCATTAATGTTTGCTCTGGTTTTAACTGACTGTTTCCTGTTATCCCAATTATTTCTCCCATTAGGATCTGTTATCTATCTTGCAAATGTGTTTTTCTATAGTTTGTATCCTATATTGTAATTAAACTCAATTCACCCTCAGATACCATGATTCCCATTTTGACTACAAGTGTCCTATAATAAAGTATTGCACATTTCTTTTCTTTCTTAACAAATGATATTGTTGCTCTTCATTTCATTTAACCATATTTTATAATCATCTAATATTTTGATTATTACTTGTAACAGACAGTTTTACTGTAGGTTTTAAGTACATGAAAATGACCTGTTTTGTTGTGTCTACTTTTCACTCTGTACCATCCTCCTTTTCTTTCTATAGTTTCAAATTTCTGATCCTTTTTACCTCCTTATGAAAAATTGTTCTTAATGTTGTCACAGAGCATGTGAGCTGTACATAAATAAATTCTATTTTTTTTCCTGGAATAACTAATCTTTAGAGGAATTATGATTCAGGACACAGGAATTTATATTGGTATTCTTATTTTCATTTAAAAATTTAAAATATTTTTATCCATTCTGAGTAGAAACCTTCTCTCTATAGTGCCTTCTTTCCTGTGCAAATGAATCAGTTTAGTAAGCGTTTTCTAGCTTCCTTTTAAGATTTTCACATCTGTCTTGGATTTTCTGAAGTTAAATATGGACTGATTATTTATAGATTTGGAATGTGCCCTATTTATTTTTCCTTGAGAACTAAGGCTCCAGAACACTGTTTTTTTTTCCTTCTGAAGTAAAGCTATTTTGCAGGCTCCATGTAATTGCCTACCTGAGCTTCAAACCTGAGTCAACTCTGGAAACTTTTTGTCACAAAATGGGTGGTATCTGTCACAGGGCTGTGTGCTGTTTTCTCTACAGTGGGAACTATCTGGTGAGGGAGCTGAGATTCGGGAAGCTTAAGCAGTTCATCCCTCCCTGCCCTGCTGTGTCTTGTCTCAGATTGCCAGGTTTCATTTGCTGCCTTTCAGTGCATTGTTTTGTCTGCTCACATTAAAATGACAATATTTCCTTCCTTTTGATGACTGAGTAGTACTGTATTTTCCTTAGCCCAGTAAATGCTTAAGTTGTTCCTATTTCTTGGCTATTAAGAATAGTACTTTAATGAACATAGGAGTGCAGTTGTGTCTTCAAATCATTGACTTCATCTATTTTGGGGTATATACTACAAAGAGTGCCAGGTCATATGATAGCTAGATAATATGTATAAAATTGAGTCTCATTAACCATGCTTTGTATTTTCCATGCTGACAGACTGTGTTGCAGGGCAATATTCATTTTATCTGTGCGTCTTTTCCTGAGCCTCTCAGTGCATCTCTTCTATCACGGACACTTTTTGCCTGTCATTTGAAATGTGTTATAACATTTATATATAAATATTGAAATTTCTTCTAACATTTCCAAGCTCTTTGTTGTGGTTTCCAACAGTCATAGAATAAGGTTATTTAACCCATAACTCCAACCTGAGAACATGTGGCATTTTTTGTCTTTATCACAACTGGACATATTGATTTTATTCTTCACCTTCATTTGCATACTCTGGTTTCTCTTTAGATCATATCAATCTGTCATCTTCAGCTTAATTTGCAGATAGAAATTGTAGTTCATGAAAACAAATTTAAATTCTTTTTTTTTTTTTTTGGTTGGCCATGCCTTTAATCTTAGCAGTTGGGATAACAGGGCCAGGTAGATCACTATGAGATTGAGTCCAGCATGGTCTACATAGTGAGTTCCAAGCTATCTGGGGTTAAAAAGAGACCATTTCTCAAACAACAACAATAAAAACAAAAATTAATAAAAGACAAAAAATAAAAGCCATAACAATAAATTTAAGAAACAATAAAATATAGTCTTATCTAAGTTATGCTAAGTTATGTAGTAATACAAACAATTGTACGAAACTGATAGAATACAACTGACAGTATCTGTGTTTTCTGGAACAAATGGTGCAGCATGTTCTTATCAGAGTTTAGGTATGTTGTAGCTTCTTACCAAGTGATCATTTATAACACAGATTTTTTCTGTATATTAGTCTCAATGATGTGTAGTCACTAATCACTTGTGGAGGAATATACAATAATATACCTGGGCCACTTTAATAATTTTATATTTATATTTTAAATGGAAATCTAGTAAGGCATACTCATAGTATGGACTTTGCATATACATTCATACACACATACAATGCAATTATTATTCACTTCCATATCACCCATGTTGTGGTTCTTCTAGGGCCTGAGATAATGTTAAATATTAAGTTCAGCATAGATCAGACAATACAGTTGACAGGAAGAGACACAAAATAAACAAGAATAGAATCCTGCAAATCACCTCAAACACAAAGCAAATACTAATAGCTGTTAATGGAATTAATAACTGATGAGGAAAGAAAAATATGCTCACATTTATCAAATTACTGCTAAAGTCATTTACAAAATATGACTTGAATTTTAACTTAAAGCACTCTGATGAAATTCAATGTAGAAGAAAAGTTTCCTAAATAAAAACAATATGTAAACCAATCTACACCTTAAACACAGTGTTCTAATGAACATGTGTATTTGGATATGTGTATTAATTTTCAAGTTGCAAGCCCATGACAAAGAAGATGTGAATCTTTTTGCTTTGCATAGAAGAAAGCTTCGGTGGTGGGAATCCTTTAGATGTTAAGAGGTACTGCTGTATACATCTCACATTTTAGCAGAGTGTAGGGCACTGTGCTCTAGTGTTTCCTGAATCTTCAGGCTTGTTTCTATTTATGTTAATTTACAGATCTATAAATTTAAATTCTTTAACAGTAAATAAAAGGTCAAAACATCTAAATTCTTTCAGTTTTGAAGAAGTACTGATTGCTGTTGCTTATGAAGTCAGGGGACTTAGGCGGTCATCAAAGAAACTTGAAGTTAATAGAAAAGTATTTATTCCATGAATTATCATCTAGTGTTAAGGACACTTTAGACATTTTAAATGAAAACAGTATTTTCTTCTGTTTGTAAATAATCATAATGATGAAAATCATATATTCATTTTCTTTCTGGATTAAAGGTCTCAACAATTTAGTAATTTCATATTTATTGTACATTTAAAATTATCTTACATGAACATGGCCTCTTAGGAAAATAAAATATGTTTAGTTCCTGTTTCACTCTAAATAAGTGGCAAAGTGAACCTTTCAAACAGCCAGTCACTGGAGTGAACAGCTGACCTTTAAACCAGTAAACTGAATATAATTGAAAACAATTGCCTTTTCCTTTATATGGAGGGCACTTCTGCAAAGGCTCAGGTTGTGCTTCTCCCCTGAGCACCTTTGGATGCATTCCATAGGGTAACTAACTGGAACAGTTTCTGTTTCTTTCTTTCTTAGTTTTCTATGAAGCGACTTCCTTACATGTATGTTCTTCCTGTGTCAAAACAACCGATGAGGATACAGATTCCTGACCTCATCAAATGGATGCTTTCTCTGATGCTGTCACTGAGTTTTTCTCTGTGAAATGCTATCCTACGCTTTACTACTCTTCATCCAGTACCTAAAGAAACAAGCTTTATGAAAGAATCATTTGAAAGATTTTCAACCTCTCAGCATTCTTAACTGTTCTTGTACTAGGTCATTCAGAACATGTAGGTTGTGGGGATATGGCATCATGTGACAGGGTTATGCAGAATGGAGAAGAGCAGTTTCATAATTTTGTATATATAAGGACTTCTCTTTGGTGGTCATAAGAAACAGGAACTGTCAGGAAAACTGCTTGGAAACCAGAGATGACACAAGGATGGGGAGAAATAGAGCATTATGTGGTAGATGTTCCTTTGTCTATGGGATTGATTGACTAGTTTTCTTGTGGTAAAACAAGTACTGTGACATGTACAGGGTGTCAAGTGTTACGATGGTTTTAGATTAGCATATGCACAGCATCATAAAACTCCTCTCAAAATTTCCATTTCCAGGTGGCTGGAGAGATGCCTCAATGGTTAAAACACTGGATGCTCCTGCCCAAGTCCTGGGATTGAATCCCAGTACCCCAAATGGCAGCCAAATAACCGTCCTAACTCCAGTTCCAGGGCATGCAATGACTTGATCTGAGCTCTGTGGACATTGCACAGCACTGGTGCACTTACCCTCATATGCATAAAATAAAAATGATGAAGTATTTTAAAATTCCATTTCTTTCCTCTTATTTGCCTTTGCTTTTACCCCAGCCCGACATGCCCTGCATGCCAAGCAACGTGCATTCTCATATTTCAGTACTTAGTTGATTTCTGCTGTTATAAGTTGACCATTTCTAATAGCAGTACTTTATAGATCACTATAGATCAGTTAAGAAACTCGTGTACCATATACAAGATTAATATTTGTAAGGTTCTGAGGATGATTCATTAGGTATATATCATATTCTTTCTGTGGCTATGACTGAAGGCAGCACGGGGGGATTTGATTGGGAAAAATTCAGACTATGTATATACTCTGTATTTTCTCTGGGGGCCAGTTCAATGCTATACTAAGGAAATAAGGAGCATCACATGGAAGCGACTCAGTGTTTGTCCAAGTGGAGTCAAATTTGTCCCACCTCCAAGGTGGTCACTGAGGACAGTCTACAGCCCAGGCCTCTGACTCTGCTCCATTCCTTACTGAATCAGAAGCCCTAGGAAGTAAGTGAACATTGCTTTTCTTTTTATAAATCATCATCTCAAGGGACTCTCAAGAATAAACCATGACTCAAAAGAGAAATTTAGCTTTTCTAGTTATTATTTGTTCTAAACATAAAGTTTAGTAACATTCCTTAAGCATTCCTTAATAATATTTCTTAAGTAAGAAAATGTAAGATACTACTTATATATTGTAAGGTATTCTATATGTGATCACAATTTTTTATTGTTGTAATTAGTTATTGTTAGGAAATCCCTGCTTAAAATTTTCTAATATCATTTTATTGTTGTTATAAAAATGAACAGTGACTGAAAGAAAACCTGGCCCCCTGCATAGCTCTTCACAGCTTATGTGGATATACTTTCTTGCTTTCTGGGCTCAGGCTTGATCTAAGTTTTAGTTTTACATTTGAATCAGCTGTATTTCCTCCAAGCTATAACATTTACAGATCCTTTTCTTCCTTTCTGGATTCCCTTCTCTTTTGAAATGTCCTTACTTCAAATGTCCTTTCCTCCCATACTCCACCCCTACATAACCCTGTATCCCCAGCTGATCAAATATTTTCAGTAGACCATCTTCAGATATTACTTGGATTTGTATATTTTCAACCTTGTATCATAATATTAATTGTATGTGTTCTGCTTCTACAAGCAATGTGTACTATGTGCACTTCAGTCTAAGCTCTTAGGAATAGATGCTGTATCAGGTTTTGGAAGCTGACACTCAATAGGTTATAACAAGACTAAGTGATTTTTTATTTATGTGGTTTGTTTTGTTTGTCCTAAATTAAGGAATCAAACACACTCTGAAACTTATTTTTAGTTAATTAAACTTTAAAGCATGCCAAACAAATCTAATTTGTTCCAATTTTCTTTCCTCTTATAAGGTAAAGGAGCATACCTTTGTGTTAATAATAGTCATTAGACACCACAAAGCTATTTTAGGGATAGGAATTTTTTGGAACGTAAATTTGAGCAAGTCAAAAACTGAAAACATCTCAAAAGAACAAAGAAGCAAGAATAAGTCAGAAGTATCAAAACAGAGGGCAGAATGTTTGTTCTGGGTGTCCAGCAGCCCCCTCAGCAAGCAGGCTCCCTAAAACCTGAATGTTCCAAGGCACTGTGAGAGGAACTTTATCACTTGGGATAAGCATTTACCAGAATGCAGGCACTTTATATTCATCTAAATCTTCTGAACCCAGATGGTGGCAAGTAAGAACTAAATGATCAGATAACTAAAATGTTGGCTTAACACAGGAAATGGTACAAGAACCCAGAAACATGACTCCAGACCCCTTCACCTTATTTTTGTGTATTTCATACACAAAATCTCAATGACCTTTATGTCCCCTTCCCCACTGACACTCTCCCACAGTCCCTCCACTGGAACCCCTACCCTCTGTCATTTGTGCCAAGGCCCATGTCTCAGGATAGCATCCCCACACATTCTTCAGTGTACATTCATCTAGTAAGGTCTAGTCAGCCTACCCAGAGTCCCTTGCTTTAAAAAGATCAGCTCTTCTTCACCCAGCAGTAATCAGCTGCTAATATTTCTTCTGTATAATAACCACATCAGTGACTAGCACAACAAAAGGCTCAGTAGTGGCACTTTTATCTTGGGGGTAATCAACAACTATCTAATTGGACTTAAAGCCCACTCAATCAGAGGAAACTTACATGTCTTACTGTAAACACAAATGCTCATGGATGGAAGGATAATAGATCTTAGAGAAATTCCCAAGGCTGTTACATCCCTAGACTAATATAATTTCTTAAAATTGCAAAATATGTATCTTTATGTTTACAGTCAAGAATCCCAGTTACCACACATAAAAGAAGCCTGTCTTTACAACATCCAGCCCCTCCCATACCATGCAAACACTGGCATTGAATGTATGCATTTCATGAGGCTGGTAAAGAATGGTGGTCATTCAGGTCTAGGTAGTGCTTCTTGAGAAGGACTTCCTCCCTGGATTTCACACCAAGGGAAATTCCTACTGTTCAAAAGCATGATGATTTCTCCCACAAGCCCCAGCTGGACCCCTTGGGGCCTGACAGCAATGAATACGCACACAAATGTTGACCATGGTCCCCTTCTCTGGCTTGGGATTTAACTCCATAAAATATATGTTTGCTCATTTTATTTCATATTTTGGAATAACAAGGCAACACCCAGGTCCTCTGACTTTACTGCAAAGTATTTTCATTCTTTTTCTTCTTTTGTTAGACAATATATATCTCTTATTCCTGTTTCAAATTCTCTTACATTTGTTCAAAATGAATAGTGCACAATAGAGTCTGTATACATGTGCATAGGCTCTGTGGCCAAAGGTAATAAAGGAACAGAATATATAGTTCATGAACCAAATTTAGCAATTGTGTTTATAGAATGGTAACATTTTATAGAATTTGTACATATTTAGGATGATCATCTGGTGCAGTGAACCATCTTACATTTATTTTAACCTGTATTATTTGATCAATGTGCTGAGGTCCACTGTAACATTCCATACATGTGTATACTGCATATCCTTCCTACGTATAACTTTCTTCTCTCTTCTCATCTCTCCTCTCTCCACCCCTGGCTCTCTTTCCTTCTGCTGGTCATCCCCACTGTTCTTTTAAGATGTTTGAGTTCCACATTTGAGACAAAACATGCAATACTTATTTTTCTGTGTCTGGCTTAACTGCCTTAACTTGATGACGTCCAGTAATTCCGAGAGTGGCAGGATTTCGTTCTTCCTTATGGCAGAATTGTATTCCATTCTGCACACAGGCCATATTTTCTTTACCCAGTCATCCATTGGTGAACCCTTAGACTGATTCTTCATCAGGGCTCTTGTGAACACTGTGCAACTATCTTTTATGTGTGCTGATTTTATTTCCTAGTTGTATACTTTCAAGTAGCTGGATGATGTGATAATTCAAATTTTAAGCATTTCTAAAAATAATTTTTATAGTGTTTCCCATAGAGGTTGTACTAATTTACATTTACACTGCTATGTAAATGTTCATCAATCAGCATTTGTTAGTTTTTTTGTTTGTTTGATTTTGGACTTCACTAGACTGAGAATTCATCTCATTGTGGTTTTGCTTGCACATTTCCATTTCCTTGATGATTAGTATGGCTGAGCGTGTTTATGTACTTGGTGACCAATTATATATCTTCTTTGAAGAAAAGATTTTTTACTTTTTAAAAGTAAAAGTCTTTATTTCAAATCCTCTTAATTAAATGTTATCTTCTGTTGTTAAAACAACTTTTAGAAGCAGCATAATTCAGGTCACCCATAAAATCAACAAAAATTGCTTATATTTCAAATTATGATAAAATAATTACACAAAGTAAAAATGTATTTACTTTTATAAAGTCAGGAGGAGACATTATTTTGTTTCTTTAAAAGCTACATTACTAACTATGAATTTTAAAACTGGACTGGAAGTTGCCTTTGTGATACTTGGTAGAGGGTAGTCAGAATAAGAAAAACATACTTTACTCCAAAGAGAGACAAGAGAAAGGGCTTTAGAAACTCACAAAGGCACTAACAGATCAGTTGTGAGTAAAGAAAGAAGCTGAAGAATCAAAAAGAAGTAGCCAGTCTGGACACAGTTACATCGGTGTGGCTCCCTGGGTGAGATGTGTAAAAGGTAGCAGAGGATTCAGGGACTACCCTGGCTGCCCAGTGATCAGAACAAGTCACAGAATGCTTCAAGTCTAATTCCCAAACCAGACAAAGACCCAACAAATAGAATTATAGGCCAATCTCCCTGATGAATATAGACACAAAACACTCAATAAGTACTTGAATTACAAACTGAAAGGTACATCATAATGATCATCCACTATGATTAAGTTGGCTTCAATCTAGAGAGGCAGGGAAGGTTCAAAATATGTAAATTCATAAGTCTAATCCACCACATAAATAGACTCAAGGATAGAAACTGCATAATTGACTCATCAGATTCATGCTCTCTTTGTGTGTACTCACTATATATGTACATATATATTATTGCTATTTTTATATATTAAAATATTTTATTATTTTTTTAGGTGAGGAGAGGGAGTTTTTTCATGCAGGTGGGCTAACCCATGATTGTTCAATAAGGAGTCTGTAGTTTGACTGAGTCTTTAGGGTCTTTTATACCCCTGTGACAAATGCAAACAAAGAGCATGTAACACATGGTAATGGACCGAAGTCTATGTTCAACCAGCTTGCTACATTCCTGTAGCCTTTGTGATTGTATATTTTATTATTTTCATTTTTTGTGTATGAGTGTGTTGCCTCCATGTATATTGGTGCACCCATGTCATGCAATGCCTGCAGAGGTTGGAAGAAGGCATTGAATACTCTGGAAATGGAGCCAACAGACAGTTCTTATCTGCCATGTGGGTGCTGAGAACTGAACCTGGGTCATCTGCAAGAGTAGCCAGTGCTTTTAACCACTGGGCCATCTCTCCAACCCTCTAATCCTGCTATTTTTATATCTTTGTCTTCTGCATTAGCCAAGTTGCTCTTCCCAGAGAACACTGTAATGAGTGTACTAATTTCTGAGAAGACATATTGTATTGATCATTCATGTTGTGCCTAGTTTGCAATGCCTATGGGTCCTAGGCATCTGGAGTTAGGTCACTAGTGGTGAGTCTCAGTATGGATATCCATTCTCAACTTTGTTGAGTGGGTATTTGTGACTTTGCTGCTAACCCAACTTGTTGGTTTGTGGAACAGTGGAATGGCGCTTGTGATTCAGTCTTGGGGTAAGTCTGTGTTGATCTACAGGGGGGTTATCAAGCAGATGGGTTACTGACACAGCTGAGACTATGTGCAAGTCCAAGAGCAAATCTTGTGTAGAGCTAGTGCCAATTCTCAAAGGTCTGGCAGGTCTCATGTAATGCGGGGTCCATACAGTACAGTGGTAGTGGTGGGACAGGGAGGGTTCCTGTTCCTAAAGAAAAACATAGCCATTAGATAAACTAAAAAAAAAAAAAATAAATAAATTTTTTTCCAAAGCTTATTGCATATGTAGAGATCAATATGAGTCAAAATATTTAAAGTATTAGTTTATATCAATTTGAACTTAAACTCCAGCAGATTTTGAGAAATCTTATTCAATGAAAGTTTGGTGGAATTTTTTTTTTTTTTTTTTTTTTGGGTCTTTTCGAGACAGGGTTTCCCTGTAGCCCCAGCTGTGCTGGAACTCACTCTGTAGACCAGGCTGGCCTTGAATTTACAAAGATCCACCTGCCTCTGACTACCAAGTGCTAGGATTAATGGCATGCACCATCATGCCCGGCTGGTGGAATCTTTAAGATGGACTTTGTTTCTCTAAAAAAAATGATGCCCACTGTATCTACTAATCTCTGCAGATGAAATTATACATGTAAGGCCTCTGCAAGTGAGTTAGGATAATGACACGAATAATAAGGTCCACAGATTTTAAGTCGGCAAGAAAAAGGGATTTGAGAGACTCCAGGAGTGTTTCAGTCACCACTAAGGATTATACTTGTGAAAACATATCTTCAAATCTGACTGAATTTATCATGAATTCCCCCAGCTCTGGCAGATATAATTTTTAAACACAACTCAGGAATACAAAGACACTATTGAGAAATGTCTTTTTAAGATTTTGAAAAGGTGAACTGATGTAAAATTTGTTCAAAGGACACGGGTAGGACATGACATTTTAAAACTGTCAGCTTCAGATGCAACTTGAAGCCAATTTACCTAACCTCTATTTGAGTCTTGCATTTTGAACTTCATCTTGTAACCTGAGGGTCAACAAGGACAACCAGGCAGCCAGGTACAAGCTCTCATGTGTTTTCGTAAATAAAGTTTCACTGGAACAAGGCTTAATTCACTCTTTACAACTTTACTGTACGCACTTTCATCCTACAGTACAAAGTTGACTAGTTGCTGTCAAACCCATTTTATACACATATCTTAAAATAGCTCTCTGTCCTTTGCAATACAAAATTTTTGTCAAAACTTGTTAAAACATAACTTTATAGACAATAGGCAGGCATTGGGGTAGGGATGGATCACGACAAGTAAATGCTTTGGAAGATTCTCACAAAGTAAAATGTGTCCAGATTTCACCACAAGACCAAGAAGTCTGATACACTCTTTACTTGGGACAAATAAGAAAACCTAATAGTCGGTCCCGGCATGTGATGTGGGCAGAGTTAGCCACGCTCCACACAGCATAAGACCAGCTTGCACCCTACTGGGTGAGCAGACTTCACCCGTGTCCTGCAGAACACCAACCTGCAAAAGACCAGGTGAGGCCTGCCTTCCTGGGAGCTTATGGGCACCCCTGTGCCCCATGGAGGCCTGGTATCGCCCGGGACCTTCCAACATTCCAATGGGCGGAGTTAGCCAAGCACCCCACAGCACAAGAACAGTGTGAATCCTGCTGAGCAAGTGGATTTCACCTGTGTCCTGCAGAAAGCAGACCTGCAAAAGACCAGCCTAGGGAAGTGGTGGTGCAGAGGATCTAGTTGTGAAGTCAATGTTGAGGCACCAGAACCCAAAGAAACAAACAAACAAATCCATATGCCAAAGACAGACAAAAACAAACAAACAAACAAACAAAAAAACAACAACAACAACAACAAAAAATGGGAAAACCTCATAATAAAACCACAAGGAACTCTACCAACCCTACGGAAGACTCCTAAAACGAGATCTCCCTGGAAGGAAACCAAGACAGGGACTTTAGTAAACAAGTGTGGACATATTCAATGAAATTGGAGAACTAAGGGAAGAGAATGAAAAACTCAAGAATTACCAAGAGGGTGATAATGACAATCGTTGGTAAGAACTAAGGGGAGAGATTGAAAAACTCAAGAAGTACCTAGAGGGAGAAAATGACAAACATTGGAAAGAACTAAAGGGAGAAAATGACAAACTCCAGAAGGAAGTGGAAATGGTGAAAAGATCCCAGGCTGAAAGGGAAAAAGAAAGTGACCAACGAACAAAGGACCTACAAAATGAGAATGACAGGCTCCAGAAGGAAGTGGAAACACTAAAGAAATCACAGGAGGAAATGCAAAAGGTAATTGAACATTTATCCAATCAACAGGAAAGGATGGGAAAAAGCCTCAGAAGCAGAATGGAAGAAGCATAAAAAGAATATCAGACCTGCATGATAACATGGTCCAACTAGAATGCTCAAGTAAAGAATATGAAAAAATTTAAAAAATCACAAGAGTGGAACAACCAGGAAATGTGGGACACTATGAAAAAAACAAACCTCTGATACAGGAAAGAGAAGAATCCCAAGACAACACTATTGACCAGATCTTCAACAGGATAATGGAAGACAATTTCCCCAAACTGAAAAAAGGTAAACCCATACAAATACAAGAAACACATAGAACACCAAACAGACAAGACCAGAAAAGAAATTCCCCACGCCATATAATTGTTAAAACACTAGATGCTCAAAACAAAGACAAAATACTAAAAGCCACAAGAGGAAAAACAAGTTACATATAAAGGGAAACCCATCAGAATCACAGCTGACTTCTCACACAAAGTATGAAAGCTAGAAGAATGTGGACCAAAGTATTCCCAGTACTAAACGACTTTAGATGCCAACCCAGACTATTATACCCAGCAAAAATGTCAATAATAGTTGAAGGAGAAAGAAGAATCTTTCATGACATGAACAAGATGAAAGAATACATGTCTTAGAAACCAACACTTCAGAAAATCCTCAAAGCAATCCAAAGAACAGAGGAAAGAAACAACTATCCACTAAGCAATTAAAGCGAGAAAGCAACAAAATCATAACAGAGTACATATAAGCCTAGACCAAGAATGCAAACCAAAAATAAGGTAAAAAGAAGAAACACACATCTGTCAATAATAACCTTAAATACTAATGGTCTAAAATCCCCAATAAATAGGCATAGACTGGGAGAATGGATTAGGAAAATGAAACCTACTATATGCTGTCTACAAAATCCCATCTCACCCACAAGGACAGACACCACCTTAGAATGAAACCCAGCTTACCAAAATAAATAAATAAATAAATAAATAAATAAATAAATAAATAAATAAATAAAATAAGAGAGAGAGCCAGGCATGGTGGCACATGCCTTTAATTCTAGCACTCTAGAGGCAGAGGCAGGTGGATCTTTGTGAGTTCAAGGCCAGCCTGGTATACAGAGTGAGTTCCGGGATAGCTGGGGCTACAGGGAGACCCTGTATGGAAAATACCAAAAAAAAAAAAAATCAAACTAATAAAAAGAGGGAGCAACACCAAATCAATAGTATTCATGATGAAAGGGGAAACATCACAGCAGACAAAGAAAAGATCCAGACAATCATATGGGAACACTTCAAAAATTTATACTCCATTAAATTTGAAAACCTAAGAGAAAAGGATGAATATCTGAAATCCTGGGAACCAACAAAGCTTAACCAAGAAGAGATTGACAGTTTAAACAGATCCATAATATTTGAGGAAATTGAAGCTGTAATTAAAAATTTCCCAATGAAAAAAAGCCCTGGTCCAGATGGTTTCATGGCAGAATTCTATAAAACATTTAAAGAGGTCCTACAACCATTGTTAATCAAACTGTTTAGAAGGATAACAAATAGGGGTAATTCTCCCAATCTCCTTCTATGAAGTCAGCATCACTCTAATACCAAAGCCAGGCAAAGATGCAAGCAAAAAAGAAAGCTGTATACCCATCTCACTAATGACCATAGATGCAAAAATTCTCATCAAAATACTTGCAAATTGCATACAGACCCACATCAAAAAAATCATCCATCATGATCAAGTTGGATTCATACCAGAGATGCAGGGATGGTTCAACATACATAAATCAATAAATATCATAAAACACATTAATGGACTGAAAGACAAAATACACGATCATCTTAATTGATGCAGAAAAAGCCTTTGACAAGATTCAGCGTCACTTCATGTTTAAAGTCCTAGAGAGAATAGGACTGAAAGGAACATTCTTCAACATGATCAGAGCCATATATAGCAAACCCACTGCCAATATCATCCTAAATGGAGAAAAATTGGAAACATTTCCCTTTAAGGTGGGAACCCAACAAGGGTGCCCTCTATTGCCACTCCTCTTCAACATAGTGCTTGAAACAATTGCTAGGACAATAAGACAAGAGAAGGAAATTGAAGGAGTATTAATCAGAAAAGAAGAACTTAAGCTAATCTTTTTTGCAGATGATAGTTTACCAAAGGGATGCTAAAAACTCCACCAGAAAACTTCTAGAAATGATTAAGAGTTTTTTCATATTGAGCTTTATTGCACTGTGGTCTGATAGAATGCATGGAATAATTTCCATCCTTTTGTATTTATTGAGGTTCCTTTTGTGCCCCAGTATGTGGTCAGTTTTGGAGAATGTTCCGTAAGGTGCTGAATAGAAAGTATATTCTCTGGTATTTGGGTGGAATACTCTGTAGATGTCTGTGAGGTCCCTTTGGTGTATTGTATTGTTCAATTCTGATGTCTCTCTGTTTATTTTTTGTCCTGTTGATCTATCCAAGGGGCTTAGTGGGGTGTTGAAGTCTCCCACTATTGGTGTGTTAGGATTAATCTGTGTCTTGAGGTCCTGTGCAGAGCTGTATTTATAGTTAGGTGCATCAGAGTTTGGTGCATAGGATTGTGAAGTCTTCATGGTTCATTTTTCCTTTGACAAGGATGTAATGGCCCTCTTTATCTCTTCTGATTAAGTTAACTTTGAGATCTATTCTGTCTGATATTAGAATAGCCACTCCAGCTTGGACCATTTGCTTGGAATATTTTTTCCATCCTTTCACTCTAAGGTGGTGTCTGTCCTTGAGGGTGAGATGGGTTTTTTTCAGACAGCATATAGAAGGTTTCAGTTTCCTAATCCATTCTCCCAGTCTATGCCTTTTGATTGGGGATTTTAGACCATTAGTATTTAAGATTATTATTGACAGATGTGTGTTGCTTCTTTTTACCTTATGTTTGGTTTGCATTCTTGGTCTAGGCTTTTTTGTACTCTGTTATGATTTTGTTGCTTTCTCGCTGTAATTGCTTAGTGGATAGTTGCTTCTTTCCTCTGTTCTTTGGATTGCTTCTAGGATTTTTTGAAGTGTTGGTTTCTTAGACATGTATTATTTCATCTTGTTCATGTCATGAAAGATTCTTTCTCCTTCAACTAAAAAAACTACTATTTTTTCTGGATATGGTAGCCTGGGTTGGCATCCAAAGTCATTTAGTACAGGGAATACTTTGATCCACATTTTTCTAGCTTTTGTAGTTGTTGCTGAGAAGTCAGCTGGGATTCTGAGGGGGTTTTCCCTTATATGTTACTTGTTGTTTTTCTCTTGTTGCTTTCAGTATTTTGTCTTTGTTTTGAGCAACTATTATATGGTGTAGAGAATTTCTTTTCTGGTCTTGTCTGTTTGGTGTTCTATGTGCTTCTTGTATTTGTATGGGTTTGTCTTATTTCAGTTTAGGGAAATTTTCTTCTATTTTCCTGTTGAAGATCTGGTCAACAGTGTTGTCTTTGGATTCTTCTCCTTCCTGTAGCCCTATGATATGGAGGTTTGGTTTTTTCATAGTGTCCCACATTTTCTGGTTGCTCCACTCTTGTTTTATTTTAATTTTTCATAATCTTTACTTGAGCATTCTAGTTGGACCATGTTATCCTGCAGGTCTGATATTCTTTTTTCTGCTTCTTCTATTCTGCTTCTGAGGCTTTTTCCCATCCTTTCCTGTTGATTGGATAAATGTTCAATTACCTTTTTCATTTCCTCCTGTGATTTCTTTAGTGTTTCCACTTCCTTTTGGGTGCACAGCTAGATCTTCTGTAACATCACTTTCCTAGGCTGGTCTTTCACAATTTGGTGTTCTGCAGGACACGGGTGAAGTCTGCTTGCCCAGCTGGGTGCACACTGGTCTTGTGCTGTGGCAAGCCTACAAAGGTCTTGTAGCCTTTCTTTACACCAACAATAAACAAGTGGAGAAGAAATATAAGAAGACCTTCCCACTCACAATAGCCTCAAAAATAATAAGATACCTGGGAACAAACCTAACCAAAGATACCAAAGACATCTACAACAAAAATTTTATACACCTGAAGAAGGAGATTGAAAATGACATCAAAAGATGGAAAGACCTCCCCTGCTCATGAATTGGGAAAATTAACTTAGTAAAAATGTCCATTTTACCCAAACTGATATACAGATTCAATGCAATCCCAATTAAAATCCCTATGAGCTTCCTCACAGACTTGGAAAAAAAAACCCATTAAAATCATATGGAAAAACCCCGAATAGCTAAAGCAACCCTGAGTGAAAAATGAAATACAGGGGGGATTGCCCTACCAGACTTCAAACTATATTACAGGGCCATAATCAAAAACACAGCCTGATACTGGCACAAAAACAGATCAGTTGACCAATGGAATAAAACTGAAGGTCCAAACTTGAGCTCATACAATTTCAGCCACCTCATATTTGACAAAGGGGCAAAAAAACCCTCAGTGGAGGAAGGATAGCATCTTCAGCAAATGGTGCTGGCAAAACTGGATCCCCATTTGTAGGAGAACAAAATTAAACCCTTACCTCTCACCCTGTACAAAAATCAACTCTAAGTGGATCAAAGATCTCAACATGAAGCCTGAAACCTTGAAGGTGATAAAAGAAAAATTTGGAAACAACCTACAAGACATAGGCGTAGGAAAAGACTTTCTAAATCAGATAGCAGCTGCACAGGAATTAAGGTCAACAGTTGATAAATGGGATCTCATAAAACTAAAAAGCTTCTGTACAGTGAAAGAAACAATCAAGGAGCTGAAGAGAAAACCCAGAGTGGGAAGAAATCTTTACCAGTGACACATCTGAAAGAGCATTAATGTCAAGAATATATAAACTACTCAAAAAAACAATGAAGTAAGAAGACAAATGACCTACTCAAATGATGGAGTAAAGAGCTGAACAGAGTCTTTCCCAGTGCGGAATCAAGATGGCTGAAAAACATCTTAAAATGTGTTCAACATCGTTAATAATTAAGGAAATTCAAAATAAAACCACTCTCATCTCACTCCAGTACGGCTAGCTAAGACGAAGAAAAGAAAAGACAACAGATGCTGGAGGGGTTGTGGGGAAAGGGGAACACTCATCCACTGCTGGTGGGAATGTAAACTCATATGACCACTGTGGAATGCAATGTGGAGAACCCTTAAAAAACTCGGAATGTTGGGGCTGGAGAGATGGCCTAGTGGTTAAGAGCACCGACTGCTCTTACAGAGGACCCGGATTCGATCCCCAGCACCCACATGGCGGCTGAGAGCCGTCTGAAACTCCAATTCCAGGAGAACTCCAGCTCCAGGGGAATCCGAGATCCTCTTCTGACCTCCGCGGCATTGCACGACACGGGTGCACAGACTTGCATGCAGGCAGTACATTCATACACATACAGAAATAAAAAAAAATTAATAAAAAAATTAAAAAAAAGAAAACTCGGAATGAGCCTACCACTTGACCCAGTCATACCACTCCTAGGTATATACCCCAAAGACTCATCCTACCGCAAAGATACATGCACATGCATGTTTATTGCAGCTCTCTTCATAATAGGTAAGAGCTGGAACCAACCCAAATGCCCCTCAATAGATGAGTGGATGACAAAAATGTGTTACATCTACACAATGGAGTACTATTCAGCAGTAAAGAAAGATGGCATTATGAACTTTGCAGGTAAATGGATAGAGCTAGAAGCCATTATGCTGAGTGAAAGTAACACAGTCCCAGAAAGACAAATGGAGCATAGTTTCCCTCATTTGTGGATGCCAATACCAAATCCCCCAGATGAAAGGCAAGCTGAATGACATTATGGTTGTATTTCTGTTTATCTGAAAGCAACTATCTTGTTATAATATGAATCTCTCCACGGGCTCTAGAATCCACCCATCATTTTCAGACTCTGTAATTACTGTGTATGGGTGGAGAGTATGTATCCATATTTTAGAGTAATATAAAATTAATGGAGGAAAATGTGAATTCCTAAATGTAAAAAAAGACTGACAGAAAGATTCAGGACATTTATGGCAGAATGCATGATCTGGGATGGGGTGGGGCGGGGTGGGAGATGGGAAAGGGAGTATGCCTGAACTGAATTGAAAAATTATGTATGAAATACACAAAAAATCAATTAGAAAAAGAAAACCTAATAGTAGAGACTTGGAATATTAATGGGAGACCAAATTAAACATAAAACTTCTTTCATATTCAGGGGCAGAGTGATTTTGAGCTGAGGAGGCTGAAGGTTTCTCAGATGAGCACATAGGATAAAACTGATATCCGTGTCACAAGTCCTGTTGAAGACTCAGCTTGTCTCACCAGCCAAAAACCATCATGCTCTCTCACCATGGTGTTAGGATTATTGGCTTAGTTAGTAAAGAAAGACAGAAACACTTGAGGACCATTAGGATTCTCTAAATAGTCAGAGAAGGTTACTCCCTACATTATGAGTTCTAGGACAAGTCATAGGAGTTCATTCACAGGGATATTTCTGTTTTTTTATTTTTTATTTTTATTGATACTTTGTGTATTTCATACATCATTTTCCAATTCAGTTCAGGCATATATCCCCTTCCCTTCCCCCCACCATACCCCTACCCATCCCAGATCATGCATTCTGCTGTAACTTTTCTGCATCTTTCTCTGTTTTTTGTTTTGTTTTGTTTTCATTTTTTTTAAACAATAAGTGATAATTTGTGAGTACAAGCATCCTTCATGTAAAACCAATTTGCGAGCAGTTGTGCCCAAACCCACACAATTCATGGGTCCCACCATCCAGCAGGGGGGGGCTTGTATGTTCAATCAAGTTGATCAAATGAGTGTCCAGTCTATATTGTTGTAGTTTCACCATTCACCCCAATCGTAGCCCTTACATTCTACCGTGCCCCCTCTTCCGCAGATTGTTCCCTAGGCTTAGAAAACGGGCACAGGTGGGTGAGAAGCAAAACAGTCTACTTTCTCTGGAGCTGTTGTCTTGGTCTCTAGTCAATTCTGGCTGTTTTCTTTCATGGGCTGCCAGCTTGTCCAGGCATAACCTTTCACAGATCCTACTAAGAAGCTCATGCAATAAGATATTATTAGTATTTAAACCCAGTTGTTATATATAGCCTTTCAATCCTTCTAATGAAGTACACGTGCAAGATTATATGGTAGATAGGTATTTAAACATTACTAATTGTTATGGTAGGTTTACTAGTATACACACAGATTTTGGATGGTATGTTAATCCATGAATTACATTTGTCCCCCCTGTTAAATATGACAACGTCTTCGATGTGGTTTATAACATCTCTTAAACATTAGAGGATGTAAGCCTTTTGCATCAGCCGTGGGTATTCCTCCAAGGAGAGAACAAATAGTCCGAATTAGATTTGGGATATACAGAGATGGGTGTGGAGAAAAGGGGAACACTTCATCCATTGCTGGTGGGAATGTAAACTTGTACAGCCAGTATGGAAAACAGTGGGAGAACCCTTAGAGAGACAAATGATGCTGCCATTTACCCATCACTTACTGCATCGAGATATCCATCAACAGATCTACATATGATATGCTGACTCTGCGAGCAAAACAAAAAAAAAAAAAATGGAACAACCAAAAAAAGGGGGTACCATCAACACGACGAGTGGTATGAGAAAATGTAGCATGTACAATGGAAGTTCTAGCGCAGGGAAAGAAGACAAATCATGAAACTTTGCAGGTAAATGGATGGAGCGGAAGACATCATGTTAAGTGAAGTAACACAGTCCAGAAAAAACAAACGACAAATGTAGTCCCTCAATGGTGGAATGCTAGTACCAAAACCCAGATATAAATATTCTGCATGGAGAGGAGATGGCATATAGAAAAGAAACAATAGAAAGATGCATCAGAAACCTGACCGAATGGTGAATTGGAAAGGGGGGAGGGTGGGTAGGGGGACACGTGGTGTATATTCGATATGGGCATATTTAATTGACGTGAGTTCAACAATTTCCCAGTTTTGGCCCTAGACTCAATGCATACAGGATACATGGTGTTTTAGGATTGACGTAAAAGTAAATAGGTGATATTAACAACATTGGATTTAAGGCCTGATAAAAACGGTAACACTGAGTTAAATGGAGATTATAAATATGTTGTCCACATTAGCTTTATTTAAAAACTGTATAACAATTACTTTGGGATTCGTATAATAGAATGTTCTCTAAATTTGCTGTCAGGTTAGTGATCACCTGCGGTAGCATTCTCTTGCACCTATAGGATGATTTAATTAAAAATAAAGTTTGTTTCCAAGTTAATCACATACAGTAACCCAAAAACAGCATGGGTGAACTTGGATGAAATCTGATGCCTTGCGTTCCACCCTATAGGTAGTATAATACAACTGCTTTTTGAGACTCGATGGGTCAAAAATAAAAACCTTAAAATAAAAAGGAGGAGTTATAGGATATGAAAACTTTTTGTCAAAAAAATCCTTGCAATCCAATCTTAAAACTAAGACTACGGGGAAAGGATTTGTATGTTCAAACAGGCCAGAGTATCACCAAGCTTATATGGCTGAGGAGAAGAAAATGCAGCTTGTGCAGTGATAGGATGTATCCAGAAAGTGCCAGCAGAAGGACGGACTTCCTCTGGGCATTGAAGGGAAGGAAATGGCCTCAGATTGCCGGCAGACATCAGGCCCCTCTTTCTTCATGTGGTCCTGACTATTAACAAACTGATTTTTAAGAATTCCTAAACGAAGCTTACCTTCTAGGCGCCACAAAGGTTTTATACAAGAGACTTTCTTAACTCCTCCCCATTAGAATAAGGAGAAATATTTGATGATGATGAGTCTCTACTACCACGTGTTGAGTAGATGGGAGCCAGCTGTTATAGAGGTCTCTTGTAAAATCAGTAAAAACAGCCTTCTTTAATTGGCTAATAAACATAGGAACTGTTAAAAGGTAATTCTCTATTCATGAACCAAAAATATAAGTGCTAAAGTCTCCGTTGAAGCTATGCATAAGCAACGAATATATTACATGTACCAGGAGCTCTGACATCAGCAATGGAGTTATTCTACCAAGGAGATGTTTGGCCAGGGGATCCAAAACCCACAGAAAAGGTAAAGGCTACCTTGCCTCCAAGCTGGATATCTGGCGATCCTGATAGGGGCCTGATGATGCGCTTGCTTGACCTGTATTATAAGGAGTGGGGAAGGTATGAACCGCACTTGCAAGTATACAGATGGTCTCTGGAATGCCAGAGAGTGTTACCAAAGGCCACTAAACCAATAAAGCAAATATAGGTCTTCTTGAGTCAAGCAAGACTCCTCCGTCAGCACCAGCTACACCTCATCTGCCTGGAAATACTGTGCAGCAGTGGCAGCCATATTTCTGCTTTTGTAAAGTAAGAAACTAATAGAAGAGCAACAGTCTCACCACTGAATGGATGTTTCTCCTGGCTATTATACTGAGAGGCATTGGTTTGTATTTCACTTGGGATACAGGTTCTGAATAAAATGATGTTAAGAGTTTGAAGGTAGTTTCCTTTGCAACCTATTTTTGGTACCACTTAATCTATTCTGTGAGCTCAAATACAGTTTGTATGTTGGTTTTTCCAATTATTTATGAATTTGGCTTTGGACAATGTCTTGTTCTATACTTAAGGCTACTCTAAATACAGTGTTAAGTAGTCTGGACTCAAACTTGTGATCCTCCTGCCTTACCTTTCTGAGGGTTGACATTACATGTTTACACCATTATATCTAAGTCCTAAGTATGGTTTCTTTTTCAAGGCTCTATATAAGATCATGCATTTGAATGATACACATGCCTTCAATCAGTGTAAAGAAGGTATGATTGATGACATCTGCTAGATACAGTCTATATTCTTTGTAAGATTAGCTTCTGCTTAGTCCAATTCCATCTACTGCTAGGAGTTGTGAGTGAAGTCAACAACACATGGCCATCCCAAGATTTCCTCCTCCTTCCCCATGTCAGACAGCTACGGTTTCTTCCAATACCCTCTGATTTAAATTCTAGGACCTCAGCAAGCTTATGTCAACATGACCATTTTTATATCTAATTTAAATTACTCTTTCCATACCCCTTAAGCCTCGACTGGCTTAATATATGTATTTACTTTTTGTTTTAACTAGTGAAGCTTTCCTATAGTGACAAGGCAAAATTCTAAAGTTTTCCATGCCTTCAAGATTACATTCTGCTGGTTACTTATATGAATGGTAATCTAGATAATACTGTGAAAGTATTTTACAATTATAATAAGAATCTGAGGAAAAATTACCTTAAGATAACAGAGCTTATCCATCCATCTGGATGATCCATTCAGTACCAGATGGATGTATAAGTTTCCTGTCATTGATAGCAGAAAAGGTCAGAAGTATTCAGGGATCCAGAAGAGCCTGACCTGCCATTGTGGCTTTGAACAGAATGGTATGGGCACAAAGGAAGTCTTTGACTGTGAGCCAACCAGAAAACAAGGACCCCAGTCTTATGACTGCTATGAAATAATCTTTACCCGATTCCTGAATGATCTTGGTGGTAGATTCTCTCCAGGAAACTCCATGTAAGAGCCCACCCTGGCTAACATCTGAGGGTCCAGTGAAGACTTGAGCTTGATATCCCAAACTGAGATAATGTGATAGGCATTTTTTAATCTATTAAGAGAATTCAGAATTTTCCCTGATTTCATTCAACCTTAGTGCTAAGAATTATGCCTGATGCATAAGCATTCTCGAAACAGTCTCACTAAACTTTAGTTAAATAATATACATTGTGTGAAGCAGTGTAAGCCTACACACTTGCTCTGAGCACTAAGAGTAAATTCAGCGGAGCAGAAACTTAAGGGTTAAATCTTTGGAGAATTTGTCTAAATCTTCCATAATCATTGATAATGTATGCTTGAAGAATTGAATAAAATCAGTGTAACACCTACAAATGATTCAAACTTTTTAAAAAAAGATGAATTGATTACCAGACACTTAATACTTAATTTACTGCATGCTTTAGTGCATTTATGTGACACAAATTAATTTTTGATAGAGGCAGGACACCCATCTCTAAGGTAGTTAGTCATGGTCAAGACTTTATTATCTTTCAGAATAGGAAAACAGCAGGATTATAGAGATATCTGCTATGGCATTCTTGAAGGATTCTTATTTGTTAGTAATTATTTTAATAAAAATTAAAAAAAATAATTCCATATATTGATTTTTGACACAAAGTCTTTGAGATACCAATAGTAAAATTTTAACATTGCCAGTTTTTCTGCACTGTAAGGTGTGTTGACTCATTTTAAACATAAAGAACATAAGCTTCAGAAATATTTAACTATCATAAGGTTAGAAAAATTAAATTGATGAATCTAAAATTCTAGCACACTAAAATTTCATACTGTCAGTTATGTACACATAAATTAAATGCATCTATTATTATTATAAATTATATGAATTTACATTTGCATTTCGATATTTACACAGTGTTTTATGACAGACACCTATTTTATATTTTTAGAACTGAGTTGTATGTCTGAAAAAGGTAATGGACTTTGCAAAGCAACTGAAAGAAAGGTTTAACCCTGAATTACAAAAACAAAAAAATAAACACCACCAACACAAAAATCTTCAAGATTATTGTCATCATTCTTTTTTTTTTTTTTTTTTTTTTTTTTTACTTTTTTTCTCTCTCCTTTTTAGTACTCAATTACTGAGGGCATTGTGCATGTCTATTACTAAGCTGTAGGCTAAATTCTTCCTAATTTGGAGGATCTTTGACAGAGGATTGATGGAGAGATATTGATGGAGAGCTGAGGCTGGAAGATGTGTATCTGCTAGCCTTAAGAAGTACCAGTTATAGGGAGAAAGACCAAAATGAATACTCTAGCCCAAAAAAACAAGTGAAAATGCTGGAAATGGACGTGGCCTTTATGTTGTTGCTGCTTTATTTGAGGAACTGGAAGAGGCATACCACTGGTGGATAGCAGAGTGCTTTGTGGGGGGACGGGGGCATGGCAAAGAAGATTAAAAAGGATCAGATATGTGCTTGCAGTGACCCTTGGTCCCATTAAGAAAGTTGAAATTTATGTTGTACAACTGAAGAAAGTGCCAGAGTAGGCTTTTTACTTGTTCGTTCCCTCATGCCTTGAAGTCTTTTGTTTCCCGGGTGCCAGGCTTTGGCATGTGGATGAGAAGCTGTGGACCTCAATGAATTCATCACTTTCAGGGGCCTTTTCCACATGGAGCTTATTATCAAGATTGATGGTTTTGAAAGGTCATTCTGGTGTAACATAAATAAAATCTGTAGTAGCAAAAGACTGAATCTAGGGGACTGGAGTAAGAAGTAAATGGGGAGGGGCTTGCCTGAGCCATGGACTTGGGGGGTCCAACAGGATATCTCTGGTCACAAACACGGAAGGTTGTTGAATGCTGGAGGCATTTAGTCCCAAGTTGTCCTGCAAAGTGCCAATGAGATGTGGACACCCAATGTATTCTCATCACGATTTCTAGTCCTTTCTTAGCAGTTTGACTTAAGCTATAAATCATCACTTTTCTCATAGCACTGGTTTTAGGCACTTTCTTTTGAGACCATGTCTCATCTATCCCAAGCTGGCCTCAAATTCACTAAGTATCTGAGGATGAACTTGAACCTCAGACCCCTCTTCTTCTTTCTCCTGAGTGCTGGGATTATAGGTGCATAGCAGCATATTCAGTTCTCTGTGTACTTGGCATGGGGCTCAGACTTTGTGCATGCAACACAAGAATTCTGCCACTGAACTTGATCCCCAGCCTAATTTCAAGCATTTTTGTGTAATCCCCAAATTTGCTTAGCTTAGAAATTATGGCTGAACTGGGTGAATCCAATCTATTTTTCTTTGTATTTTACATTTATAAATAAGAATTTCTCTCAGGATAACCAGTGCTTAGCCTTTTAGGACATTTTTCTATGTAGAATTATCCAATTAAAGAACATGTTATATGTCAGGGTATGGATTTTCAGTCTGTCTGAACCAGAAGAATCTTGCAGTCTATTTTTAAAAAATCACATGCTGCAGAATGTTTTCTAGTTGCATCTTCTTTTCTGAAAATTTTAGGATTTCATTTTTCTTTGTGTCCGAATAAAATTCCATTTTGTATATTTAGCACATTTTTTTCATATTCATGTATTAATGGATGGATATCACTTCTGTTTCCTCCTCATTGTGAACTGGGGGAAGCAATAAGCATGGATGTCCAATTATGTCTCTGGTAGGATGCATGTATATGCCCAAGAATAAAATATCTTCCACATGTTCTTTCAACCAAAATAGAGGTTCTTTATCCATAATCCTCATCTGATCAGTTTCTTTTAAGCTTTGGACTCTCACATTCTCATTCTCCCTGACCATTTTGAGCATATATATTAGCAATACAATGACTTATTGATATTTAAATATATTTACTTCTGGTATGTAAGTGCAACGAAGTCATGCAATGCCTGCAGAGATCAGAAGAGGGTGTTGCATTCCCTGGAAATAGAGCTACAATGGTTGTTAGCTGCCACGGGTCCTCTGTAAGAACAGCCAGTGCTCTCAACTGCTGAGCCGTCTCTCCAGCACTGGTTGTTGATATTAAATGGAAGTCATAAATATAACCTTGGTCATATCTATGTTTAAGTTTTCTTCTGTGAAATTTACTTGTTTTAGTTTGACTGTCCACTTTCTCAAGTGTTATATCCCAAGCTTCAGAAGTATTATAATAAATTATTTAGGATAAGTTTGACAGCTTTGGAGAAATACATGTCAAATTATTTCTTCATATTGTCATAGTTTTAAAATGTGTTGAAATTGTGTAAAAAATTGAAATGTAGGAAAGCAATGTTGAACTCATCTTACATATTCTGGAGTTGCTCTCATCTAATTGGATAATTTTTTTAGAAAAAAATTACTGTCTTTATTTGATGAATCTATTTTCCTTCTGTGTTTTTTTTCTTTTCTTTTCTTTGTGTTCTTAGCAAGTTATTTAAAGCTATAGATGGGAAATTGAAAAACATTCCTTAATTAAAGCATCCATTTTGCATATTTCCCTTCATAACATAATGCAACATTTAATGCTCATAGCTGTCCATGCACAAAATTCATGAAAACTCACAGGGAGGTTAAAAAATAGTTAAGCATTTAGAATTGTTTTCATTGGATAGAGTTTCAAGTATGGGATTGCATAAAGTTCAGATTGGGGGATTTCACCAGACCACCTGAAGCACAGGTAGGGGCCAGGCAGATTATTGTATAATTGAATCATTGGTGGATTCCTCAGCTAGCTGGTATAAAGGTGGGCCTGTTGCCACTGGGGGACTCTAGTGCACAGAGCTCAGATTGGGGGATTTTTATGGACCACCTGAAGCAGAGAGTACCGGGGTGGGCTAAGTTGAGCCACTTGCACAAGGCCATAAGTGAAGTAGCGAAACTGAGACAACTTCAGTCCCACAGCATCAAGCCCTACAAACAACCTAGAAGAACTGGCTGGTAGGAAGCAGAGTGAGCACAGTGCTCAGCAGGGTACCGCCTGGCTTGTTACCTACCTGGTTTTTAGAGAACCTTCAGAACAGAAAGGGAAGAGTGAGTTAGACTGCCAATATATAGCCAAAATTGAAAGCCTGAAACCTAGACGAGTCAACACTCCATAAACCAGGAGAAAACAACAAAGGCATCTGAAGGAAGCAACAAACCAAGCCTTCAACATAGTGAAGAAACATTTCAGATTCACGTCTGAATATAAAAAACAAACAAAACAAACAGAACCCACATGCCAAAAACACAAAGGAAGATCAACATGGGAAGAGAGCAGAATAATTCCACACCAAACTCTACCAACCCTATAGAAGATTCCTACAATGAGATCTCTCTAGAGGTATCCCAGGACACAAATCTTAGAAGAAAAATCATAGATATAGTCAAAGAAATCAAAGAATGTAAAGAACAAGTCAGAGAACTAAGGAAAGAGAATGAAAAACTCTAGAAGGGAGGGAGAGACTGACAAACTTCAGAAAGAACTAAAAAGAGAGAATGACAAACTTCAGAAAGAACTAGAGGGAGAGAATGACAAACTCCAGAAGTGGAAACACTGAAAAGATACCATGCTGTAATTAAAAAGGAAACCAACCAGCGAAGCAAGGAGCTACAGGAAGAGATTGAGAAGCTACAAAATGAAGAGGAAATACAAAAGAAATCACAGGATGAAATGAAAAAGGAAATCAAACACTCATCCAATCAAGAGGAAAGGATGGGGAAAAAGCCCTCAGAAATAGAATGGAAGAAGCAGAAAAAAGAATATCAGACCTGGAAGATAACACAGAACAACTAAAAAGCTCAAGTAAAGATTATGAAAAATTTAAAAATACACAAGAGTGGAACAACCAGGAAATGTGGGACACTATGAAAAGATCAAAACTCCACATCATAAGGATAGAGGAAGGAGAAGAATCACAAAAGAATGATATTGATCAGACCTTCAACAGAATAATAGATGAAAATTTCCCCAAACTAAAAAAAAAAAAAAAAAAGACAAACCCATACAAATACAAGAATCACATAGAACTCCAAATAGAAATGATCAGAAAAAGAAACTCCCTGTGCCATATCAGAGTTAAAATGCTAGATGCCCAAAACAAAGACAAAATTCTCAAAGCCACAGGAGAAAAACAACAAGTTACATATAAGGGGAAATCCATCAGAATTACAGCTGACTTTTCAGTGCAAACTGTGAAAGCAAGAACAATGTGGACCAAAGCATTCCCAGTGCTAAATAACTATAGATGCTAACCCAGGTTACTATACCCAGCAAAAATGTCAATTATAGTTGAAGGAGAAAGAAAAATCTTCCATGACCTAAACAAGATGGTAGAATACATGTCTGGAAAACCAGTGCTTCAGAGAATACTGGAAGCAATTCAAAGGACAGAGGACAGGAGCAACTATCCCCAGGCACCTAGAAAGAGAAATTAATAAAACATAACTGCAAAAGTACAAACCTAGACCAAAAATGCAAATGGATAATAAGGTGAAAGGACCCAACACATATCTTTCAATTATAACCTTAAATATTAATGGATATTAATGGACTAAACTCCCCAATCAAAAGACATAGACTGGAAGAATGGATTAGGAAACAGAATCCATTTATATGCTGTCTATAAGAAACCCATCTCACCCTCAAGGATAGGTATGGGAATGGAACTTTGTGTGTGGCTTGAAGCGAGAAATTGTAAGACCTGTCCCGGGAAGATCTCCAGTTATCTGATATCTCTGTGGGCTTCCGGAGTTATCTGTAGCCCAGAAGATTCAGGATATCACAATGATTCTTGCCTCGCCCTATCTCTGCAAAGTCCCAGGCCCCTTCCCTTCAGGCATTGAGCAGAATGTCACACCTCTAGTTACCTGTTGCACAAACCAGAGTTCTGCAGCCCCCGATTAGAACTAAGTTGGCTCACCCCTCCCTTCCACCTGCTCCACACTTCCTTGACCAAAGCACAGTAGTCTTGAATATATAGACCTCACTGACAGAAAATAAACAGAGTTCCTATCCTCCCCGGCTCTCCACGCTTGTGTGTGAGTTCGTTCCTTGGGTGATCTCTGGCAGTATTCCCTCCCCCCCTTCTTGCGGGAGCAGAGCCCAGAGACTGCCCGCCTGCAAGTAGGAGGCAAGTCCTGGAGCTGAGCCAAGAAGGGAATGACAGCGTGTGGAAGGCGGTCACGTGTGACTCAAAGACACCACACCAGACAGATAGGCACCAACTTAAGGTGCAAGAATGGAAAGAAAAATATTCCAGGCAAATGGTACCAAAAAGTAAGCAGGAGTTGCTATTTTAATATCAGACAAAATAGACATAAAGTAAAAGTAATCAGAAGAGACAAAGAACAAAGAAGGCCATTACATTTTTATCAAAGGAACAATTAACCATGAAGATTTCACAATTATGAACATATATGCACCAAACTCTGGTGCACTGAACTTTATAAAGAATTCTTCAGGACCTCAAGGCACAGATTAGTCCCAGCACACTCATATTAGAGGACTTCAATATGCCACTCAGACCTTTGGACAGGTCAACCAGACAAAGGATAAACAGAGAGACATCTGAATTGAACAATAGAATATACCAAATGGACCTCACAGACACCTACCAAATATTCCACCCAAATACCAGAGAATACTCTTTCTATTCTGCACCCCATGGAACATTTTCCAAAATTGACACATACTGGGACACAGATAAAAACTCAACAAATATAAAAAGATTGAAATAATTTCATGCATTCTATCAGACCGTAGTGCAATAAAACTCAGTACCAATACTAGGACAAGCCCTATTACTTACAAGAACACATGGAGACTAAAAAGCACACTCTTGAATAATGAATGGTTTAAGGAAGAAATAACAAAGAAATAAAAGCATACCTGAAACTAAATGACAATGACAATACAACACAACAAAACTTATGGGATACTGTAAAAGCAGTCCTAAGAGGTAAGTTTATAGCCATGGGTGCCTACATTACTGAAAAAAAGAGCACAAATAAATGATCTAGCACTGCAGCTAAAAACACTTGAGAGACTAAGAATGAGTATACCACCTGACCCAGCCATACCACTCCTATCACAGAGATACATGCACATCTATGTTTGTTGCAGCTCTCTTCACAATAGCAAAGAGCTGAAAACAACCCAAGTTCCCCTCAACCAATATGTGGATAGAGAAAATGTAGCACATCTACATAATGGAGTTCTATGCAGTGGTAAAGAAAGATGGCATCATGAACTTTTCAGGTAAATGGATGGAACTAGAAGATATTGTGTTGAATGAAGTATCACAGTCCCAGAAAAAGAAACGGCGGATGCTAGCACCAAGTACCTAGTGGTAAGGCAAACTGAGCAACGTTAATGTTATATTCCTCATGATCTGAAAGCAACTGTGCTCTTATATTGTCAATCCCTGAACAGGTTCTAGAATTAGCCTACCGTTTCTTTGGAATTTTGGTATATGAGTCGAGGGTATGTATGCATATTTTAGAATAATATAAAATCAAAAGAACAAGAAAAAATCTAGTTT
Source organism: Rhizomys pruinosus (assembly GCA_009823505.1). Classification (NCBI taxonomy): domain Eukaryota; kingdom Metazoa; phylum Chordata; class Mammalia; order Rodentia; family Spalacidae; genus Rhizomys; species Rhizomys pruinosus. Next base: position 1,112,022 of record VZQC01006529.1, read on the forward strand.
GGCATGACATTGTGTCTAACCACAGTATTTATTTTATGGGAGTGCTTCTTAGTATTTCTTATACAAGGCTGTTTGAGCTTTTGGCCAAGCCTTTTCTAAAATATTCTACAGTAATTAAAAGTATCAGGCTGGTGTAACTTAGCCTTTCTGGATGCTTAATGACCATACTTAATGCCCATACCAATTTGGCCAAGGGACTTAAGGGGTAACTTTGTTCCTTGCCCTCAGAGGTCAACTAAGTCCCAGGGGACTATGCATGGGGGCATCTCTTGAAATGTCCTTCAAATGTGAATCACCAGTCTTCCTGTGCAGGGAGGTCTTGGAGATTCACTAATGGGACTTCACCCAGTGTCCAGTGTCCAGTCTATTAAAAGAAAAGCCTGCTCATGCTTCAGAAAGGGAAGCCTGGTCTAGCAAGACCTGACTTTTTCCTTCAGTGGATGGAACTGGTAAATGAAAAGCCAAAAGGAACTTCCTTACCCCAGCCAAACCTGAGTGACAAGATCCTTAACTGACCTTGATAAAACAAAAAACTTGGTTAATCTGGGCTGTGTGGCCTTAAACATCCAAAAAGAAAGTGTAACCAGAAATAAATAATCAGTAAGGCCTGAGAAATTGTACTTCAGGTATAAAACTTCAGATCTTAGTAAAAAGACAAAAAAAAAAGCAATGTTGTTTTGCCTGTCTTCTATTCTTACTGGCAAGTGCAGTTACCCTGTGGCTGCCACTGCCTTTGCCATCCTTGATAGACATGAAACACAGCTTTTCAACCTTCCAATATGGACTGAAGACTCATTTCTCTCTAAGAATCCTCCAAACCTTCAGTGCCAGATGGGGACTGCTGAGACATCCAGCTTGTGGACTGAGCAACTACTAGGGCTTCAGCCTCTTCAGAGTATAGACTGCCATTGTTGAACTACCCAGGCTGTATCACAGAGACCAGTACAGGAAGATCAAGACAGGACGTGGTGCTTATTGGACCTCATTTGGTGACCATGGGAAGGGAAGACTCCAGTGTGGAGCACAAGGGCAGGACTGATGGTTGTTTGGACATGTCAAGGAAGAGCTTTCAAACAATTCTTTAAGGAAAACATGACATATTTTGGCCTAATAAAGAAAAATATTTAAAAAGTTAAAAAAAGAAATCATAATGGATATATTTGTGGCATGCATATATGCATAACTGGAATGGTGAAAATTGGAAGGAACAACAACAACAACAAAAGAGTGGGTCAAAGAACTGACTGAAATGGCGAACTTCTGCCCAAAACAGTAAACTTCTGCTTTGAAAACTTTAAAAGAGACTGAGAAAAAAATGAAAAACTTGTATGGAAGAATTCATGAGCTCTGGTGGAGTGGGGGAGGGGGGCAAGGAAGGGGGAATGGATCTAGATTTGATTGGGAAATGTTGCATAAAATTCACAAAGCTTCAATTAAAAATTGGGTTTGAAAAAAAAAGAGTTTCAAGTATGTTTTGCTTTTCCATTATAATTTCCCATTACCTTTAGCACTTGGAAATAATTCAAAGCTTTACATTGGAAAATGGATGTACACATTATAGACACTGAAGGATGAAGAGGAAATAAAAGTTTTCATCCAGAATGTACCTTCATCTGTTCCTCTGTTATTGTTTCTATCATAAAAATCTTTCCTGTAGAGATTCGTGTATAATTCAGTTCAAATTTCATTATAATTTTCAAGGAGGTAGATCATGAATAAAACCTATAATTTATCCTCACAACCACATGTCAGAATCAAATATTTTCCATTACCTAGAAGACCTTTAAGTGTTAATTACACATATTGAAATGTATTATTTTTCCACTCAAAAATCGTTTCTGCATTTAATATCATAATATCAGGTTAATGACTATTCTTCACAGACATTAACAACTTCTTTTTTGCCTATAAAATCTTAAATATATTCTTTTGACCTTTATGGGAGCCAACTATGATACTGACTGATAAACAAGTTAACAAGTTAATTTCACCCTTCTGTATGAAAATTGACATGGAGAAACTAGATTTATTTCATTATTCAAAAATTATTATTGCTCAGCTCCCTGTTGCCAACTCTTGAACATAGAGGGCGCTGGTATATTGATAAAGATCTCTAGTTCATCTGGTTTGGATTACTTCTTCCAATGGCAAAGCCATTTGTTCTAATGCGTTCATGACTGTTGTTTATTAATAGATTTTCCCCTTTCTCTTAGAAACATCCTTTTGCAGAATGCCTTAATGAAGTGCTTATTTTCATCCAAGACAGGCCCAGATGTGAAAGCGAATGTATGAAAATACTGGTGGAAAATAGTAGCTGACACATTAGAGGCTTCATCAAGTTTTCTGACAGTATCATTTGAAAATTTTTTTTTAATTAGTTTTTATTGATGCTTTGTGCATTTCATACATTTTTTCCAATTCAGTTCAGGCTTATTTCCCTTTCCCTCCCCCCCCCACCCCATCCCAGATCATGCATTCTGCCATAACTGTCCTGCATCTTTCTCTCAGTTTTTTTTTTTTCATTTTTAGCTATAAGTGATAATCCATGAGTACAAGCATCCTTCATGCAAAACCTATCTGCAGGCTGTTGTGCCCAAACACCTACAGCCCCACCATCCAGTGGGGGGTGACAGGTTGTTTGTTCAATCAAGTTGATCAAATGAGTGTCCAGACTACATTGCTGTAGTTTCACCATTCACCCCAATCGCAGCCCTTACATTCTACCACGCCCCCTCTTCCGCAGGTTGTTCCCTAGGCTTAGAAAAGGGGCACAGGTGGATGAGAGGTAAAACAGTCCACTCTCTCTGGAGCTGTTGACTTGGACTCTGGTCAATTCTGGCTGTTTCCTTTCATGGGCTGACAGTTTGTCCAGGAATAACCTTTCGATCCTACTAATGAAGAACAAGCAATTAGATATATAGGTATTTAAGCAGCACTAATAGTTATGGTAGGTTACTTTAGCATAGACACATGTTTGGATATGTTAATCCATGAATTACAATTTTCCCCCCTGTTAAATATGACAGGGTCTTACTGTGGCTTATAACATCTCCTAACCTGTAGAGGATGTAAGCTTGTGGCATCAGCCATGGGTTATTTCTCCAAGGGGAGAGCCAATAGCCAATTAGATTTGGGATATACAGGCACATGGCTGCCTCTGCTGCACAGTATTTCCAGGCAGGTGAGGTGTAGCTGGTGCTGACGGTGGAGTCTTGCTTGACTCAGGGAGACCCATACTCACATATGTTCTTATTTTGTGAAAAATCAGTTCACATGAATCACTAGAAAATCAATCTCAAACGTGATGGAAAGATCAAATTGATGTTTGGAGGAGGTCGTCATTATATCATATTTAAGACGGAATTCATTCAGCACTGTATTTACTATCTGAGATACTCAGTAGTTTGGTGATACATGAAGGTACCTCATTTGTCTTGATGATCATTGTTATAAAAATAAAGTGGTTTAAAATATTTTGATAACAGTGCTGTATTGTTCTTTAAGTTTTTTTCTTTTTTTTCTTTTTTTAATTTATTTTTATTTTACCAGTAAGTACACATATGCAATAAACATAAGTAGTGTTCATATGAAACCAATTAGTTAACATCTGAGTTCAGTTTTTGTACAACCAGGGTCCCAAGTAGAGTGGGAAAGGTTTGCTTACACAAAACTGTTGATCAAATAAAAAAGAAAAAAGAAAAGAAAGCCCAGTCTGTTTGTGCTTTAATCTCATAACTTACAATTCATCACCCCTCCCCCCCTTGGCTCCTACAGTCTGATGCACTAACCCTTCTATGAATGTCCCTGGGCTTTGAGGGGAGGATGAGAGAGAGGGAGAGATAGAAGATCTAGATTCTTTTTTTTTTTCCCTGAGGTGGCTCATCAAACTCTTGATACTATTCAAGTTCTGTTTGCAATGGATTAGTGGGTCATTTAGGAATCTCCTTTTAATTCTAGTAATAAAACACAAATAGTAACAAATATTAAAGATTATAAGCTACACTATGGGCACAGACACATGCTTGGATAGTATTTTGTTTGGAGCATTATAACTCTTTGAAAAAGGGATGTCAATAGCTTTCTAATACGGTCAATAGAGCCTCCTGACATTAGGAGGCGCCAAAGTTAAATGTCAGCTGTGTGTCATACCCTGCCAGGGAGCAGGCCATAGATCACATTTGGATTTTTTTTTTCTTTCTGGGTGTACATTTATCAAGCTGCCACTATAGCACTACATCTTCTTTGACACATAGAAGTATAGCCCAACAAGTCTGTAGTAAAGCTTCAGAGGCCATTTATTTCCAGTGTTTTGTATAGTGCTCTCTGACACCATGAAGATCAGCTGTCGATTTGCAATGCAGGGTCTCAGCATAATTTTTTTTCTCTTATCACATCATGGTCTTCAGCAATAGGGTATTTCTGTCCATTTCCTGTGTTCAACCAAAGTTATAAGCTAATGACCTTTGTTTTGAGTGCTTTCAAAGCCTCTCTGGCCAGCAACTCCTGGTAGGTCAGCTCAGAGCTTATGGTGAAGCCTTTATCTACCAATGCTTTTTATTTAGCTGTAGGGAAAAATTGTATCCTAGAGGCAGGAGGCATATTCCTTCCCCCTCTGTTGATATTTGGAGTTATTGCTGAAAGAATTATATTACTTCTAATTATTTTGATTTTTGGTGCATGTTTGCCCTAGGTTTTTCGTTCCCTAGTAGTAGTTTCATTTATTTTCTGTTGCTGATTGGTTATAGTCATCTTTATCCTCAGCACTTTGTATTACTTCAAATATTCTGTGAAGGGATGACTTTCTGGACAATAATTCTTTTAACATATTTATGTCATGGAACATTTTCCTTTCTCCAATTTCAATAGACATTTTTACTGGGTAAAGTATTCTGGGTTGATATCTATAGTGATTTAGAATGGGGAATATTTTAGACCAAGCTCTTCTGGCTTTCATTGTTTTCAATGAAAAATCAACTCTAATTCTGATAGGTTTTTCCTTCTAAATGTTTTTTTTTTTTCCTGCCCACAGTATCTTCTTGCTGCTTTGAACATCAGGTGTTTTTACTATCATATGGTGTGGGGAATTTCTTTTCTGGTTCTGTCTACTTGGTATTCTATATGCTTCTTGTATTTGTATAGCTATATCTTTAATTTGGGGAAATTTTCCTTTATAATTCTGTTGAAAATCTGAGCAATACCATTATCTTGTGAATCTTCTTCCTCTTCTATCCCTATTATTTGTAAGTTTGGTCTTTTCATAGTGTCCCACAGTTCCCAGTTATTCCATTCTTGTGGTTTTATTGTTTTTTTTTTTAATTTTTTCATAATCTTTACTTGGTTGATCCAGTTCTTCCATAGTGTCTTCTAGTCTTGATATTCTATTTTCTACTTCATCCATTCTGTTATTGAGAGTTTCTCCCATCATTTCCAAGTGGTCTCTGGATTGTTGCATTTCTTTTTTCATTTCAAGTTGAATTTTCTTCAACTTTTCTATATCTGTTGTTATTTAATTCTGCAGTTTATCATTGTCCTTTTGTAATTTACCTCTATCTTCTTTTTGGTCCCTGACTTCTTTGTTTTATACGCTCTTTAAATTCCTCAACTCCTTAATTTCTCTAACCATGTTTATAACTGTTCTTTTAAGATCTGTATCCTGAGTTATATCAAAGGAGTCTTCACTATAGGGTCCTTTTTTTTTTTTTTTTTTTTTTTTTTTTTTTTTTTTTTTTTTTTTTTTGTCTTTTTCGCCTTTTTTCCCTTTCCTTCCTTTGCTTTTTTCTTTACACCACGCGAAACAGGGTCTCCCCCTGTAGCCCCAGCTTGTCCTTGGAAACTTACTCTGTCGACCAGGCGGGCCCTTTGAAAAAACTCCACATTTAATAGATTATTTCCTGAAGGATCAACTGCTATCCACTGGTTGGAAGGAAAATGGGTGGAAAAAAAAGCTTGGTGTTGGAAAATGGAAAAGTCTCTCTTAATTTTTTTAATCATCAGTCCAATTATTCAGTTCTTTGAAATCCAGCAAGAAGTGTGCCAGGATGCTTCAAACAGGAATTATCTTAGAAGAGAGAATGACAGAGAGCAACCTTTACCTATTTAAATACTTAAAACTACCTTTATTTGAGTTGAAGGATGTTGGCGTCTCAGTGATGTGCTGTGTTTATAATTACTTGCGGGCTCTACTTGAGATCCTGCTGCCTATGATCCTATTTTCCTATAGAGAGTCAATGACGGATTCTTTAAGTGTGGTGAAGGAGCCAGCTCTCAAATGCCTTTGCTTGCATTTATCAATTACATGTGTTCTTTCAGACCGAATTTTTTGTTTTTGTATTCTCTAAACAAAAAAGACCCCAATGAAGTAAATTATAGTTTGTGGCCATACAAATATTCAATTTTTTTTCTGTCTTGTTCTCTCATGGGATTTCTCATATATTGTTTATATGGCCTTATGAGATTTTTTGCCCCCCCTGAGTCCGTTTTGAGTATCACAAGTACTTTTTCTCTTTGGTTGGAGTTCATCCTCCTGGAGTGGCCCTCTTCAGCTTACCTGTGTCACTCCCCCTAGAAGAAGACAAGTTCTCCTGAAGTCAGCGTATAAGCCTGCCCAATAGTCCTACCAAGAGTTGTTGTGTCTGTCCATTTCCAAGTTTGTGCTTGTTTTGTTTTTATCGGTTCACTGCGAAGAGTCTAGTGCATGCTCTTATCTTTGCTGTAAATACATGAATAGTATCCCCACGGGCTTGCTGTTAATCCGGTAAAATTGGCCATAGCCTGAAAAAATTTTACTTGCAAGTGAGATAGGATTATGTTAAAAGAATTTTCATCTAACATATCTATGTGGTTCTTAGGTCACCGGCTATACCTCATTCTCCTTCCCCTCCCCAATCCTTTCCAGGCATTGCCGCAGACTATTCTTGTTTCTTCCTTCTCTGTTCTATGGACATACATGAAATTATATGTAAGTGTATCAAATCTGGGATCCACACATGTGACGAAATTTGGTAATTTTTCTTACTGGGTCTGTCTTAGTTGATTTAATGACATGATCTACAGTTGCATACATCTTCTTGGAAATAACATGGTTTCATTTCTCACAATGGGCTAAATCTTAACCTCCTTTTGCTATAATCATAGTTACATTTTTCTTTTCCATTCTCCTCATGGTTGATAGACACTTTAGTCTTATTCTATAACATTGACTATTACAACAATCATGGCTGCAGTTTGACGGGATCATCACAATGTATTACTTCATTTTCTTGTCACTGTGATAAAACCACCATGACCCAAGAGAACTAATTAAAAGGACGAGTTTATTTGAGCTTAATTCTCTCTTATCGCTGTGAAGATCTGGTCCATAGTGTGATCGTTCTTGGGATTCTTCCCTTCCTGTAGCCCTATGATGTGGAGGTTGGTTTTTTGTCAATAGTGTCCCCACATTTTACTGGTTGTTCCACTCGTGTTTTTTTTTTTAATTTTTTGTAATTCTTTACTTGAGCATTCTAGTTGGGCCATCTTATCCTGCAGGTCTAAATATCTTTTTTCTGCTTCTCCATTCTGCTTCTGAGGCTTCTTTCCCATTCCTTTCCTGTTGAATGGAAAATGGGTCAATTACCTTTTCTTTCTCTGTGATTATCTTTCGTGTTTCTCACTTCCTTTTTGGAGCCTTCGCAATGTGGCCGGGGAGCATGGTGGCCAGGGCTGGAGCAGAAAGCTGAAACTTCACATCCTCTGATGTGCACGGGAAAGTTGGAGAGAGAGCATCCTGGAGACCTAGGCCAGGCTGTTAAGCTCTCTAAGGCCTCCCCAGTGATCCATACTTTCCTCAGCGATGGCCGACTGCTTCTAAGTCCTCCCAAGCACATCCGCCACCACTGGGGACTACAGGGACAACTGTCTGTATACTTAAGCCATTGGGGGGAGCACCTCATCAAACCACCCATTTCGTAGGGATTCTGTGGGTGTGCTGCGCTTTCAGAGTTCTTTAAGTATACTGCAGGGTATGCTGTCAAGACCTTGCAATGTTAGGGTCTGATCCTGGTATTTTGATCTTCTTTTGTTTGTGAGCTAGGAGCAGCCTTCCTAAATTATTTTACCGTGGCTAGACTCCTGTCTCAGGAGTGCCATGAACTTAATTTTGCTGCCCTTTTCACTTCCACATCTTCCACTAGCATTGTGTTTTGTAGTTTTCCGTAAAAATTTTTAGCTGTCTCTAGCTGTATTGATCTTTAAGATGAAATTCTCATTCGTTGCTTTCATTTGCATTTCTCTAATGGATAGAGAATTTTCGATGGGTGCCTTGGAGAGATATGCTCATTAGGTTAAGGCACCCAACTGCTCTTTCGCAGAGGATCGCAGGACTTCAATCCAGCACCCCACTATGGTTGGCTAAGACCGTCTGCAACCCCATGCCGCAGGAAAACTCCCAGTTTCAGGGGATGCCGAGACCTGCCTTCTGACCTCTGTGGTATTATGCACGACACGGGGGACAAACCGACATGCAGGAACAGGTACATCAGTACACATACAAAAAAAAAATACAGAGGGGGAAAGTAATTTTGATTTTTTTTTTTTTCTTCATTCTTTCTAGTCCATGTCTTTGTGCCTCTAGTTGTACTTATCTGGACGGCCGTTTAGCATAGCCAGTAGCCCCATTCATTGGTCTGCTGTTATAGGTTGCTCATCCTTAGATTGGTATAGCCTTAGGGTGGTATTTCTCTAATTGTCATGTGGGATATGCAGATATGAAGACCTAACGGAAATTATCTACATTTTCAGCTCGATACCAAAAGCACATTAAAAGTGTCAATGTCTGTATCATTTGTTGAATAATTAATTTTCAATTATTTCTTCATTATATTCTCTAGGTAAGGTTATGCGCTCATTTAAGAACAATTCCACCACTGCAAAAGTTCTCATATTTTTCTTAAAATTACATTTACATTTAGCTCCATTAACCTGAGGGAAAAATTCCAAAAACAAGACAGGCACAGGTGAAGATACAAACATATTTATACCTCGACGAATGTGCTGTTTACCAAGTATTACTAATCAGCTTTTATTAATTTTTGACAAGTGCCCAAGATGAAAGAACTTAAAAGGAAGAAAGAGTTTATTTTGGGCTCTAAGTTTCAAGAGATTCCATCCTTACTGGGCTGGGCCCCATTGCTGTGAGGTCTGCAGGGAAGACTGAGCACATCGTAGAAGCATATAGTGAACACCACAGCAACTCCTCTCATTGTGCACAAGAAACAGAAAGGAAAGACAAGGGTTCCAGGATAAGACACCTTTCACGGGTTTGTCTACAGTAACCTCCCTCATCCAATGAGTGCTTGCCGCCTAGTTTTCATTATTTCCCCTAATACCAACAACAACCTTTAACAAATGAGCCTAAGTAGAATATTTTATATTCAGCCCATAGTACCTCTAATGTATTTGTAGGTAAAGCCAGATGACAGGAAATACCTTGGTCATCTTCGTCTTATTCAGTTCGCAAAAATATTATGTTGGATGATAAAGATGCATTTCAGAAGCTGGCAAGTTCATGAGTACATTTACCACAGGGAAAATAATGCATGTGCAGGTAGAATACACACGTAATCTAATCTCATTTAAGGTATTAGAAGAATATGGGGGCTGTTGAGAAGTATGGCTTCATGTGGTTACAGACGCACCGACACTGCTTCTTTTGCAGAGGAACCGCGGTTCGACTCACCAGTCCTGGACCATGGCGGCTGAGAACTGTCCTTAATTCGCCAGTTTTCAGGTGGAATCCGATGCTTTTCTTCTGCCTCTGCCGTGCGCTAATTTGGTACGGACATGTGGTCTCCAACCTACATGCAGACATTCTACACTCATACACATTAAAAAAAAAAAAACAGAATACAACTATAGGAAGGTTGCATTATTCTATCTTTAAATGAAATTTAGTATTTTAATGATTATGTCTTTTCTAACTAGGTAAGCCTTCTGTCACTGATCTTAGAATTAGATGTCAGTGCTTGCGCGTCGGGTTTGTCAAATAAGGAGATAAAAATTAAGAATAGGGGGATGTCACAGTTATGGAGGCTTTCTCGGTGCACTATTGGGTTTGCTCTTGAGCAGCTAAGGCATTAAGTTGGGGGAAGGGGGCTTAGGGACTCCCCAGAGATTTGAGAAGCACTGGAAGTGGTCCCAGGGCACTAGGCGATCCTTAGTGCTTCAATTCAGTCACTACAGACATGGCCCAAAGGTGTCTTGGAGACAGCCAGGGATAACGAAAACCAGCGTAAAGCTGAGACACAGACACAAGACCAGGTAAAGACATGGATGGGGGCACGGGAGGAAGGGGGGGCAGAAAATGGATGGGGGGGGGGGGGGAGGGAGGATAGNATAGGTCCTTTTTTTTTTTTTTTTTTTTTATTTTTTTTTTATTTTTTTTGTCTTTTCGAAACAGGGTCTCCCTGTAGCCCCAGCTGTCCTGGAACTTACTCTGTAGACCAGGCTGGCCTTGAACTCACAAAGATCCACCTGCCTCTGCCTCCCGAGTGCTAGGATTAAAGGCATGCGCCACCATACCCGGCTTACTATAGGGTCCTTTAATAGGGCTATTAGTACTTGGCAGAGGTCCATTTGAGTTTTTTATGTTATTTTTTTTTCATTGAGCTTTAAGCATTTTGGTTGCTTTTGTTGGTTGTGGTTCTAATGTCAAGCTAGGTATTTCATTTTTGGGCATAAGACTGATTTTGGTTATATTCTTCAGGTGTTTTTGTTGACTTCTTAATTGGTGTAAAGGTGTGTATAGCTTAGGCTCCAAAGTCTCACTTCTATTCTAGTTGGACAGACCAACACCCCTCCCCCAACCAGTAAATAGCTTGCCCAATGGCCGGAGACATGCAACACCCAAGCTGCCCTAATGCCCCAGGCCTGCAGTTCCCATACCCTGAAGGTCTCAGGTGCTCCTGGACCTTTGGGATGGAAGCTAACAATACCTTCACTGCTGTGAAGACAGAGTCCTCCAAGCCCCAGTGAGATATACTCACAGAACCACCACACACCATCCATGGTCTGCCCACCAGTCCTCCAGGGCCAGACATCAAGGTCTGTACCTGGGTCTGGTGGGAGGGGGGCTCAGCTGACGCTGGTGTTATTTATCCCTGCTGTCTCCAGACACCTTTGGGCCATGTCTGTAGTGATGAATTGAAGTCACTAAGGATCCTAGTGCCCTGGGACCACTTCCAGTGCTTCTCAAATCTCTGGGGAGTCCCTAAGCCCCCTTCCCCCAACTTTGCCTTAGCTGCTCAGAATGCACCCATTGCCCTGGAAGCCTCCATCTGGATCTCTCTCCTGTTCTTTAATTTTTATCTCCTTATCTTGAAAACCCCACGAGCATCTAATCTAATAGTGAGAAGCTTATTATTTTGAAAGACAATAATCATTAAAATACTAAATTTTCATTTAAAGATAGAATATTGCACCTCTCCTATAAGTGTGTATTCTTTTTTTTTTTTTTTTAATGTGTATGAGTGTAATGTCTGCATGTAGGTTGGTGCACCCATGTCGTACAATGCCACGGAGGTCAGAAGAGGGCATCGGATTCCCCTGGAACTGGAGTTAAGGACAGTTCTTAGCCGCCATGTGGGTACTGGGGATCGAACTCGGTTCCTCTGCAAGAGCAGTCGGTGCTCTTAACCACTGAGCCATCTCTCCAGCCCCCATATTCTTCTTACTCTTAAATGTTGATTACGTGTGTTTCTACCTGCACTGCATTATTTCCCTGTGGTAAATTACTCATGAACTGCCAGCTTCTGAAATGATCTTTATCATCCAACATATATTTTTGGACTGATAAGACGAGATACAGGTATTTCCTGTCATCTGGCTTTACCTACAAATACATTAGAGGTACTATGGGCTGAATATAAAATATTCTACTTAGGCTCATTTGTTAAAGGTTGTTGTTGGTATTAGGGGAAATAATGAAAACTAGGCGGCAAGCACTCATTGGATGAGGGAGGTTACTGTAGACAAACCCGTGAAAGGTGTCTTATCCTGGAACCCTTGTCTTTCCTTTCTGTTTCTTGTGCACAATGAGATGAGTTGCTTGGTTTCACTATATGCTTCCTACGATGATGCTCAGTCTTCCCTCAGACTCACAGCAATGGGGCCAGCCCAGTAAAGGATGGAATCTCTGAAAATATGAGCCAAAATAACTCTTTCTTCCTTTAAGTTCTTTCTCTTGGGCACTTGTCAAAATAATAAAAGCTGATTAGTAATACTTGGTAAACAGCACATTCGTCGAGGTATAAATATGTTTGTATCTTCACCTGTGCCTGTCTTGTTTTTGGAATTTTTCCCTCAGGTTAATGGAGCTAAATGTAAATGTAATTTTAAGAAAAATATGAGACTTTTGCAGTGGTGGAATTGTCTTAAATGAGCATACCTACCTAAAATGATATTAGAAATATTGAAATAATTATTCAGAAAATGATACAGACATTGACATTTTAATGGATTTTGGTATAGAATAGAAAAATGTAGATAATTCCAGTTAGAGTCTTCAATATATGCATATTCATGAACATAGTAGAAAGTACACATGGTAAATAACTTAAATATGGATGACAAAATAACCCAGTCAATGAATGGGCTAAAATGAGCTTATAGGTCTTAAAAGATGAAGTACAACTGGCCAAAAGACATATGAAAAAAGTGTTCAAAATTCTTTTTTAAAAAAAATTATGTATTTTTTTTTTGTATGTGTATGAATGTACTGTCTGCATGTAGGTTTGTGCACCCGTGTCGTGCAATACCACAGAGGTCAGAAGAGGGTCTCGGATTCCCCTGAAACTGGAGTTTTCCTGGCGCTGGAGTTGCAGACGGTTCTTAGCCACCATGTGGGTGCTGTGGATTGAACCTGCGTCCTCTGCAAGAGCAGTTGGTGCTCTTAACTGCTAGGCTATCTCTCCAGCACCATCAAAATTCTTATCCATTAAGAGAATGCAAATGAAAGCAACAATGAGATTTCATCTTATTACAGCTAAGACAGCTAAAATTTAGGAAATAACGAATGCTAGTGAAGATGTGGAGGAAAAGGGAGCAATTATGCATGACTCCTGGGATGCAGGAGTCTAGCCACTGTGAAAATAATTATGGAGGCTCTTCACAGAGCTAAAAATAGAATACCATCAGACCCTGCATTGCCACTTCTGGCTATATACTTAAAGGACTCTAAAGCAGCACACCACAGAGATCCCTGATGTGGTGGTTTGAATGAGAGTGTCCCCCATAGGCTTTAAGTATTCAGACATTTTGTCCCCAGTTGGTGGCGATGTTTGGGAAGGTCTTAGAAGGTGCGGCCATGCTGGAGGAAGTATGTCCCGGGGGCAGGCTTAGAGAGCTTAACAAGCCTTGCTAGTCTCCAGAGGCTCTCTCTCCACTTCCCGTGCACATCAGAGGATGTGAAGTTCAGCTTTCTGCTCCAGCCCTGGCCACCATGCCTCCCCGCCACATTGGATAGGCTCCAAAAGGAAGTGGAAACACTAAAGAAATCACAGGAGGAAATGAAAAAGGTAATTGACCATTTATCCAATCAACAGGAAAGGATGGGAAAAAGCCTCAGAAGCAGAATGGAAGAAGCAGAAAAAAGAATATTAGACCTGCAGGATAAGATGGCCCAACTAGAATGCTCAAGTAAAGATTACAAAAAATTAAAAAAAAAAAACACGAGTGGAACAACCAGAAAATGTGGGACACTATGAAAAAACCAAACCTCCACATCATAGGGCTACAGGAAGGAGAAGAATCCCAAGACAACACTATTGACCAGATCTTCAACAGGATAATAGAAGAATTGTAAGCTCAAATAAACTCTTCCTTTTATTAGTTCTCTTGGTCATGGTGGTTTTATCACAGTGACAGAAAAGTGACTAATACATCTGATGATCCCTGTCAAGTGCAGCATGATTTGTAATAGTCAAGTTATGAAATAGACTAAGTGTCTTTCAACAGATGAGTGGATAAAGAAAATGTAATCTATATATGCAAAGGAGGTTATTTAGCCATGAGAAATGAAACCATGTTATTTCCAAGAAGATGTATGCAACTGTAGATCATGTCATTAAATCAACTAAGACAGACCCAGTAAGAAAAATTACCAAATTTCGTCACATGTGTGGATCCCAGATTTGATACACTTACATATAATTCTGTATGTCCATAGAACAGGAAGGAAGAAACAAGATAGTCTGGGCAATGCCTGGAAAGGATGGGGAGGGGAAGGGAAGATGGGGTACAGGTGAATAAACACATGATATGTTTGTATGAAAATATTTTTACGAAATCATCACTATGCAAAATTTTTCATATGGGCACATATTTTCTTATACAAGCTCCTGGGATCTTGGTTCATGTGAATTTACAGCAAAGATAAGAGCATGCACTAGACTCATGCAGTGAACCGGATAAAAACAAGCACAGAACTGGGAGATGGACAGGACACAACAACTTTGGTAGGACTATTGGCAGCTTATCGCTGCTCAGTGAAGGAGACTTGGTCTTCTTTAGGGGAGTGACACTAGGTAAGCTGAAGAGGCACTCCAGGGGATGAACTCACACCAAAGGAAGTTTGGATACTCAAACTTGACTCAAAAGGCCTTAACATATATGACAGAATCCATGAGAACAAGCAGAAAAAAATGTGAATATTTGTATGGCCACACCTAAATTATTTCATTGGCTTTTTTGTTTAAGAATACAAAAACAAAAATCTGTCTGAAAGAACACATTGTAAATAGCAAAGCATTTGAGACTGTGCTCTTACACTAAAGAATCCTCTTGACTTCTATGAGGAAAAATAGGATCATAGTCAGAGGATCTCAAGTAGAGCCCAGTAATTATAAACACCATTGCACTGACGCAGCATCTTCAACTCAAAGTAAGGTGTTTGTTTTGTAAGGTGCTCTTGTCATTCTCTCTTCTAAAGATAATTCCTGTTTGAATGCATCCTGCACACTTCTTGCTTGGAATTTCAAAGAACTGAATAATGACTGATGATTAAAAAATTAAGAGAAGAGCTTTTCCACCAGTGGATCTTCAGGAATATCTTCCAGGGCCTGTCAGAAGTAACTCGTGTGGGGATCTCCGTTAAGTGAAGGACCCAGCTTTCCACTGGGCCACCTGGATAACAAGCTGAAGGTGCAGGCTCTCTGTCTTGGCTCCACACTCAAGTCTTGGCTCTCCTACTCACTGCCATGTAAGATAAATAAGAAAAAAGGAGAATAGTATTAATACTCAGACACTGAGATTGTTTTAACAATGAACTGAGAACAATATCTGGCGCCTTATAAACGTGAAAAGTTTGCATATTACTTTTTAATATTTATTATTAATGCCATGAAATTTGCCACTTATGTTCATAAGATGAGCCATTAAAAATAATTTCTCATGAGCATGAAGTAGTTTTATATATTTGTGGAGTATTGTGTGATATTTTTATGCATGGATATGGTTTGCACCTGTTAAGTAAGGTAATTCACATTTCTGTTCCCTTATGATATTGCTAATCCTTATGTTCAGAACTTCTGTCTTGTAATGTTCTTTTTTAAAATTTTATTTATTTCTGTATCTGTATCAATATACTGTATGCATACAGGTTTGTGCACCCATGTCGTGCAATGCCGCGGAGGTCAGAAGAGGGTGTCGGATTCCCCTGGAACTGGAGTTCTCCTTGAGTTGGAGTTACAGACAGTTCTCACCCGCCATGTGGGTGCTGGGGATCGAACCCAGGTCCTCTGTAAGAGCGGTCGGCGCTCTTAACCGCTAGGCCATCTCTCCAGCCCCATCTTGTAATGTTCTTAAAACATGGTAGATTATTGTCTGGTTATTTTGATATTGTTCAGTTGTTAGATGCATTTCAGTGACCCTTAAGTTGATTGTGGTACCATTGAGAGATGGAGCCTAAAGAGAAGTCTTTACATCAGAAGCTTACCTGTAAAAAAGGAACTATAGTACCCTAGTGTTTCATAGCTATTTCCTCCAAATTAAGACATTCTCTTCAGGAAGGAAGAGGAAAGCTCCTGACTCTCAGAAAGCTAATGACACGTTCAAGGCTCAGAAAACATATAAAATTACAGGATTCATAAAGACCCTCCTCAAGGTTATAAAGCTAGGAAACACTAAGGGAAAAGAGTCTCTCTTCAGTAGAGCTGACTACAGGGCTATAAGTTGTGCAGGAATTTCCAGGAAGCCCCGGGAATGCAGCTCTTGCGAGATGTCACTCATGCTCCTAAAAGTAACACCACCCATGCTCTCATAGGCAATCCCATTAAACACACTGGCTCGTCAGGCTGGACTTCCTTAGAAGTGTTTCGTCTGCCTGTTGTCAGTGTCCTCTCTGAGATGAATAGACATCGGTTCACATTTGTACAGGAAAAATCACATATACCTCTCTTGATTCCTTTCCCTTTTAGCTTCTTAGGGAGGAAGTGAATTCTAGCACATGCTCTGCAGTCCCAGCATGAGACAGATTAATCACAAATTAAAACTCCCAACAGTGGGCCAAAATCAACTTTTTCTTATAGTAATTTTCTTGAGCATTTCAGTATAATTATGGAAAGTTCACACAGTGGTTTTGGTATGGCCACTCTAAGTATTTATTAGCCATACTTTATGCAAAATATTGAAAAAAAGCTGGGAGGGGTGCCAATGTCAACAGAAGTTGGTGTTGTGGTTGCTGCTGCCTAATTGATAGTACTATTAATAAATACAGGAATATGTTCACAATGTAATTTGCTTTTTAGAAGTCAGGCATAATTTGGTTCATGTTATGTCAATGGAAGTACATTTTGTCCTCTCTATTCTTCTTAATGAATGTTCGGGCTTTTTTATCACTTTATTTTATTTTTTTAACTTTTTTATTGAACTTTTGCTCATTCATACAACATTTTTTTATCAAATTTAGACCTATCCCCCCTTCCACACCCCCCACCTGACCAGAGCTCATGCATTCTGCCATAGATGTCTTGCATCTTTTTCTCAGTCTCTCAAAATTCTCAATGCAGAAATTTACTATTTTGGGCAGAATTTTACTGTTTCAGTCAGTTCTTTGACCTAGTCTTTGTTGTTGTTGTTCTTTTCAATTTGTATTGCTTCAAAATATGTATATATGCACACCACACACATACTAAAATTATGACGTCTGCAAATAAACTATAGGATAATTCCAAAACATGTTTAGGGGATTGACATTTTGACTGTAGGGCTATATACCATTAAATAAAAAATAAAAAAAAAGAATATTACTTTACCTTCCTACTATACATAACAAGTTGATGGGTAAAATTTGTTCAAGCTTCTTACAACCCAAGAAGTCATTTATGAAATTTTGTGAGCAGAATTCTTGGAGAAAATTCCAGCTAACACCTGTGTTTTAGAGACTCGATGCCCACAAGAGCATTACTCATTGAGTTGATGCTCATGTTCTGTAAATAGTTCTACTGCTGAACATAGGAAAGGCTGAAATGAATGAGGATCACATGATTTTGTTTTTATAACATATTGCATTCACAACTTTATTTCCTTCATTGTTTTCTTTTGAGAAATGGTCTCATTGCTGTCTGAGCCTGCTCAGTCTTGAACAGATGCTCGTGTCCCTTTGGCCTTATAGTCCTGGAATCATAGGAGGCATGTCCCACCACTTATAGTCCTGGAATCATAGGAGGCATGTCCCACCACTTATAGTCCTGGAATCACAGGAGGCATGTTCCACCACTTATAGTCCTGGAATCATAGGAGGCGTGTCCCACCACTTCCCTCCATCATTTCCTAGCCCTCCCCTCTTCTACACACATGTACATATGCACACATGTACTCTCTGATATTAAGTATTCTGAATAGAGACTAAATTTTCTAGTCATTGAGAGAAGAGGAAGATTAAGTAATTCAGCAGAATTGGGACTGGATAGATGGCCCAATGTTTAGGAGCACTGACTGCTCTTAAAGAGGACCCAAGTTTGGCTTCCAGCACCCACATGGAAGACAACTGTCCCTTACTGTCCAGTTCCAGGGGATCTGGCGCCATGATGTGGCCAAAACAGGCGTTGCACACCTCTGATGCTGGTGAAACACTCACACACATGAAATAAAAGTAAATTAAAAAAATAAAGAATACAGCATGAGGGCAGGACAGTTCAGAGCTCTCTAATTATTTTCCAAATATAAGAACTATTCAGTGCTTGTCTAATGTTTGATATATGTTATCTTCCATGGACCAGGAGACTCATTGATACTTGCTAGTAACCTTCCTATTTTTGATTTTTTTCAATTTTCTTCCCCAAGTTGGGTTACCAGGGCTGATAAATTTTCTTGGAAAATCAGAAAATGAGCGAGCATTATAATATATTTTTGCTATCAATGCTCTGCTGTAAGGTCTTTTTTAAATTTTATTTTATTATGAGTATGAATGTACTGTCTGCATGTAGTTTGGTGCACCTGTGTCATGTAATGCCGCGGAGGTCAGAAGAGGGCATCGGATTCCCCTGGAACTGGAGTTAAAGACGGTTCTCAGCTGCCATGTGGGTGCTGGGGATTGAACTCGGTTCCTCTGCAAGAGCAGTCGGCGCTCTTAACCGCTAGGCCATCTCTCCAACCTCCTGTAAGGTCTTTATTTAAACATCTTTGGTACTCAGAAAGGTCTATAATCAATACACAATCTAACAAAAATATTTTAAATGATAATTGGTTGGAGTACTTCTTTTAACTTGACTGGCTACGGTCTCTTGTCTTGTTATGATTCTCTTTTTTACAATGTGCCCTGGTTCTTTCTTTGCTCCTGGTTACACAAGACTCATGAATATTTATCATTCCGACTTTAACAGGTTAGTCAGAGGATTCAGCTCTATCCCACTGATAGCACTTCCCTACCTACCCCCTCACCTAGTTTCTCCTTACCAGTTTTTGCAATTAAAAAAAGATGAAAATGATTGAATTAATGTAAAAAGAAAGCAAATCTAATCATCCTGTAAAAAGCTTGACAACATCTCATTTTCAGCTTATTTTTATTAAAATGTGTGCACACACAAATTAAACCGTGTACTTTCTATGATAGAATGTTTTTGATGTTCATTATTTATATTTAAAAGCATGAATAAAAGGAAATATCAAGGTGAACTATCAAATACTTACGTGTATTTAATCATCTTGCTAAGGTCTTAAATGTTTGATTAATGCAAATATTCATGCGTGACACTGCAGAGATAGTTTAGTTGGTTTAGTTTATGCAAAACTTGAGGAACTGACTGTAAAAAAATTCATTAGCAATAAATATTTGTACAAATCTAAGTTCTTAAATATAAGCAATACAATACACCTGAAAATTATGCTAAGTGAAGTAATACAGTCTCAGGGAAAAAAAGGCAAACAGTTCCCCTCATTTGTGGATACTAACACCAAATCCCCAGTTGGCAAGCAAACTGAGCAACTTTATTATTATATTTCTTTGGATCTGAAAGCAACTATGTATTACAATGTGAATCTCTTAAGGGGCTCTACAATTGACCTACCACTTATATTCACACATTGTAATTACTATATATGGGTAGAAGATATATATTTATATTCTAGAGTAATAAAATTTAAGGGAAAAATGTGAATCTCAAAACATATTTAGGAAATAACATATAGTTCATTCCCAGAGGTCATAATTTTGATATGTACGTGTTGTTTATATGGGCATAATTTGGTGTAATACAAAGGGGAGGGAACAAAAAAAGTATTGATAGCTTTATAAAATAATTTCAGTATAATATCTGAGTTATTGAAATATAACAATGTAGAGCTTACATTGTAAACTTATTGTAAAATTTATATTAAATTCTCATACAACCTTCAAAAAAGAACATTAAAACATACATCAACTTGCCATGTAATTTAAAATGTAAATTTATATTTCTTTTTACCCACTTGCAACTTTACTGTTAAAATGTGAATCCCTAAATGTGTTTTGGAATTAACCTATAGTTGATTTTCAGACTTTGTAATTTTGATTTATATGTGGAGTGCATATATGCATATTTTGGACTAATATAAAATTAAAGGGAACATAAAAAGAGAGAAAAACCTGTTCAAAGACCTGACCAAAACAGTAAACTTCTGCATCAAAAAGGTTAAAAAAGACTGAGAAAAAGATGCAAGACAGGACTCAACATGTATGGCAGAATCCATGAGCTCTAGCCGTTGGAGGGGGATGCAAGGGCTGGGCATGGATGGGGGAATGAGTCTAAATTTGATTAAGAAATGTATGAAATGTGCTCAATAAACATTAACTTAAAAAATAAACAAAACTTTATATGTTAAAAGATCATAGCTAATATCACTCAATTGCTTAGTGAGGCACAGAACACTTAAGAACAACCAGCATCATAAGTTGCTTTACGCAGCAGAGGGTAATTAACACAGAGACCTACAATTAGCCAATATGCAAAGAACAAGAAGCTTCAGAGTACTTATCCCTGAATAGGACAACTATTTCAAAGCCTCTGCAACTTAGGCTCAGGTTTCATTGTGGAAGAGGGAGCAGAACAATTGATTGAACTATTTTTGTATTGTTTTTCTTTAGTTTTGTCATATATATATATATATATATATATATATAGTGAGAGAGAGAAAATTTTTGTAGATTTCATATAATGCACTTTTATCATGTTTAGATATCTCCTACCTGTATCTTGCCATATCCCACCCACAGGATTCCATGCAATTCTGTCTTATATATTAAAAACTTCTCAGTCAACTTTGTGTACACACAGGTGTTGCTCAGTGTGAGTTCATCCACTGGAGCCTGTTCAGCTTAAGGAGCATCACTCCCTTAATGATAAACTCTCCCTCACTCAGCAGTCATTACCTGCTAATAGTTCCTGAGCTAAGGTTGAGGCCTCCTGCCCATTTCCCCAGTTCTATGATGGTTTTTACCTGAATGAGTTTGCATGGGTCTTGTGTATGCTGTCACAATTGCTGCAAGTTCCAGAGAGACTATAAGATTCTGTTTCCTTATGGTCATGCAACAACCCTTGCTCTTACAATTGTTCTACCACCTCTACCTCGATGAGATTGAATATAGGATTCCTATCCAGGAAGACACACTCTGCAGTTTCATTTTCTACACTTCGGCCAGTTGTGGCCTTTTGTATTCATCACCCTCTGTTGCATGAGGAAGCTTCACTGATGAGAGTTGGGAGATGCATCAGTATTATTCTCTTTATCCTTTATTTCACTACTTTCCCTGAACCTTAGGTGTGGAGGTTCCATTGTTGATTTGTCAGTAAGTGTTGGGCATGTCACAAACAATTATTCTCTGGGTGTGACCAGCTGTTGATCTCCGTACTAGATACTGTCTGTTGCATTGTTGATTAGTGTTGTATACTACTTTATTCTATAAGTATACAGGTAGTAAGTAGTTATGTTTATCTAGGGATGTGACAGCCTAAGGGTTTCTCTGGAATCTATGACCTCTCTGCCATGTGTATTTGGCTATATTTACAATGCCACAAATGTGTTCCCTCCCACTGAGAGGGCTTTAAGTCCAATTAGAGAGCTGTTTATTATCATCAAGATAAAAGTACCACTACTGCACCAATACAGTTTGATAAGCCAGTCATTGTTATGGTTATTAGGTTTTAAAGTGGGGTTGGACCATTGGATGATTTTTCGCCCTTAGGAGTTTGCAAAGTTTCCTCCACAACTATGAGAGCTCTTTATCAGGGAGGAGGCTTCCAGGTCAGTTCCAGCTTCATTGCTCCAAGTCCCATGTCCAAAGTGTGGCCTGTCTTCAGCAATAGGGTCTCTATCTCCAAATTCTGGGATGTACTTAAGGACTGTGGCAAGGCAATCAAGGCTTTTTCTTTCTGCAGTATATGGTGATTAACACAGAAACTCAAAATTGGACAATATGCAGAGAAGAGCCCACAGAGTGCTTATCCCTGAATAGGACACCTATGTCAAACCTCTGCCTCTTAAAAGGGCTTAGGGAACATTGTAGAAAAGGGAGGAGAAAGATTGAAGGAACTATTTTCAATAGCTTGTTCAGTCAGACGTAAAGACTCCTGTAATCCCAGTTGACATATGACTGCAGTCTTTTAAGGGATCCCAGTTAATAATGATCACCTGAGAGATGGCCTAGTGGTTAAGAGCGCCGACCGCTCTTACAGAGGACCCGGGTTCGATCCCCAGCACCCACATGGCGGCCGAAAACCGTCTGAAACTCCAATTCCAGGAGAACTCCAGTTCCAGAGGCGTCCGACACCCTCTTCTGACCGCAGCATTGCACGACACGGGTGCACAAACCTGCATGCAGACAGTACATTCATACACATACAGAAATAAATTTAAAAAATTAAAAAAATAATGATCACCTGAGCTTAGGAAGCACTGAAATCACAAAAACATGAAAGACAAAAATTGGTTGAAGTCATTATGTTTTATATTGCACTGGTAAGTTGCACTATTTATGGAAGAGTATTCAACAAATGGGGGGTAATTTTCCAGATCTCTGCAGAGAATCTGAGAGTGAGGAGAAGAGTGAGAGGGGAAAGAAGCTGATGAAGAGGAAGAGAAAGGGCACTTAGATGAGGAGAAAAATGGAAGATGGAAGTAACAAGTAAATCACTACTTATCCCTGTCAATTACCTTTTGCACTTAGGTTGTTAAATATAGCCATTGCTGTAACTTTTAAAAACATTTCTGTTTATAACTTTGTTCTGAATCTCTAAGAATTATTTCTATATTTTGACTTTCTATAAATCACAATTTTTGAGATATGCAAATGGGATTTTAAAGGTTCAGAAATAGTCTCAGATAGGATAATGTTTTTTTTTCCTTTATTTACCACATATAACGACATCCAGAACAAGACTTTTTTAAGACAAATTTTGTCTTCATTATCATTTTTCCATTGTTTTCTGTTATTGAGAAACTTGATAGTAGTTTATTTTTGCTTCTTTATTTTAAAGAAAAACATATAAAACTTCATTCAATATTGATTGTTTAATATTACACTGTGATTTTGAGGAGACAATATAACACCTGGTGATGCATACCACCAATTACGTGCTTAGTTTTATAAGCAAGGATACTAATGGAAGTCTCTTAATAAAATTATTTACTTTGCTATACTTTTGCTCAATTAGTTTGCCTTTCAATGTTTGTCTTCAGCATCATTCTGAAGATATTAGAAATACCCACTTACCCACGAGATCTATTCACCTAAGACTTTAAATGTAAACAGAACGTTGAAGAGAAGGCGAGATCTCCCACAGTCGCCATTATTTATAAATAAGTTTAGTGGGAGAATTACTTGATATTTATGTCTAGCATGTCAAATTCAATAATTATGGGGTCACATATGGAGATTCTTACTAAATAAATTAGTTCATGTATAATGAATCTTTGTTTCAGCATTACTGCTGGCCAGTTGTTACAACAGGACAGTTAGAACAATGAATATGTACGAGCACATTATTTCCTAATGGCATGCTAAGCTATAATCAAAACAGGCATCTATCAGCATACATTACCATCGAATAGCAATTAAATGAGCTCTGACACATTTTGTGATTTGCCTTCTCAAATTACTCAGTTCATTAAAAAACCATGAGACTCAGAAGCCATACTAAAAAAAGCATTCCATAGATGCTAATATTTAGAAAATACATGGTAAGAGAGGACCTTTAGTCAAAAGTCAGAAAATGTAAACATTTCCATAATACTTCATTTTTAGATTTTATGAAACATACACATTTCAAATTTATATAGTGGATTAATTTTCAAGAAAGGAAAAATGTATCTAATTTTAACTGCAAGAGGAATATATTATTGCCACAAGTTAAAATAAAATAGTTAATGAAGCTTACAGCCAATTGTGACTGTGTAGTCCTGTAATTTATTCATTTCACAAAGTGAAGAAGGCTTCTCTATATTTTAGCTGCTAATTGTTGCATAGTGAGTATTAGGCTAGCGCCAGGGTGAGTTCCTGCCTCAAAACAAAACAAACACATAATACAACAACAAGAAAAACTAAAAGAAAAAAATGATTAATGAAACTTTATCTAACTGGCTCATTCTAGAGAAGAAATTTATTCCTGATACACAAAGTTTAGGACTTTCTTTCTCCAAACTTACAGACAGTACTGTTTTAGCTTATTTTTCTGTATAGTAATTGCTCTAGTTCTTTGAATAGCATCATCCTCTAGAAACACCTCTCTTAGATAGGAAACCACTATCTCCCCCTCCTCTTCTTTCCCACTTACTCCCTTTGGCATAATCATTCATATTTTCTCCTTGCTTCACAACCTTCTAGAATTCCAAGATGTTAAATACCAGGAGTGCTGGTTCTGTCTCCAGGTAGACATCAAAATTTACCTGCCATCAACTATGCAGGTCCTGGAGGAGGCTGACTTTAGAGATACCTGACTTTCCTTGTATTTGCTTCCTGAAGAGAAGACATTTCCCATGTCGAACATGAGCCCACAGAACAAAATACAGTTAGTTACTCCTCTGTATTCACAAGTTCCTAATGTAAGATACAGGCAGCCACAGATAGAAAATAACTTTAAATGTTTCTATACTAAACACACACAGCATTTTTACTGTAGGGTGTCTATAAATAGCAATATGATAGTATCCAGTTTCGAATTTTAGAAGAAAGAATTTTGAAAATTTTACTTATGAATAACTGATAACTGTTTAAGGACATTGATGAGTTTAATGTGATTTAAACATTAAAAAAGAAAACATTACATGTTACAAATATGTGCAGTCTTTATGCTTTATGTATCAACTAAAAATAAGTGGTTAAGCCAGACATGGTGGCTTATGCTTTTAATCCCAGCACTATGGAGGCAGAGGCAGGCGAATCTTTGTGAGTTCAAGGCCAGCCTGGTCCACATAGTGAGTTCCAGGACAGCTGGAGCTACAAAGAGATCTGGCCTCAAAAAGAGAAAAAAGTGGTTAAAATTTCAAACATAAAATTATCTACCATTTAAAATTTATTAGTAAAAATAATTTGGAGATGATTTAAAGTCTATGGGAAGAGATCCATGTGATATATTCCAATCCTAGGCCATGATATTTAAGGAACTTGAGTATCTGGGATTTGGGAAGCTGCTGGAATTCCAATCCCCATGGACACCAAGGGATGACTGGAGCTAAGCATTTGAGGAGAATTCTTATAAAAGAAAAGGAAGAAAATATGTTAGAAATCCTATCAGAGGAAATTACAAATAAATAGAGGCTTGGAATATCATATTAACCTACACTTCATATTAAGGAAATACTATAATAAAATACCAGAAGGAACTCAACAAAATTTTACAAAAATGTAAAAGATTAAAAAATAATATATAGAAATGAGAGAGGTTAAGAACATATTAGAAAACAGTAAAATCAGAATCAAACCTCTCATAAAACAAAGACATTCCAAGAAAAAGACAGCATTAGATATAATGATATAATGAAATTGGGGTTGTGGCTTTCCAATTAGAGATATCACAGAAAGACTGGAATGAAAAATGAAGGAAAACATTTGTTAAACAACAGAGATCTGTGTACTGAATCTAAAAAGAAAGAAAGAAAAGAACAAGTAAAATACTGAACTGCATTAAGAAGTTGACATAGTGATAACGAGAAGAAATTAGGAAGATCTTGGTCCTAGATACTTACCCTAATTTAAAATAGCAGTAATCAAGAGAAGAGAAATACAGGGAGAAAGATAAGGTCATGTAATAAAGAACAAGATAAAGGAAATCAGTATTGTTTTGTACTTCAAAAGAATTATTACTGTATACCACTTACCAAAAAAGCTTCTTTTTGCAGATCAAGGCTACTGCCATGTTCCACAACTGGTCACACAGGGAGAATACATGTCTGAGAGATGTCTACCCGTAGGTGACAGCTTTACAGTGGAACTTCTACACTTAGGCTTCATGGAACATAGCAGAACAGGGGGTGGAGAGAATACTAGTGTATCCTTCAACTCTCGTCAGGGAAGCTTTCCATACAACAATGTCTAATGCTCACAGAAGGCCTCTTGTTTTAAAAACTCATCCCATCTATGGCTCAGAGACCATTGCAAAAAAGGGGGAAGAAAGATTGTAAGAGCTAAGGTTAGTCCATGAACATAGGAAAATAGAGGCTTTCAGACCCCTGGAAGTTTTCTCACATGAATTTCTGAAAATGGTGGCATCAAACACAAGCCCCGTGCCAATCCAATCAGACATGGGCCCAGAGTGGAGGGAGGAAATGGGTGATAGTCTGGCCCTAGCCTGGGAACTGTTGGAGACTCATTATGACTGGGTGAGGGAGAGTAGTCTTTCCTTAAGATATCTGGATAGGCTGACCAGACTCCAGGGGGATGAACTTGGACCAAAGGACTCCTGAGTCAAATGTTTGACCAGATATAACTTAACATATATTATGGAATGAAAAAAATCTGGTGGGGCGTGTGGAAGGGGGTATACATGGGGGACAGTGTATAAGTCTGATGAAATGTACAAAAATCAATTAAAATAAAAAGAAGATAGAATTATAATTCAGAACCTGAAGAAAAAATACGTGGTTATTTTTTTGTAAATTTTTCTATTGAATTTTTGTATATTTCATTTAGAACATCATTTTTTCTTTTGGTCTTTTTGAGACAGGTTCTCCCTGTAGCCCCAGCTGGGCTGGAACTCACTCTGTAGACCAGGCTGGACTTGAACTCACAGAGATCTACCTCTCTATGCCTCCCAAGTTCTAGGATTAAAGCCCAACTTTCAGAACATCCTAATCATAACTATACCCTCTTGCCCATTGGCACTCTGCTATAGCCCCAAGCACTGGATTTCATGAATTCTGCCATTCGTACTAAGGCCTATCATGTCAACTTAGTGTTGCTGGATGTCCCATAGTATAAGTTCATCTACCGAGGCCCATCTAGTCAGCCTATCTAGAGTCCTTCCCTTTAGGAAGATTAGCTCTTCCTCACTCAGTGGTAGTCAGCTGCCAATAGTTCTTGGTTAAGATTGGGGCCTGGTGCCCATTTCCACAGTCCTATGCTGGGTTTTTGTCTGCTTGAGCTTGCATGAGTCTTATGCATGTGGACAACATTGCTGTAGGCTCATATGCGCAAGGTTCCAGGAGCCTAGAGGGCTATATTTCAATGTACCTTGTACCTGGCTCTTACAATATTTCCATCCCTTCTTCAGCAATGGTTCCTGAGCCCTGAGTGGGTGGTGTTTAATATAGGAGTCCTGTCCAAGGACCCATGCTTTGCAGACTCTTATTCATTATACTTTGGCCATTTGTGTCCTTTTGTGTTCACTGCCTTCTGTTGCATGAGGGAGCTTCATTGACTGACGAGAGTTGAGAGATGCATTAGTAGTTGCTTTGCCCCTTGTTCCATCTACGTTAGTTGTACAGGTGCATTGTAAATGTGTCACTTATGGTTGGGCAATTCATGTTGTCTATGTGTGACCAGTTGTGAAACTCCATAATAATTAAGGAGTTTTGCATCAGTGAATTTTCAGATAGTCATTCATGTATGGTGAACTTGGAAGAACTAATTGTAGAATAAAAATTGAAGTAGGGCTGAGAGCAGGATTCCAGCCTTATTGGGGTGAGATGATATCTTAAAGTGGTTTTGATTTCCATTTCCTTAATTATTAGTGATGCTGAACACTTTTCAAGATGTTTATATGCCATCTCTATTACCTCACTGAAGTCTCTGTTCAGCGATTTACTCCATCTTTTGAGTGAGTCATTTGTTTTCTTACTTGTTTGTTTTTTCAGTAGTTTATATATTATGGAAGTTAGTGGTCTGTCAGATGCATCAGCAGCGAAGGCTTCCTCCTACTCTGTGGGTTTTCTCTTCACTTCCCTGATTATTTCTTTTGCTATACAGAAGCTTTGAGTTTTATAACTTCACACTTGTCAATTGTCGACCTTGTTTTCTGTGCAGCTGCTGTCTGATTTAGAAAGTCTTTTCCTACATCTATGTCTTGTAGGTTTCTGCCAACTTTTTCTTCTATTACCTTCAGAGTTTTGGGTTTCACTTTGATGTCTTTGATCCATTTGGAGTTGATTTTTTGTACAGGGTGAGAGGTAGGGGCTTAATTTTATTCTTCTACAAGTGGTGATTCAGTTTTGCCAACACCATTTGTCGAAGATGCTCTTTCCTCCATTGAGTCTTTTTGGCCCTCTTATCAAATATGAGGTGGCTGAAATTGTACGTGCTCAAGTTTGGCTCTTCAGTTTTGTTCCATTGGTCTATGAGTCTGTTTTTGTGCCAGTACCAGGCTGTTTCTATGACTATTGCCCTGTAGTATAGTTTAAAGTCTGGTATAGAGATCCCCCCTGTATTGCTCTTTTCACTCAGGGTTGCTTTGGCTATTTGGGTTTGTTTGTTTGTTTGTTTGTTTGTTTGTAAATATGAATTTAAGGACTTTTTGCCCAAGCCTGTGAAGAAAGTCTTGGGGATTTTAATTGGGATTGCATTGAATCTGTATATTAATTTGGGTAGAATGGACATTTTTACTATATTAATTTTTCCAATCTATGAGCATGGGGGAGTCTTTCCATCTTCTGATGTCATTTTCAATCTCCTTCTTCAGGGGTTTATAATTTTTGTTGTAGAGCTCTTTGGTGTCTTTGGTTAGGTTTGTTCCTAGATATTTTATTGGTTTTGAAGCTATTGTGATTGGGAAGGTCTCCTTATATTCCTTCTTTAGTTGCTTGTTGTTGGTGGTGTAAAGAAAGGCTACCGATTTTTCTAGGTTAATTTTGTATCCCAACACTATACTGAAACCCCTAATAGTTCCTAAGAGTTTTCTGGTTGAGTTTTTAGCATCCCTTAGGTAAACTATCATATCGTCTGCAAAGAGGGATAGTTTAACTTCCTCTTTTCTAATTAATACTCCTTTAATTTATTTTTCTTGCCTTATTACCCTAGCAAGTGTTTCAAGCACTATATTGAAGAGGAGTGGTGACAGGGGGCAGCCTTGCCTAGTTTCTACCTTTAAGGGGAATCCTTCTAACTTTTCTCATTTAGGATGATGTTGTCTGTGTGTTTCTTGTATATGGCTTTGATTATGTTGAGGAATGATCCCTTCCAGTCCAATTCCCTCTAGGACTTTAAGCATGAAGGAGTGTTGGATTTTGTCGAAGAACCTTCTCTGTATCAATTGAGATGGTCGTGTGGTTTTTGTCTTTCAGTCCATTTATGTGTTTTATGATATTAATTGATTTATGTATGTTGAACCATCCCTGCATCTCTGGTATGAATCCAACTTGATCAGGATAGATGTGATCTGTATGCTATTTGCAAGTATTTTGTTGAGAATTTTTGCATCTATGTTCATTAATTAGATGGGTCTATAGCTTTCTTTTTTCCTTGCATGTTTGCCTGGTTTTGGTATTAGAGTGATGCTAGCTTCATAGAAGGAGTTCGGGAGAATTCCCTCTGTTTGTATCCTTATGAACAGTTTGAGTAGCAGTGATTGTAGGACCTCTTTAAATGTTTTATAGAATTCTGCTATAAAACCATATGGACCAGGGCTTTTTTTTGTTGTTGTTGGGAGGTTTTTAATTACATCTTCAACTTCCTCAAATATTATGGGTTTGTTTAAGCTGTCAATCTCTTCTTGGTTTAGCTTTGATGATTTCTAGGATTTCAAATATCCATTTCTCTTAGGTTTTCAAATTTAGTAGAGCATAGGTTTTTGAAGTATCCTCATATGATTGCCTGGATCTTTTTGTTGTCTATTGTGACGATTTCCCTTTCATCATGAATTCTATTGATTTGGAGCTGCTCTTTCTTTCTTTTGGTTAACTGGGCTAGAGGTCTGTCTATCTTGTTTATTCTCTCAAAGAACCAACTTTTGGATTCATTGACTTTTTTTGTATTGTTTTCTTTGTTTCGATTTCATTGATTTCTGCTCTGATTTTTGTCATTTCTTCCTGTATGTTGTGTTTAGAGTTCATTTGTTGTTGTCTTCTTTTGAGTGTTTTTAGATGCAGAGTTAACTCATTTATTTGTGCTTTTTTGTTTTGTTTTTTTATGTTGCTGTTTTTTTTTTTTTTTTTTTTTTTTTTTTTTTTTTTTTTTTTTTTTGGTTTTGTTTTTTTACTATAGGCACCCAGGGCTATAAACTTATTTCTTAGGACTGCTTTTAAGGTGTCCCATAGGTTTTGTTGTGTTGTACTGTCCATGTCCTTTAGTTCCAGGAATGCTTTTATTTCTTTCTTTATTTCTTCCTTGACCCATTCATTATTCAGGAGTGTGTTGTTTAGTCTCCATGTGCTCATGTGGGTAGTAGAGTTTATCTTGGTGTTGATATTGAGCTTTATTGCACTGTGGTCTAATAGAATTTATGAAATTATTTCAATTTTTTGTATTTGCTGAGTTTTTTTCTGTGTCCCAGTGGTCAGTTTTGGAGAATGTTCCGTGGGTTGCTGAGTAGAAAGTGTATTCTCTGGTGCTTGGGTGGAATATTCGGTAGATGTCTGTGAGGTTCATTTGCTGTATTGTATTGTTTAGTTCAGATGTCTTTCTGTTTATTCTTTGTCCAGTTGATCTGTCCAAGGGGCTCAGTGAGGTATTGAAGTCCCCTACTATGAGTGTGCTGAGGTTAATCTGTGCCTTGAGGTCCTGCAGAGTTGTGTTTATAAAGATTGGTGAACCAGAGTTTGGTACATATATATTCTTGATTGTGAAATCTTCATGGAAATATATTTTTCATCAGCTAGGGGATAGTTTATTATTAAATGTAATTTTTAAAATTTTATTTATTTTCATTTACATTTTTTATCTCTATTAATGTATTGCCTGCATGTACACAAGCACAGTTCCTGCCATACCCATAGAGATGATTGGATCCCCTGGAACTGGAGTTATGTGATTATTAGTCAACATGTGGGTGCTGGAATTAGAACCAGGTCCTCTGCAAGAGCAGTCAGTACGTTTGGACACTGAGCCATCTCTCCAGGCCCCAATGTAAATACTTTTTACTATATTGTTTAGATATTATGTAAGTTAACAGTGAACTACAATGTCAAGATTCATGATTTATTCTTTTAATATAAACTAAGAAGGTGAAGTGAATTTATTGTGTATTGTGAATATCTTCTCAGTGTTTAAGGTGTGTTGATCATATTATATGTCTAGGCAAAACTTTAAAACCCATTTTTTACTCATTTTTATTTAAGGCCATTGGGCTAGTAATGGGAAATAAAAAAGAAATAAAAATTTCATACACGGTTGACAAACCAAAACTACTAAGGTTTCTACAACTCTAGCTTGTTGTTTTCTACTATTTAATTAACTGGTGCACAAAAAAAAATGTCTAAGCTTAATTTTCATTCTGTAGCTCAATACTGTAAACTATTCACCGCTTAATTAAAAGTCTTGAATTCTCTCAGGAATGATATTACCAGTAAGTAACCAACCCATGAAATAGTGAAACCTGCTTGTTACCCTGCTAAATTGCCTGTGTTAATAAAAGCCACACAGCATTCTTTGCCTAATCTGACTGAGCCAAGAATACCCCAACTGGCACCCAAGCTTCCTGCTGTCCAAAACTCTCCAAGCATCTGAACCCTGGTAGAGCTTCATTAAACTTAATATAAGAATTACATTGTATTGTAGGGCTGGAGAGATGGCCTAGTGGTTAAGAGCGCCGACTGCTCTTGCAGAGGACCAGGGTTCGATCCCCAGCACCCACATAACGGCTGAGAACCGTCTGTAACTCCGATTCCAGGAGAACTCCAGTTCCAGGGGCATCTGACGCCCTCTTCTGACCACGGCATTGCACGACACGGGTACACAGACCTACGTGCAGACAGTACATTCGTACACAAAAAATAAATAAATAAAAATTTAAAAAGAAGAATTACATTGTATTTCATTGAGTTTTCTTTGTGAAAGAGCTTATTCCCAGATAATGCAAATTTACTGTAACGTGACTAATATAGTTGCTCTAGGGTTTATTGTTCATCTTAAGCAGTCAGGGTATTACGAGATTTTTTTTTAATTAAGAAACATACTCAATATTTTGATTATGGTGTTTATAAAAGTCTTTCTTATCTTGATGGTTGTTATTTAAGGACTTGTTAGTTTGAACATATTATACAAATAACTGAAATGGTTAAATCAGTTCTGCACAGTCTGATAGTGCATAGTGACTATATCTAACAACACATTGGCAGTCATAGGGCACATAGTGTGGAACTAGTAATACATTCCCACCACATTTGTATAATTCTAAAGGAATGAATGCTATCCCCCCTGAAAGTCAAATGTTTACACAAAATAATTGCTTGACACTTTTACATTTTTTTGAAGCAATGCACCAAAATATTTTAAAGTCTGGATCAAAGCAATGATATAACTTCGTTTCATGTCCTACAATAATAGGATCTGAAGCTTTGGTCATTTTGCCATTGTCAGATCCAAACTGCTTTCACATTTGAAACTTAACATTTGAATACCACATTTATTCAGAGCTAGGGTACATGATACCTGTAGAATCCCTGCAGCTGTTATTGAAGGAAAGATGAGATTTGTGCTTCTTTTCTAGATCTGCTTTATTGGTTACAATAGAAACCAGTGATGCTGCATTTGATACTGACTCACATGACACATTCTAAAGAAATTCAATATTATAATTGAAATAGGATGAGCCTCCAATTAAGCATCTTGGGTCTTTGTAATCAGTCCTTAAATAAGAGCTCAGAGGCTGAGGTGAGCATACACAGATTTCTCAGCATTCATTTTAGAAAATGTGTTAAAATAGGTTGAATATTTCCAAGGGAAGCCCTTAGCAGCAATGAATTAGAAGAATTCTTTAAAATATCCTCATCCTGTTTTATTCTTGTGTTGTCCTGAGTAGAAATTTCCAACTGTGCTATGAAGTTGGTACTCCTTCCAACAGGTACTTGTAAGCCAATCTTTTTTTTATTACATAAGATTCAGAACCTGTTTGAGGCTCAAAAGACATGTTTTATTATACTTACTTCCGGTTGTCATTAATGTCCCAATTATGTTTTAGTGGGTTATAAGATGTGAAAATTGGGTTATTAAAGAGTTTAGTTCTCACTGTCTTCTCTAGCCTGCATTTTACCTGCAAATGGCCATCCCTTGAAATTATGGATGTGTGGCCCAGACTCAAGTGGATGAAGTTTCTGGAATCTGCTTAATATTTATAAAAATGCTTCAGTATTGCAGATAGTGGGACTCATTATTTTCTCTCACCAAGCAACAAGCAAATATTTCATCAAAGTTTTTGTATGGGATCATGCTTCATTCATTTTTATCAATGAGGATTTTGTGAGCTTATGAATATAGTATATAGTAATCAAACAAGATTGGCTTCAAGTTTTCTTGATAAGAGTGAGACATTGGTAAGAAAGCTCTCACTCTCCAGATGAATAGATGATAGATAGATGATACATAGATAGATAGATAGATAGAATAGTTATTTGTATAGATATGTGTAGAGATAGATATGCATAGTCATATATGTATATGTGAATATAATTTTAGGTTAATGTATAGGTTTAATTAAATTAATCTGTTGTGCAAGTCATATGATATTTTTTTGTGTGTGTGTGTGTGTGTGTATGAATGTATTGTTTGCATGCAGGTCTGTGCACCCGTGTCGTGCAATGCCGCGGAGGTCAGAAGAGGGTCTCAGATTCCCCTGGAACTGGAGTTCTCCTGGAATTGGAGTTACAGACGGTTCTTAGCCACCATGTGGGTGCTGGGGATCGAACCCGGGTCCTCTGCGTCATGTTTATACCCCAACCTCCATCACAACCCTGCCATAGCCCTACACAGTCAGTAATATATGTTAGCTTATTCAGTCAAGCTTTTGAACCCAGATGTCCCTCAGTGCAAGTTCATCCACTGGAGTCTAGTCAGCCTATCTAGAGTCACTCTCTCAAAGAAGATCAGCTGTCTCTTCCTACACAGTAATCAGTGGCTAATAGTTCTTCAGCTGAATTTAAGGCCTACTGCCCATATACCCAGCTCTATCCTGGGTTTTTATATGATTGGGTTTCCATGGGGCTTGTGTATGCTGGCACCATTCCTGTAAATTCATGTTAGCAAGTTCTGAGAGGTCTGGAAAACTGTTTCCTTGTTTTCATACACCAACACTGGCTCTTACAATGTTTATTCCCAGCCTTTGACAATGGACCCTCAGTCATGGGTTGGCGAGGTTTAATGCAGGAGGGCTGTCGCTGTCGGGGGGACACACTCTCTTAATCTCTAAATCTTGGCCTTCTGTATGCATCATACTCTGTTTGCATGAGAAAACTTCACCGGGATGGAGGAATATTCTCTCTGCCCCCTGTTTTGCTATGTTCCATGAACCTTAGCTGTAGAGGTTCTACTGTAGATGTATCAACCATGGTTGAGCATTTTTCAGACACGTGTTTCCTCTTTGTGTGAGGAGTTGTGGAATTCTGTAATAGCTTCCCTCTGGTGCAAAAAGAAGGTTCTTTGATGAGTGGTAAATGGTACACCTGTTTGTAAATATAAGGATCCATTTTCAATATACACCAAGACATTATATTTGTCTAGAGTTATGATTTTCTTTAAGAACTATGCCCTCCCTGGACATGTGTACAATTCAATTGAGTAAATACTTGAAGTAGATTGCTGTGACTTTTTGTACTATGGTTTGTTTTTCTGTAAAAATACATCTCTAAAGTGTTTATAACTTTGTGCTTGAGAAACAAGTGAGACTTTTGAATGATCTGCCCACTCAGAAGCTTCTGCTGTTTATTATTATTATTATTATTATTTTAGTCAAACTACTCTGAGTATGATGCTGAACATCTTTCTATATGAAATTCGCCATCTGTGTTCTTTGGTGAAATGCCCTTACAGAAACCTTTATAACTTAAAAAAATGACAATACATTTTCTTCTTATAAATTCCAAGAAGTCTTCAAATATTCCAAGGAAAGAAGGTCCTTTACCAATATGAGATGTACAGTTATGTACTGTAAACCATGGCTTAATGCCAGAATAAGGACTTCTAAAAGGAAAATATTTTAGCATTGTTACTTTTTCTTGGTGAAATGACTACAAATTATTTTGTACACTTAAAGGTCCAAAATAGTTTCTCGTGTATTTTTTCTTGTATAAACATTCTTAGAGGTTTAATTTTTCATGTAGGGATACTATATATTTTGAGTTAAATTGTAAGGTATAAGTTACATACTGAATTTCCCTTGTTTATAATAATATATTCAGTATTGCAGCATTGTTTTCAGAAGACACTTTTCTTTTTACTTTAAAAAGTTTCAGTTTATTTTTTGAAATCAAGTATTTATATTGAAGTAGACATTTTTCTTGGCTCTTTGTTCTACTATATGTATTCTTTTGTTAATAACAATGCATTTTTTAAATTTTTTAATTTATTTCTGTATGTGTATGAATGTTCTGTTTGCATGCAGGTTTGTGCACCCCTGTCGTGCAATGCCTCAGAGGTCAGAAGAGGGTGTTGGATTCCCGTGGAACTGGAGTTCTCCTGGAATTGGAGTTTCAGACGGTTCTCAGCTGCCATGTGGGTGCTGGGGATCGAACCCGGGTCCTTTGTAAGAGCGGTCTGCGCTCTTAACCGCTAAGCCATCTCTCCAGCCCATAACAATATATGTTTAACGTTATTTTAAAGTACATTTTAAAATTTATTACTTTTTATGTGTATGAGTGTACTGTCTGCATGTAGGTTAGTGCACCTGTGTCATAAAATGCTGCAGAGGTCAGAAGAGGGCGTCAGATTCCCCCGGAACTGGATTTAAAGACTGTTCTTAGCTGCTATGTGGGTGCTGGGAATCAAACCTGGGTCCTCTGCAAGAGCAGTTGGTGCTCTTAACCACTGAGCCATCTCTCCAGCCCCCTTTAAAATACATTTTAAAGTGTCTACTGTTCTCCAGCTCTGTTGTTATGAATAATTATTGAAACATAAAGTGGTTCCAGTAAAACTAATAAAAGTCACAAACCTATGCAATAAATCTTATGAATTCTATCAAATAGCACCTAGGCTTAATGAGCTTAACCAGATGGCAGAATATAAATTAAATATACAAACATCAATTGTATTCCTATGTATTAGCTATCAACACTCTAAATTGTAAATTAAAATTTGTAAAAACCATTACAATTTATAATAAACATTACCTCTATAGCAAACATTCCCACAATAAATATCTATTGCCATTATAAAAATATATTAACAATCCACTAACATTACTAATACATTATCAAATATACTTTATGTATAGTATATGTATGTTAAAAAAAACAAGAAAAAGAACCAAGAAAATCAAAAAAGTTCCAAATATGTAAAATAATGAACTTCTCATACAAATTTTAGATTCTGTCACTATATTTTAAACTTTTCTTAATGATTTATTCCATAAATACATTGACAATACATATCAATTTGGAAAGAAATGGCATTTTAGTAATATGAAATCTTCCAAATAACAAATCTTTATCTTTTATTTTTTCAAATTCTTTCTTTGTTTTTTTTTTTTGTTTTTATTTTATTTATTTTTTTTCCTTAGGTTTTTGTAACTCCTGATACAAACTGTGGAGCCTTAGTATGTCATAATACAGTTGACTTTTGGATAGTTGCTTTATATTTTGTGAGCATATTAAACTGAATTTTCTACTCCTTTGTAGAGTTTGTAAATTTTTCCTTATGTTCTTTTAAAAATATCATCATTTTGCTAGGCTCAGTGGTGCACACCTGTAATCCCAGCACTCTGGAGGCACAGGCAGGTGGAACTCTGTGAGTTCAAGGGCAGCCTGGTCTACGTAGTAAGTTCCAGGACAGCTGGGGCTACAGGAAGTCCCTGTCTCAAAAACACCAAAATAAAAAGAATAAAATATAATACTTTTATGTATAAACCTCTCTGTAAATATTTTAATATATATGTATGTGTGTTATTTTTTTTAATTAAAATTTTGTGCAATTCATACATCATTTCTCAGTCCAATTTTAGACACATTCCCCTTTCCATGCCCCCCACCCCACCTGAATTCATGCATTTTGCCATACATGTTGTGGTGGTTTGAATGAGAATGTCCCCCATAGGCTTCAAGTATTCAGACATTTTGTCCCCAGTTGGTGGCACTGTTTTGGGAGATCTTAGAATGTGGCCATGCTGGAGGAAGTACATCACTGGGGGAGGGCTTAGTGAGTTCAACAAGGCTCACAGTCTCCAGTTGCTTTCTCTATGCTTCCTGTGCTCACTGGAAGATGTAAACCTCAGCTTTCTGCTCCAGCTCCTGCCACCATGCCTCCCCACCACAATGGACTCTAATTCCCTGGAACCATCAATCATTTTTTTTTAATTTTACTTATTTCTGTATGTGTATGAATGTACTGTCTACATGTGGGTTTGTGTACCCATGTCGTGCAATGCTGCAGAGGTCGGATTCCCTTGTAACTGGAGTTCTCCTGCAACTGGAGTTTCAGACGGTTATCGGCTGCCATGTGGGTGCTGGGGATCGAACCTGTGTCCTCTGTAAGAGCAGTCGGCACTCTTAACTGCTAGGCCATCTCTCCAGCCCCATAAACTCTTCCTTTTATAAGTTCCCTTGGTCATGGTGGTTTTATCACAGCAACAGAAAAGTGACTAATACAGGTTTTGGTACCAGAGAGTGTGAAGAACCTGACCATGTGGGTGTTTGGAGAAATGTGGAAGACTTTGGAACTCTGGGGTAGAAAAGCTGTTGACTGCTGTAAGCAGAGCTTAACTGGCCATTCTAGTAGAAGCTTGGAAGAAAGCATTACTTGAAAAATGTATTTCAAGAAGAAAATAAAGACTTAAACAGCAACTGGGATATTTTGTCAAAGAGTCTGGCTGGAGTTTGACCATAACCCAAATGTTTGACTGAGGCTAAGTTGAAAAGCAGTGTGTGGGGAAATCCAGCTTGAATTGCAGACTAGCTTTTCAGCTGGCCCCACCCCAAGGAGGAGCAAGCAACTCTGTGGCCTAGGTGCATGATGTTGGGTGGGGCAACAGTGTATAGTGGCATGAAGTTGGGGGACTTACGATTGGCTCTGGGAACTGACATCATTTGGTTTATAAAAGCAAGCTGTGGCAAGGAGTAAATTTGAATTTCATAGTAACATCATCATGGAATTCCCAGCCATTATTTTTTATTAATTATTGTGCACATACAGGCTAAGGTAGGCCTGCATTTCATTTGGGTGGCCAGTGGATTGGAAAAAGGTTCCCCTTTGCAGACCACCAATCTGGGTAGCTGGTGTTATGAGTGGATATTGGCTGAAGGGAGACCATCAGCCATTAGCCTGAAATTCCTGTCCAGGGTTTAGCAGTCTCTGGGCAGGTGGGAAGTGATGGCCAAAAGTGGAACACGTGTCTTGTGGGTCCAGGTTAAGGGCCTGAGTTGGAAGTGCTACAGGAAGTAGCCAGCTGGCCTCTGCACCGAGGGTTCAGCTCCTCACAGTGTCCACTTTGCAGACACTGTGTTCCCCTTCCCTTAGAAGGGCTGCCTGGTCCTGTTCAGCATAAAAAGAAAGCTTCCTGCAGCAGTGGACTAATTTTTTTGGCAGAGGATATTTCAAGACAGCCTAATGTAGAAATGGTTGCATGGCTATTAATGATGAATACAAATTTACAGTGAAAAAGAGCACATGGGGCAGAAAGAAATGACAAGGAGCAGAAAGAAATGCAGAATGTACAGTTTGGATTGGAAAAGTGCACTAGGGGGATTAATGTTAGAGCCAAAGCATGTGAAGGAGAGAATCCCATTGATAAGGAGATTAAAGTGATTAAGGAGAGGCTTAGATTTTTATAAGTAAACAATGGAAAGATTGAGATTAAAGTGATTAAAGAGAGGCCTAGAGATTTATAAGTAAACAATGGGAAGAGTACCTTCAGGGCAAGACCACACCCAGCTAAGCCTCCAACTTTTGAAAGAAATACACTGAATGGGTTTTCTAATCCAAACAGTCTAGGGCAGAGAAAAGTTGCAGATGTGGTTGAAGTAGGCCAGGGTCCATCCCAAACTTGCAGCCAAACTCAGAAATGGTGCTGGCTTTAGAGGCATGAAGGATGCAAGAGTCAAGGGGGTCATCAATTCTTCTGTGGTTTCAGAGAGCCACTGAGGCCAGGAAGAGTACAGCAGGGGCGTCCCTGCATAAAGAAGGTCCTGATAGGCCATTGCATGAAGCTGGTTGGCAGTGGAGACCCCAAGAAGACATTCAAGATGCCAGAGTTGTGAGATATTTGCCAAGGAGAGCTACATACAGGGAGTGGTATCAGCCTAAGAAAAAGATGTATGTTGCATGCAAAGCTGGAAGAACTGAGCCATCTAAACCCTTTGGAAGTAAAGTCCCAGAAGTCACACATGGAGCTACTTGACATGGTGTTTGCTTTGCTAGTTTTTGGTCTTGTTTTGGTCCAGTATTTCCTCACTATGCCTCTATTCCTCCTTTTTGGAATGGGAATGTGTATTTGGTTACACTGTATGTTGGGAGTATGCATTTTATTTTTTGATTTTACAGGAACTTACAGTTAAGAGATTAGCCTGGTTCTCAGAAGAGACTTTGGACTGTAGACTTTTGAATAGAATTGAGACTGGTAAAGACTATGGGGACTTTTAAGGTTGGACTAAATGCATTTTGCATTTTATATGGTCATGAGTCTATGGGGGCCAGAGAGTGGTATGTGGAAGTTTAAATGAGAATCTCACCCATAGGCTTCAACTATTCAGACATTTTTTCCTCAGTTGGTGGCAGTCTTTTGGGAGGTCTTTGAAGGTGTGGCCATGCTAGAGGAAGTATGTCACTGGGGGAGGGCTTAGTGAGTTCAACAAACCTTGCAGGTTCTAGTTGCTCTCTCGGCTTCCTGTGCTCACTGGATAATGTGAAACTCCCCTGTCTGCTCCAGCCCCTGCCACCATGCCTCCCCACTGCAATGAACTCTAATTCCCTGGAACTTTCAATAATAAGCTCAAATAAACTCTTCCTTTTAAAAGTTCCCTTGGTCGTCGTGGTTTTATCACAGCAACAGAAAAGTGACTAATACCTGTCTTCCTTTTTTTTTTCAGTATTTTTAAAGTTGCTGTGCAAGGTTTATTGTTGTGGGCTGAAGTCTACTGTAGTCATGTGCGCTTTGATTCCGTAGGCCTTTTTTGGTCGTTTCCCTCGCCGATTTGTATTGCTCCAAATATGGGTAGATGATGCTGTTGTCAAATAATACTCCAAATGATGACCTCGAAAGTAAAACTGTATTATAATTTCCAAAACATGTTTAGAATTCACATTTTCCCTTTAAATTGTATATTACTCTAAATATGCATACATACTCTCCCCCCATATACCACAATTAAAAGAACTGAAAATAAGTGAGGTTAATTCAGATCACATTAAGTTATTCAATGTAATGGGTGACCAATGGGTTAAGGCGAATAGACACCAACAAACACACAGGCAGCCACACAAACACATCACATAGATATTATAGAGTATTAGAGATATCTGGTGAGATAACTTTAACTCTAGAAAGTTATACATATTATGGATATTAGAGATAGATTGATATAGATTCTTATAGGAGAGTAAAAGAGGGGTGGGGTGGTGCGGCATTGGTGTGGTGGGGGGGAACAAAGTGAAAGTAACAATAGTATAATAAGAGAGACGATATAGACGAGCAGACTATGTATGACGAATATGTATATATGTATATATATATATGTATATATATATATACATATATATATATATACATACTGTGTTACTTCACTTTGCATAATGTCTTCTAGTTCTATCTGTTCACCTGCAAATTTGATGATGTCTTCTTTCTTTACTGCTGCCTAGAACTCCATTGTGTATATGTACCACATTTTCTCTATCCACTCATTAGTTGAGGGGTAAATGGGTTGGTTCCATCTCTTTGAATTGTGAAGAGAGCTGCAATAAACATAGATGTGCATGTACTTTTGCGATTGGGTGAGTTTTGTGGGTATATGCCCAGGAGTGGTATGATTGGGTCAGGTGGTAGACTCATTTTGAGCCTTTTAAGGGTTCTCCACACTGCTTTCCATAGTGGTTGTATTAGTTTACTGTCCCACCAGCAGTGGATGAGTGTTCGCCTTTCTCCACAACCTCTCCAGTATTTGGTGTCTTTTGTTTTTGTGATCTTAGCCAGAATTATAGGAGTGAGATGATATCTTAGAGTGGTTTTAATTTGCATTTCCTTAATTATTAATTGTGTTGAACACTTTTTTATGATGTTTTTCTCAGCCATCTTTATTTCCTGACTTGTGAAGTCTCTGTTCAGTTCTTTACTCCATATCTTGAGTGGGTCTTTTTTTTTTTTTTTTTACATCTTTGTTTTTTAAGTAGTTTATGTATTCTGGACGTTAATGCTCTGTCAAATGTAGCACTGGTGAAGATTTCTTCTCACTCTGTGGATTTTCTCTTCACTTTATTGATTGTTTCTTACTCTGTACAGAAGCTTTTGAGTTTAATGACATCCCACTTGTCAATTGTTGACCTTATTTCCTGTGCAGCTGCTGATTTGAAAAGTCTTTTCCTACTCCTATTTCTCATAGGTTGCTGCCAATGTTTTATTCCATCACCTTCTCAGAGTTTTAGGTTTTACCTTGAGGTCCTTGATCCATTTGGAGTTGATTTTTGAACAAGGTGAGAGGTAGGGGTTGATTTTATTTTTCTACAATGGTGATCCAGTTTTGCCAACACCATTTGTCCTTTATGATTAGTTTTACTTTGAAGTTTATTTTGTCTGAAATTAGAATATCAACTCCTGCTTGCTTTTTGGTACCATTTGCTTGGAATAATTTTTTTTTCCATCCTTTCACATTAGGTTGATGCCTATCTTTGAGGGTAAGATGGATTTCTTGTAGACAGTATATAGATGGGCTCTGTTTCCTAATCCATTCTCCCAGTCTATGTGTTTTGATGGGGGAGGTCAGCCCATTAATATTTAAGGTTATTATTGAGAGATGTGTGCTGCTTCCTTTTACCTTATTTTCTGTTTGCATTCTTGGTCTAAATTTGTATTTCTGCAGTTGTACTTTTATTCATTACTCTCTCTAGCTGCTTGGAGATAGTTGATCTTTTCCTCTGATCTTTGAATTGCTTTGAATATTTTCAGAAAATTTGGTTTCCTCTACATGAATTCTTTCATCTTGTTTATGTCATGAAAGGTTTTTCTTTCTCTTTCAACTATAATTGATATTTTTGCTGTCTGGGTTGGCATCTAAAGTCATTTAGCACTGGAAATACTTTGGTCCTCATTCTTCTGGCTTTCATCGTTTGCAATGAAAGTCAGCTGTAATTCTGATGGGTTTTCCTTTATATATAACTTGCTGTTTTTCTCTTGTGGCCTTAAGTAATTTGTGTTTGTTTTGGGTGTCTAGTGTTTTAAGTATGATGTGGTTTGGGGTATTCCTTTTCTGATCTTGTCTATTTAGTGTTCTATGTGCTTGTATTTGTATGTTTGTCATTTTTCAGTTTGGGGAAATTTTCTTCTATTCTGTTGAAGATCTGATCAATAACTTTGTCCTGGGAATCTTCTCCTTCCTCTATCTTTATGATGTGGAGGTTTGATATTTTCATAGTTTCCCATGTTTCCTAATTGTTCCACTCTTGTGATTTAAAAAACTTTTCATACTCTTTTTTTGAGTATTGCAGTTCTTACAACTTGTCTCCCATTGTTGATATTCTACTTTCTGCTTCATCCAATCTGTTACTGAGGCTTTCTCCCATCTTTCATGCTGATTGGATGAGTGTGCAATTTCCTTTTTCATATCATCCTGTGATTATAGTATTTCCAGTTCCCTTTGGGATTTGTCATTCTCTCCTTCTAGATCTTTGATTGACTGGTCAGTTTCCTGTTTCATTTCAGCATGTGATCTTTTCAGTGTTTCCACTTCATTCCTGAGTTTTCCATTTTCTCCCTTGATGTCTTTGAATATGTCTATTATTGTTCTTTTAAAATCTGTGTCCGGGGTTATCTCCAGGGAGAATTCATTGTTGGAGTCTTCTATAGGCTAGGTTTTGTTGGGGATTTTTTATTTGCTTTTCCATCTGGATTTGATTTGTTGTTTATAATCTGATGTGAAATTCAAGTGTACTTATTCATTTGGTTGAAGGCCTATTTCTTTAGGTTGGGAGGTTTGCTGTCTCTTCTGTTACTTTGTGCTCTGAGCTCCCTCTCTGTTCCCACCTGGATGGCTGCAAGGTGGGTGGGCAACACTGGGTTTTGCCCTTCCAATCCTGTCACTGCCAAGGTGACTGTAGGGCCTTACCCAGTCTGGTCTGGAAGTGAGAGCAGCTCTAGAGATCTTGCACCCTGAGCTGGAAGCAATAGGGCTCCAATGGTCCTGGAACCCTGTGCCTGAAGTGACGGGGCTGGGATGGTCCTGTGTGTGTGTGTGTGTGTGTGTGTGTGTGTGTGTGTGTGGTGTTTTCTACTCAGTCCAATGTATCTCTAATTTGTCTTGAAGAATTCTCTTTGAGTTATGGTTTATTATGAAACAGGATTATTAATAGATATTTGGAGATTTTTCCCAAGCTGTGCATAATATGAGCTTCTACTATAATTCTCTATGGTTGTAGATTATATTTTGTGTGAGTTCTGCTGTATTGAATATGTTAGGCTTTGCTCTATGGTACAGAGAATGTTTTGTGTTCACAAATATTCTGTATCAGCTTTAGTAGAATGTGTTTCCTCTGTTTCTGAGAGAGT
Organism: Rhizomys pruinosus; assembly: GCA_009823505.1. Taxonomy (NCBI): domain Eukaryota; kingdom Metazoa; phylum Chordata; class Mammalia; order Rodentia; family Spalacidae; genus Rhizomys; species Rhizomys pruinosus. The sequence goes on from VZQC01006529.1 coordinate 1,155,785, forward strand.
ATCTACTACTAAAACCTAGGTCAAGTTCATTGATAATATATTGTAGGGCCACCTTCCTTGGAGTTTTTATGCCTACATGATATATCACTAACATGAATTTTCTAGCAATGTGAAACTCTTGCTAGATTTTCCCTTTAGGTTGTATCAGTTTGTGTCTTGTGCATTTTTAGACTTTTTATATACATATACGTATATGTATACGTATACATATACATGTACATGTACATGTACATATACACATTTGTGTGTGTATGTAGTCTCCAGATACACACATGTATATATTTTGCTGTGTATTTTCGCTAGCTTATATGAAATCTGGTAGCAGCATCTTTTCTAGGTAGACAATTACTAATACCCTCTTTCTTCCCACAGGGAACTCTATTTCCACACATACTTTATTTTGGCCTGCAAATTCAAAATTGTGAATATTTGTTAATTTCTACTTCAACACTTACTGGCCATGAAGGATTCACTGGGTGCTACTTTCAAGTTTTCATTTCTAAAAAACAAAACAATCAAACCGCAAGAGTACCAAGTATTTTATACTGTTTGTTTTTCTTTATTAATCTTAAGCTCAAAATTTGGACCTCTATTGAGTGTTTGATGAGCACAGTAAGTATTGATGGAATTTTCTTATAGATTTTACTTAAAGCTTAATGTATTTATTCATAAACAAATGGGAAATCAAAAATCTATTAGGCTTAACTTTGTATATAAATAATTGAAAGCAGACTTTTTACTCAATACTTCTTAGACAGCCACCAAATTAAATTTTTCTAAAAAATTGTGATCTGTTAACAATTTAGTGTTACTTTAACAATTGCAAAAGCTTTAGAGCAACCCTATCTAGTCAAATATTTACTTTAAAATCTGGTATTTATAATTTTGATGCCTTGAAATTTCATTTAGTCCTCCAAAGAGAAGTAATCAATAACTTTCTGGTCTGATCAACCTACCAGGCATCATACAGGTAAGGAAAACTGACTCTTCCTCTCCCATCTTACATCACTTGCTAACAGATCTTCAGCTAGGGCTGTAGCTTCTTGCCCACTTACCTCATCCATTCTGGGCTCCTGTCTGGCTTGGGCTTGCACAGCTCTTCAGTGAAAATTGTTGTGAATTAATATGAGCAATAATCTTATGGTGTTCAGACAACACATTTTCCTCCATATTTTTATACCACCTCTAGTTTTTACATTCTTTCAGTCTATTTTTTCTATAATAATTCATTAATTTTGGAACGGGAATTCCATTATAGGCATCCCAATTCTGACTGAGTATTTCACAGCCTCATATTCTCTACATGCTGGCCATGTGTGGATCTCTGTGTTAATAGTCATCTACTGCAAGTTTATGTTAATGGCAAGAGTTGAGGCATATACTACTAACCTATGCATATAAGAAGCCAGGAAATATAAACAACTTAGGTGTCCATAAACCAATGAGTGGATAATAAAAATATGGTACATTCACACAATGAAATACTATGCAACCATTAAGTAAAATGAAATTATGAAATTTTCCAGTGAATGTTTGAAACTGAAAACAATACTCCTGAATAAAGCAACCCAGACCAAGAAAGACAAATGTCTAATGGTCTCTTCCATAAATGGATTTTAGCTTTCAATATTTAGATAGTTCTGTTACAATTATAAAATTCATAGATATCACAAAATTAGAAAGGGTCCATGGTGGGTGTGGTTATAGGATGGGGGATAGAATTCAGCTACATGAAGAAGCAAGGGGAATAATGGATAGGAAGGATTCAATGAAGTGAGGAATGGGAGGACAGGACAGAGTTAGAGGAAGGGGAGTGATAACCAAGACCCATGTGGAAACCTACCATGGAAGTGTCTCCATCTGTGTACATCTATACAGTAAAAGTGTTTAGATGTAGTTACCATATAACAGAGGTTCAGTGGCCTTAACAGAACCACAGACTAACAAATGAAAATCCCAATGCCAGGAATCAACTCCATCTTTTGGAATTATTTCAATAATAAGAAATTGCAAATATCCTCAAACAATACTGGCTATTGTATGTGCACTTGATTATCCATCAAAATTTGATGGTAAGGCCCTATTGTTGTAGAAATTACATACCAGAATCACAGAAAAAGAAAAGGGAAATCAAGCTTTTACTAACTTTTTATTTATTTTTTATTTTTTTTTTTTGTTCTTTTCGAGACAGGGTCTCCCTGTAACCCCAGCTGTCCTGGAACTCACTCTGTAGACCAGGCTGGCCTTGAACTCACAAAGATCCACCTGCCTTTGCCTCCTAAGTGCTAGGATTAAAGGCATGCGCCACCACCAGCTTTTACTAACTTTTTAACTACATCTCTGCTAGCTAGCTTTCATAGTACCAGAAGGACTTATACACACTGCTGACAGAGAAAGATGCTCATCAACCTTACCCAGTTGTGAACCCTGAGAGCTGTGGTAACTGGTTTGGCAAAATGTGCCCATTGGTGAAATGTGGCATGAATATTATTTGAGTAGCCAATCAGCTTCTAATTGGACTTAAGTCCCACTTCACAATTGGAAAACCACACCTGACAATTTTATCAAGGCCAAGAACCCTGGACTACACAGGTCCCAGGCCACAGGGAGAGCCTATTACTATCACCCTGCTAAGTAGACATAATATTAAACTGAGTCAAAGTTTTTGAGAAGGAGTGCCTACCCTTAATTGTTGTGATATGCTGTAAATGCAGTCCTGAGTGTTTTCATTAGAGCAAGTCAGAGAACCTGCCCAAGATAGAAGATAAAGAAGGCAATGTGAGTGTGGAGGCAGACTGTAGAGTGATATAGACACAAGGGAAGGAAGGTCGGCAGCTTGCAAAAGCAGGATTAGGTAAAGAATCAGCCTTTTCTCAGAGTCTCCTGATTAAGTGTAGTCTTGACAATACCTTCATGTTATCCCAGAGAGACTCATTTTGGATTCCTGCACGTCAGAACTCTGAGAGAAAGAAAATAAAAGATTTTTGCTTGAGGCCTTACATTCTGTTAAATTTTTATAGTAGTTATAAGAGAATAAACTTTATAAAATATATGTAGTTGTCACATTTGGATCTAATTTTTACAGATTTTTTAAATAAGTAACAATTCCTTTAACAGTTGCTAATAATATAGGTATATCAGAGTGACTTTAAGCAGCACAATGCTGTTCTAGGATTTGGCATTGTGTTAAAGGGACCATAATGGATTAAAAAATGATATTTTCCCAGGTTATATCTGCTCTCTTGAACATGAAGGTGTATTTAAAAGTAAGCTTTGGTTTTTTGCCAAGACCCTAGTCTTATCCAGTATGAACTTTAGATATGATTCACTGGGATATTCCTTTTCTTTTTTTCTTTTTTTCTTTTTTTTTAATTTAATTTATTTCTCTATGTGTATGAATGTACTGTCTGCATGCAGGTCTGTGCACCCGTGTCGTGCAATGCCGCAGAGGTCAGAAGAGGGTGTTGGATTCCCCTGGAACTGGAGTTCTCCTAGAATTGGAGTTTTAGACGGTTCTCGGCTGCCATGTGGGTGCTGGGGATCGAACCTGGGACCTCTGCAAGAGCGGTCGGTGCTCTTAACCGCTAGGCCATCTCTTCAGCCCCAGATATTCCTTTTCAAAGAAACGATTGTGTGCAGCTCTCAGTAACCTAACATTTGGGGGGCTATTGTTTGAGAAGATTGGCAATAGCTTCCTGACTGGATTACTCTTCCTCTTTAGCTTTTCTACATAAATAATCTCATGGCTTCTCCTTTCCATTTGAGAACAAAAAGTCTTCGTTTATAGTTTAGATTTTTCTTTTCAACTTCATACTTTAGGCACCATTTCCTGAAAAATCTTCACTTTTCCCCAGTCAAATAAATGAATACTTGCTTGGTACTCTTGACTCTCCTCCCTATGTTACACTGGTTTAAACAAATCACTTCAATTGTTTTTAAAACATCTACTTACTTCTTTCATCAAATTTTCTAATGATTCTATTGAGCACGTATGTTCTTTTTCTAAATATTTCTTAAATCAACTGGGCCTCTGTGGGGTGAGCGTGCTAAGTCATGCTGTGTCCAACCCCCTGCTTTTGGATCATCTGAAGTCCCTCCCACCGTCTCAGGGCCAGGCTTCCTTGGTGGCTAGTGGGGAATCAGACCTTTGGAGAATCGTTGAGAGTGCTTAACTATAACCTGACTTGGTCTATGAAGGGTGAGCTTCCCCAATCATGCCATACTCATCCACCTTCTTTGGGACCATCAGCACTCCTTCCCATCTCTCCAGGGCTTAGGTTTCCCTGCTGACTAGTAAAGACCAGCATCTCCATCTCCCATCTCCTTTCCTTGGACACTGTGACTGTCCATGTGAAGCTCCTAACTAGTGAGGGCCGCTTCACCCTCCATGAGGACATCTGAGCAGACCATCTGGAGCCATCTGGTCCCTCTAATATAAAATAAAAAGGGAGAACCTGAAGCCTAGAACAACCATATTTTCATACCCAATCAAAAAGCAACTAAGACACATCAATAATACAAACAGAATCAGACTTCAAATCAACAAAGAGAGGATTGAGTTTCATACCGGAATTATAAGCAACCACAATGAAGAAAAAATGTGAGAAACCAAAATGATGTTACAAACAAAATCCAAAAGTCCCATAGAAGAATTCTACAATAAGAATCCCTTAGAGATAATCTAGGTTACAGAATTTAAAAGAACAATCATAAATATGATCAAAGAATTCAATGAATGTAAAGAATACATGAATAACTGAAAGAACCTAAAGAAGACAGGGATAAACTTCTAACTGGATTCAGAGAAGAAAGAGAAATATTGAAGAAAACTCAAACTGAAAGAAAAAGATAACTGAAAAACTCGACAAGCAAATTTGAAATGATAGGAGAAAGCCTTACCAATAGAATGAATGAAACAGAAAATAGAACATCAAGACTCAACGATAAAGTTGAAAAAATGGACTACTCAAGAAAAGAACCTGAAAAAAAAACAGGAATTGAAAATGCATTAAGCCGGGCGTGGTGGTGCACGCCTTTAATCCTAGCACTTGGGAGGCAGAGGCAGGCGGATCTCTGCGAGTTCAAGGCCAGCTTGGTCTACAGAGTGAGTTCCAGGACAGCTGGGGCTACATGCAGGCAGTACATTCATACACACACACAAATAAATAAAATTTAAGAAAGAGACAACCGTCGGGCGTGGTGGCGCACGCCTTTCGTCCTAGCACTTGGGAGGCAGAGGCAGGTGCATCTCTGTGAGTTCAAGGCCCGCCTGGTCTACAAAGTGAGCTCCAGGCCAGCTGGNATCAAAATCAACTAAAGACAAACATCATAAAATACAAACAAATCAGACTTCAAATCAACAAAGAGAGAATATATTATTTATCAGTACCGAATTAATAAGCAGACCACAATGAGAAAAAATGTGAGAACCAAAATGATGTTAAAAAACAAAATCCAAAAAGTCGCATAGAAGAATTCTACAATAAGAATCCCTTAGAGATAATCTAGTTTACAGAATTTAAAAAGAAACAATCATAAATAGGATCAAAGAAGTCAAATGATTAAGAATACATGAATAACTGAAAGAACCTAAGAAGATAGGGATAAACTTCTAACTGGATTCAGAGAAGAAGAGAAATATTGAGAAAACTCAAACTGAGAAAAGAAAAAGATAACTGGAAAAACTCGACAAGCAAATGAATGATAGGAGAAAGCTCTCACCATTAGAATGAATGAAACAGAAAATTAGAACATCAAGACTCAACGATAAAGTTTGAAAAAATGGACTACTCAGAAAAGAACCCCTTAAAAAAAACAGGATTGAAAATGCATTAAGCCGTTCCGTGGTAGGTGCACGCCTAAAGTTCCTAGCACTTGGGAGGCAGAGGCAGGCGCTCCTAGCGAGTTCAAGGCCAGCATTGGTCGACAGAGTGAGTTTCCAGGACACTGGGGCTACAGGGAACCCTTGGTATCAAAAGACCACAAAAAAAAGAAAAAAAAAAAAAAAATAAAAAATTCTTAAATGTTGTTCACCAAAAAAAAAAAAAAAAAAAAAAAAAAGAAAATGCATTAAATGTTGTGCACCATGAAAAGACCAACTTTATTTACACTTCATAAGCATAGAGGGAGGAGAAGAATCTCACAAAAATGGTATTGAAAAAAAATGGTATTGACTAGATCTTCAATAGTATTATAGATGAACATTTCCACAAATTAAGGAATGACATACCTATGCAAGGAGCACATAGAACACTAAAGGCCAGGAAAAGAAACTCTCCAAGGCATAGCATAGTAAAAACTCTATATGTACAGAACTAAGAGAGAATACTGAAAGCTGCAAGAAAAGCAACAAGTCACATATAAAGGAAAACCCATCAGTACTATAGCTGAGCTTTCAAAGTGAACTATGAAAGCCAGAACAGCCTGGACCAAAGTAGTCTCAGTTCTGAATGCACATAGATGCCAACCTAGAATACTTCACCCCTGCAAAACAACCAATTATAGTTGATGGGTAAAGAAAAATCTTCCATTACACTAACAGGCTAAAAGAATTCATGTCCACCAAAACAGCCCCTCAGATAATACTTGAAACAATTCAAAGGAGTGAAGAAACGAACATCTGTACCAAATAGGCAACAGAAAGAAACTAAATTTATGTAAAATTGTAGAAACACAAAATTAGACCTAAAAATCCAAAGATAGATTAAAATAATGGTAATAAATACATATCTTTAATAGTAATTTAAAAATATCAATGGCTTGAAATCCCCAGTCAAATACACAGGCTACTTGAATTCATTAAGAAACAAAATACAACTTTTTATTGTCTTCAAGAAACTCATCTCGCCTTCAAGGATAGGCATGAACTTAAGGTAAAAGACTGGAGAAAATATTCCAAGCAGATGGCACTAGAAAACCAGCACGAGTTGCAATTCTAATATCTGACACTAAATCTAATATCTTCACAGTAAAATTAATGTGAAGAGATAAAGAAGACAATGTAATTCTTATAATAGTTGCAACAAACACTGGTGTACTCAATTTTTTTTTAAATTAGTTTTTATTGATGTTTTGTGCATTTCATACATTTTTTCCAATTCAGGTCAGGCTTATTTCCCTTTCCCCCCCCCCACCCCATCCCAGGTCATGCATTCTGCCATAACTGTCCTGCATCTTTCTCTCAGTTTTTTTTTTTTTCATTTTTAGCTATAAGTGATAATCCATGAGTACAAGCATCCTTCATGCAAAACCTATCTGCAGGCTGTTGTGCCCAAACACCTACAGCCCCACCATCCAGTGGGGGGTGACAGGTTGTTTGTTCAATCAAGTTGATCAAATGAGTGTCCAGACTACATTGCTGTAGTTTCACCATTCACCCCAATCGCAGCCCTTACATTCTACCACGCCCCCTCTTCCGCAGGTTGTTCCCTAGGCTTAGAAAAGGGGCACAGGTGGATGAGAGGTAAAACAGTCCACTCTCTCTGGAGCTGTTGACTTGGACTCTGGTCAATTCTGGCTGTTTCCTTTCATGGGCTGACAGTTTGTCCAGGAATAACCTTTCGATCCTACTAATGAAGAACAAGCAATTAGATATATAAGTATTTAAGCAGCACTAATAGTTATGGTAGGTTACTTTAGCATAGACACATGTTTGGATATGTTAATCCATGAATTACAATTTTCCCCCCTGTTAAATATGACAGGGTCTTACTGTGGCTTATAACATCTCCTAACCTGTAGAGGATGTAAGCTTGTGGCATCAGCCATGGGTTATTTCTCCAAGGGGAGAGCCAATAGCCAATTAGATTTGGGATATACAGGCACATGGCTGCCTCTGCTGCACAGTATTTCCAGGCAGGTGAGGTGTAGCTGGTGCTGACGGTGGAGTCTTGCTTGACTCAGGGAGACCCATATTTGCTTTATTGGTTTAGTGGCCTTTGGTAACACTCTCTGGCATTCCAGAGGCCATCTGAACACTTGCATGTGTGGTCTCAATACATCCCTCCCATGTTAACGTCAGGTCTTCGGCAGCAGGGTCTTATTGCCTCTCCTCCTGTAGGTATCCCAACTTAGAGGCAAGGAGCCCTTACCTTTTGTGGGGCCTTGGATCCCCTGGCCAACATCCTCCTGGTAGAACAATCCATTGCTGATGTCAGAGCTCCTGTATTAATATATTTTGCCTGAGTGCATAGCCCTAGGACTTTAGTATTATATTTGGTTCTGAACAGAGAGTAATCCCTTCCACAGTTCCCATGTCTAGTAGTCAATTAAAGAAAGCAGTTTTACCGGTTTTATAAGAGATTACCTCTACAATAGTTGTCTCCAATTTACAGTTGGGGATCGACCTCATCATTGTCATATTTCTCCTTGTTCTATGGGTGGGAAGGCAAGGAAGTCTCTCATATCAGAACCTTTGTGGCACCTAGAAGGTAAGTTTCATTAGGACTCATTATAACTAGTTGTTACATGTAGGATCCACAGAGGGGTTCGATGTTTATGGCAATCTGAGGCTTTTCTTCCTTTGAATGTTCAGACGGGTCAGCCTTTCCGTTGCCACTTTTTGGTACATCCTACTCAATGCAAAGCTTTATCTTTTCTTTCTCAGCCGTTAGTTGGTGACGTTTTGTCCTGTTGGAACAAACAAATCTTTTCCCATAGTTAGTTTTAAGATTTGAATTGCAAGGGTTTGATGAAAAGGTTTCATGTCTTTCTGTATCCCCCCCCCTTTTTTTTTAGCATATGAGTCTCCAGAAGACAGTTGTATTATACATGACTATAGGGTGGAGTCAAGGCACAGGTGTACTCAATTTTATAAGAACAATACTACAGCGGAACATTGGTTGTGCAGGCCTTTAATCCCAGCACTTGGGAAGCAGAGGCAGGAGGCTCTCTGTGTGTTCAAGGTTAGCCTGGTCTGCAAGGTGAGTTTCAGGCCAGCTGGGACAATAAAGACACCCTGTCTAAAGAAGACCAAAAACAAAACAAAAACAAAAACAAAACAAAGAACAATACTACAGGACTTTAAGATACAGATTAACCCCAACTAAGAAATTGTAGTAAACTTCAGGACATCACTATCTCCAATAGACAGGTCAAACAGAAAAAGAATAAACATAGGGACATATGAATGAAATATACTTTAAAAGCAGTCTTAATAGAGAAGTTCATAGCTCTAAGTGCCTACATTAAAAAAATCAGAAAAAGCACAAGTAAATAACTTAATATTTCAAATCAAGTGTGGAAAGGCAAGAATAAATGAAAACCAAATCCAAAAGACTGGAATAAGTAATAAAAACAGCAGAAATTGATGGAATAGAAACAAAGAAAAGATACAAAGAATCAATGAATCTAAGACGTGGTACTTTGAAAAGAGAAACAAGATAGACAAACACTTACTCCAATTAAACAAAAGAACAAAAGAGCAAATTAAAATCAACAAAATCAGAGATGAAAGGGGAAACATCACAACAGACACAAAGAAGATCCAGAATATTATAAGGGCATACTTTAAAAACCTACCTTCCAAAACCTACCTTCCAAAAAAAAATAAATAAAAAATAAAAACCTACCTTCCATTAAATTTGAAAACCTAAAAGAAATGGAGGAATATCTAAATATGTGGGAACAAACAAAGCTAAACCAAGGAGACATCAACAGCTTAAATGACTCATAATAAATGAAGCAATTGATAACAGTAATATAAAATCTCCCTACTAAAAAATGCCTAGGCACAGATGGATTCAAAGCAGAATTCTACATAACATTTAATGAAGATCTACAACTATAGTACTTAAATTATTTCAAAAGATAGAATCAGAGGGACACTCCTAATTTCCTTCCATGAAAACAGCATCACTCTGATAGCAAAACCAGGTAATTACACATCCAAAACGGAAAATTATAGATCCATACCTTAATGAACATAGATGAAAATATTCTCAAGAAAATACTTGCAAACCACATATAGACACATATCAAATAGATCACCCCCCAAGATCAGTTTGGGAGTATATCAGAGATTCAGGGATGGATCAATATACATAAGCTAATAAATTTAATAAATCATAAAATGGACTCAAAGACAAAGATGGCCTGGTAATCTCAATAGATGAAGAAAAGGCCTATGATAAAATTCAATACATGTCAATGTTAAAAAGTACTAGAAAGGGGGCTGGAGAGGTGGTCCAGTGGTTAAGAGCACTGACTGCTCTTGCAGAGGACCCGGGTTCGATTCCCAGCACCCACATGGTGTCTAAGAACTGTCTTTAACTCCAGTTCCAGGGGAATCTGATGCTCTCTCCTGACCTCCGCAGCACTGCATGACAAGGGTGCACCAACCTACATACAGACAGTATACTCATACACATAAAAAAATAAATTAATTAATAAAGAAAGTATTAGAAAGAACTGGACTGGAGAGAAAATATTTCAACATAATTGAAACTATATACAACAAAGCTACAGCTAACATCATTCTAAATGGATAAAGTCTGCAACCATACCCTTCAAAATCTAGAACCAGACAAGGCTGTCAATTATTTTCACTCTTTTTAATATAGTGCTTGAAATTCTTGCTAGAGCAGTAAGAGCAGGGAATTAAAGGCATGCTAAATGAAATAGAAGTCAAATTATCTCTATCTGTAGATGACAAAAGATATCCCAAAACCTCTACTAGAAAAGTCTGAGAAAATTTTAACACTTTCAGCAAAGAGGCAGGTTACAAAATCAATGTACAAAAATCAGCAGGCTTTCTATATACCAATATCAAGCTTTCAGAGAAAGAGTACATGGAAAACTACCCATTCGCCACAGCCTAAAAAACATCTAGGAATAAACTTGACCAAAACATTAATGATCTATTAAAAATTGAAGTCTTTGGAGAAATAGATAAAGGAAGACTCCAGGAGATGGAAGGACCTCCTGTTCTCATGGATTATAAGAATTAATACTGTGAAAATAACCATCCTATCAGAGAAATATATAAATTCAATGTAGTCCCAATAAAAATCCCCATGACATTTTTCAGAGAATTAGAAAAGACACCAGCTATCCAAAGCAATTTTCAGCAAGAGACCAATGATGGGAAGATTACTACACCAGATCTCAAACAAGAGCTATACTCATAAAAACAACAAGGTACTAGCACAAAACAAACACATAGATCAATGGAATGTAAGTGAGGACCCAAACATGAGTGAATGCAATTTCAGCCACTTGAAATTTGAAAAAGGAGCCAAGACACACTGGAGGAAAGAAGACATCTTCAATGAATCATGCTGGCAAAAGTGGATCTTTACCTGTAGAAGAAAGATACTAGACCCTTATCTTTCATTTTGCAAAGAAATCAACTCCAAATGGATCAGACCTCAATGTGAAACCTTAAAATCTTGAACTGTTAGAAGAAAACATAGGCAGTAGCCTACAAGACATGGATATAGGACAAGACTTTCTAAGTTGGACATCAGTTGCTCAGTAATTAAAATCATCAATCGATGACTGGTACCTAATTGAACTTAAATAAATAAGTAAATAAATAATAAATAAATAAATAAATCAACCAAAGAAGTCAAGAGAAAACCCACAGAATGAGAGAAAATCTTCACCAGTGAAGAAAAAGAAGAATCAAGAAAACGAGTGACCCAGTTAAAAATGGGGTATGGATCTGAAGAGAGGCCTCTCAGAAAAGATGAAAAAAATATGGCTAAAAACATCTTAAAATTCAACATCCTTATTAATTAGGGAAAGGCAAATTAAAACCACTTTAATATTCTATCTTCCCTCTAAGATGAAGAGAACAAATGATATCAAACATCTGAGAGGATGCGGAAAACGGGAATGTTCATTCACTGCTGGTAGGATTGAAAACTCTTGGAATCACTAGCAAATGCAGTGTGGAGAACTCTTAAAAAATGACATTCCCAGGGCTGCAGAGATGGGCTAGTGGTTAAGAGCACCGACTGCTCTTGCAGAGGACCCGGGTTCGATCCCCAGCACCCACATGGCGGCTAAGAACCGTTTGTAACTACAATTCCAGGCGAACTCCAGTTCCAGGGGAATCCGACACCCTCTTCTCACCTCCACCACATTGCACGAGACGGGTGCACAAACCTACATGCAGACAATACATTCATACACATATAAAAATAAATTTAAAAAATTTTAAAAATTTATTAAAAAAATGACATTCCCAAAATTACACAGGCTAGGGCCACAGTCCTAGATTGCCTTCCAGTACTTGAAGATAAGACCCTTTTGCTGAACAAATGACATACTTTGGACACAGGACTTAAAGAAATCGAGATGGAAATGACCTGAAGCCACCTCCATGAAAGGCAGATCTCATAGTTTTGGAGGACACTATGCAAGCTCCTAAGAGAGAATTTCAGTCAATGGTCCAATCTCAGCTTTAAGGCCTAATAACTGCAACAATGACCGGCAGAACAAACTATATTTGGACAGTAATGACGCTATTATCTTGGGGATAATTATCAGTAACTTAATCGGATTTAAAAGCCACTCAATGGGAGAAAACTCATTATGTGGTACTGTAAACATAGCCAAATACACATGACTGGAGAGGTCGTAGATCTTACAAAAAGCCCTAATACTGTCATATCCCTAGAAAAATGTAATTGATTACTATCATAAATATAGGTCTTTATATTTACAGACAAGTATTCCAGTTACCACTCTTCTTAAGAAATTTCTTTTGCAACAAATGGAGACCATTACACAAGCAGAGAATAAATGTCTATGGCATGTCCAACCCTAAGTGACACATATATGAGATAACCTCTATACCTAAGGCTCATGAAACAGAATGGAACAAGGTATAGACAGGATAATAATATCTCTTTTAACTCTCATCAACCATGCTCCTTAATGAAACAAAGTGCAACATACCCAAAAGGCCACAAATGGCCAAAGTGCAGAGAATAATATTCTGCAGAGTTTAGACCCTTATTCAGGATTCCCATATTGTGCTCTACTTACCCAGGGCTCAGGAATCATGGTGGAAGAGGGGGCAGAAAGGTTGTAAGACCCCAGGTAGGAGGTGTATGGCTCAGTGTTTAAAACAACTGGCTGTTCTTTCAGAGAACCAGGATTTGGTTCCCAGCACCCACATGGTGACTAAAAACCACCTGTAACACCAGTTCCAGGGGAATACAATACCCTCTTCTTACTTTCATGGGCATCCCACCACATGGGTACATTTACACACATGCAGGTGATACACTCATGCACATTAAAAAAACAATAAAAAATACATAAATGATGATTTCCATGCTAGATATACTGTGAACAATGTTTAGGACATCCCTGTAATTTGGAATAAATCATTATATGCAATGATACATAACACAAAGAAGCATAAACACACCATGTTTTAACTTTTTCATTCTACATCTATTTTGGAGTACATTTTTAAATTCAGGTATTCATTGTTACTAGCATGATTCTATTTCGAAGTTTAATAAAACACAATTTCTCACTTTAATGCTCCATTTTGGCCACAATGTTGCTTTGTCTCCTTTGGATTACGTTTAAGTCTGTTTTATCATGAGTCTCGTGGTTATATACCTTTATCAGCACTTACACTGCTGCCTAAATTCATGTTGCTGATCACACTGACTATCTGATTGTGCACTGCTGTGAAAATTTTATTTTCTTTTATTCCTCCATTATAGATGGGCTTGCTTCTTCAACTCTATTTTTGTATATCTTCTTTGTTTTTGTTTTTGACAGATTCTCACTCTGTAGTCCCAACAGGCTTAGGATTCACAATGTTGACTTAGAATTCACAAACAGGCTGGACTGAAATTCACAACAATCCTGTTTTTACCTGGGCTTCCTCAGTGCTTAGATTACAAGATTGAGCTACTGTGGTTGAATTCTGGCACAGGGTCTCCCTCCCCAGCTGGCCTGGAATTTACTATGTTGAACAGGTTGTCTTGAGCTCATGGAGATCTGCCTGGCTCCAGAGTGCTAGGATTAAAGGCATGGGGCACCATGCACAGCCTTTTCAAATCTTTTCTAGTTGAGAAAACTTTTGAGGTCTAATTCAATTCTTATTATTCATCATTCAATTTCCACCTTTGAGATAGTTAAAATTTACATGCAGGTTTGTGGCTAGGTTTTAAATGTACTTCTTATTTATATGTAAGAGGTGCCATCCAATTTTATTAGACAATATATTTTACCAACTTAAAAAAAGACTTCCTTTTTCCCTAAAATGTAAATATATTTTTCTAATTTACTTATTTTATCAATCATTTCCTTTCAAGTAAAAGATGTTGCTGTTTAACAGAATCCCTGGAGGTTAACATAATATCTAAAAACATTAAAACTAATTAAAAATGGATATGGTAATAGTTCAATTTTCCTGAGGCTAAATCTTCTCCTATTCAGGGGAATTGTAGTACTGGTACCAGGAATAATTCTTTCTAAAAATATTTTTATTGATATTTTGAGAATTTCATACAATGTATTTTGATCATAATTAGACCCCCTCCAATATTACTACCCTCTGACTTTATGCCATCTATTATAATTTTTCATTTTGAATGCCAGTCGAGTCTAAATTGTATTCCTCAAATACTCTTGGGTCTTCGTACATCTCTTGGTGCCTGTTAATCCAACCAGCTGCCGTACCTTAAAAGTAAACTGAATCTTTTTTTCAATATATCTTCACCCAGGGCTGAGGCTTCTTTCTGACTTCCCTCATCCATTCAGGATTTTGTCTGGCTTGGTATTGCACAAGTCTTCTACATACTGTCACATGCACTGTGTTTTCATACATGCAGTTTCCTGTAATTTCTAGAGTACATAGTTACCTTGTATTCTTCTATCACCTCTGGCTCTTAAAATCTTTCTATCTCCCTATCCAAAAGCCTTGGGAGAAGAAGGTGTGATATAGGTTTCTCATTTATGTCTGAGAACTCCAGTCTCATTCTCTCTGTGCTGATTACTTGTGGGTCCTCTGTGCTAATCACTATCTGCTGCATGAGTCTTCTCTGTCGGAACTGAGAGACACATTTATCAATGGGTATCACAATATTCCATTAGGAATCTTTTAAATATTAGTCCTTGTAGCATAACAATAGTGGTAGTTTCTCTACTGCGCTTGCCTGAGACATTGTCTGGCTACAACAGTGACAGGAATGGGCTCCATCGAGTGTAGGAGACCTTAAATGCACTTAGAATGTTGGGTTTTTTTAATGTATGTTTTAATTATTATCAAACTTTTCATACATCATATATCATTTCTTAAACCAATTTAGACTCATTTCCCTTTCCATGCCCCCTACTCCACTTGAGTTCATGCACTCTGCCATACATGTCTTGCATCTTTTTCTGAGTCCTTCCAGAGTTTTTTTTCCTTTTTTCCCCTTTATTTATTTTTTAAAGGGATTCTAAAATAAAAGAGCACAGTTGTTTTCAGTTAACATTGACGTTGCTCAGTTTGCCATACAATTAGGTATTTGGTACATTTTTTTTGAAACGAGCCAAATTATTAAGCATAAGCAATGAATGTAAGTAACATTCATGTAAAACCAATTTGCAAGTATCTATGTCCAAATTTTGAACAACCCAAGGTTCCCATAGTCCAGTTGGAGAAGCTTGTATGCACAAACATGTTGATCAAATAGGAGTCCAGTCTATATTGCTGTAGTCTCACGATTCACCACAATCTCTCCATAGCCGTTACATTCTACCATGCCTCCTATTTTGCAAGTTGTTCCCTAGGCTTTGGGAAAGGGGCACAAGTGGGTGAGAAGCAAAACAGTATTTTCTCTGGAGATGTCATTTTGGACTCTAGTCTGTTCAGGTTGTTCACCTTCATGGGATGACAGCTTGTCCAGGGATACCTTTTTTTATCCTACTAACAAAGCACAAGCAATTGGATGTACAGGCATTTAATCAGTACTAATTATTATGGCAAGCTAAACTGTGAGCATAGACACAGATGCTTGGATGATATGCTAATCCACAAACTGTGGTTTCTCTGTAAAGGATGACAAGTTCTTATTGTGGCTTATAACATCTCCTAACCACTAGAGGACATAAGCTTGTGGCATCTGCTGTGAATTATTCCCTCAAGGAGAGAGCTAATAGCCAATCAGATTTGGGATATATACAGATACATGGCTGCCACTGTTGCACAGTATCTCCAAGCAGTTGAGGTGTAGCAGATACTGACGGAGGAGTCTTGTTTGTCTCAAAGAGACCAATATTTTGCTGTATTGCTTTAGTGGCCTTTGGTAACGCTGTCTGGCATTTCAGAGGCCAGTTGTACATTTGCAAGTGACATCTCATACCATTTTTTCATGCTTACACCAGGTCTTCAACAACAGGGACTTACCACCTTTCTCCTTGCATATATCCCACTTATAGGCAAAAGGCCTTTGTAATTTTGGGGGCTTGGATCTCCTAGCCAACATCTCCTAGGCAGAATAATTCATTGTTTATATCAGAGGCTTTACTGTATTAATATATTTTGCTTAATTACATAGCTTATAAAGACTTTACTATTGAATTTGGCTCTGAATAGAGAATTATCCTTTCATAGTTCCTATGTCTATCAATTAAAAAAGGTAGTTATAACTGTTTTATAAGATTTACCACTATAACAGTTGGCTCTAATTTACAGTTAGGGAATGACTTCAGTATCATCATGTTTTTCTTTTTCCTATAAAGGGAAGAGGTAGGAAGGTTTCTCAGCATCTGGAAGGTAAACTTCATTAGGGCCCATTATAAACAGTTAACCCCAAAAGAATGCAGAGAGATGCTCAGTGTCTGTGACTCAGGCAGTCTGAGGTTTTGCTTTCTTTAATGTTCAGATGGGTCAACCTCTCTGCTGGCATTTCCCAGTCCATCCTACACAGCTAAAAGTTTTACGTTTTCAGGCATTTACATTGGTGTTTTTACCTGTGGGAACATACAAATCTCCTTCCATTGTTAGTTTCAAGATCTCAAAATTGAAAATTTATCAATAGGTTTGGAACACAGAATTTTCCATTTGTATCCCAGAAGGGATACTACACCACCTCCCACCTCCCTCTTTTTGTTTTTTAAATTTTTATGTTTTGACCTATAGATGCCTAAGTTGTATTACACATACCCATAAACAGGAACTGAGACATACGTTTTCATTAAATTTACCCAAACAGTTTATCATCGACTGTATGCTTCTTATTTGGAAAGTAAACTTAAACTTAATTCCTTTAAATTATCCTACACGTAAAAGAAAGTGTTACAAGGTGATATTGTGTAACCCAGAAAAATATAGAGACCATTTGTGTGCCTTAAATCCAAAATTATTGTTGGAAATTCAATACAAATTATAAATAAAACAATTAACATTTTATATTCCCAATTAGTTCAAATGTATTACCATTTTCACTGAAACCTACAATGAAATTTACCTAATCTAAACACTTTACTAAGCCTTAAAATTTCCTATAATATGTGGACAAAGCTTGGGCAGAGTTGAATACCTGCCAAATAAATTTTACCCAATAAACACTTTGCTCTTTAAAGCTATATGACTAGACTATGACTTCAGAGAAATCAAATCCATTAACTTAAATGGTTTATTTTGTATTTCTGTGTAAATCTCTACTGAAATACCTCTCTATATAAATATATGTTATTTTTAAGTATACCATTTTAAACTGGAAACCTTACAGAGTGGATTTTAATGACTATCTTCCTCCAGGCTCTTGGCCTTCTTCAGATCTGGCATGAAAACCTGCTTTAAAGGCTTTTCAGTACCTAGCTCCTTTTATTTATGTTGTTTATTACACCCATAATATTTGTGCCACCATTGCTTCAGTGGGCAAATCTTATTAGGTCATTGTATTAGTTAGTTTTCAGTCACTGTGATAAAACAGTAACCAAAGCAACTTTTAGAAGGAAAATGTATTTGAAATAAGGTTCCAGATGGCAGAGGAGATATGGTGGCAGGGGAGGCCACAGTAGAAAGCTGAAAAATCACATACTCAAGCAGGCATGGGGAGCAGAGAGGACTGGACATCTGGTAAGTATTAAGAACCCTCAAACCCTGCCTCAGTGATGTGCTCCTCCAGGAAAATGTGTTTTCTAAAACCCCCCAAAACAGTGCTGCCAAATGGAAACAAAATGTCCAAGTCCAAATACTTGGAGCCTATGGGAGTTCATTTTCATTCATCCATTGGATTCCACTTGTGTAGATGTACCACATTTTCTCTATCCACTCATTGGTTGAGGGGCATTTGAGTTGGTTCCACTCTTGTGGAAACACTCTTGATCTTCACTCTTGTGAAGAGAGCTGCAGTAATCATATTATGTGCATGTATTTTTGCGGTTGGATGAGTTTTGTTGATGTATACCCAAGAGTGGTATGATGGAGTCAGGTGGTAGGTTCATTTTGAGTCTTTTAAGGGTTTCTCAACACTGCTTTCCATAGTGGTTGTATGAGTTTGCATTCCTACCAGCAGTGGATGTGTGTTTCCTTTCCCCACAACCTCTCCAGCATTTGGTGTCTTTTGGTTTTCATAATCTTAGCCAGTCTTATCAAAGTGAGATGATATCTTAGAGTAGTTTTAATTTGCATTTCCTTAATTATTAATGATATTGAACACTTTTAAGACGTTTCTCAGCCATCTTTATTTCCGCACTTGTGAAGTCTCTGTTCAGCTCTTTACTCCATCTCTTGAGTGAGCCATTTTTTTTGAGTCATTTATAAATTCTGGATGTTAATGCTCTGTCAGATGTATCATTGGTGAAAGTTTCCTCCTACTCTGTGAGCTTTCCCTTCACCTCAGTGATTGTTTCTTTTGCTCCATGCCACCACTTCTATATTAGCTTGTCTTGAAAATTCCTCTGCCAAAAATGTAGTCCATTATTTACAATTTAGCCTCAAGAAAGCTCTGGGGCTTGGGGCACACTGCTGCCAAATGCTTTGCCAAAATATCCCACTTGCTGCTTAAGTCATTATTTCTCTCTGGTACTATTTTGCTCTCAGCACTACTTTCTTTCAGGCTCCTACTAAAATGTTCTGTTAAGCTTTGCTTACAGCATTCAACAGCTTTTCTAGTCCAAACTTCCAAATTCTTCCACATTACTCAAAGAGTAAAAGCCTACATGTTTCTTCACAGTGGCCCAATCTCCTATATTAGTGATTTTCTGTTGCTGGAATGAAATACTGACCTAAGCAACTCATAGAAGGAAGAGTTTATTTGTGCTTATGATTCTAGAGGGTTAGGAGTCTGCAATGGCCAGGGAGGTATGTGCCAGAGGAGGCTGGAGCAGAAAGCTGAATGATCACATGTTCAAACAGGCACAGGAAACAGAAAGCAGCTGGAAATCTGAGAATGTTTAAAATCTCTCAAAGCCCTTCTTCTCTAGTGAAGTATTTCTTCCAGCCAGCAAGTCTGCAACTTCTAAAATATCTCAAAACGGCACCACCAACTGAGCCTGTGAGGGATATTTCCATTCAAATAACCTCAGCCTGACATTATTTTAGCTCACAGAGTTCACTTATGGGTTAGTTTGATGATTACTTTTCTCTTCTGGCAGCATGCAAAGCATCCTCTACTACCCTGAAAGCTAGTCAATAGAAAGGAATCTTTGAGGTCAGAATGAGCTTTATTTTTCCTTGCTTGTTCTATAGCTCATGTATGTAGTATCTTAGCAATAGGGCTTTCTGCCAAATTCCAGTGGTCACAAAGAGCCAGAGCAAAAGGCAGTATTGTTTGAGGGTGTGTGGGACTCTTGCTGGTCAAGAACTTAAAAAAAAAAAAAAGGGTCCATTCCTGGGATTTTGTGTTTTATTTGGTAGTTGGTAGGGCATTAAATCTCCTGTTTTATGAGAACACCATTTAAAGTTTTTATATTTTATGTGTATATATTTTAAGAAACTTGTGGCACTTGGGAGGCAGAGGCAGGCGGATCTTTGTGAGTTCAAGGCCAGCCTGGTCTACAATGTGAGTTCTAGGACAGCTGGGGCTACAGGGAAACCCTGTCTCGAAAAGACCAAAAAAAAAAAAAACTTGTATAGTGTAGGTTTCTCTATGACTCTTATGACTCTTTTAAGGCGTTTAGTTTTAGTGTCCACTCTCCTTATTCCAAAATCTTCTCTGCCTTTTCAATCTCAACCTCATCTAACCTTTCTCTTCCCTTTTTCTTTTTTCTAGGTTTATATTACTGCATTCTATTTCCATTCCCTTGAACCCACCCCTTCTTATTAAATTTTTTTATCTCCTTGGATTTTCCAATTGAAACACGCATATCTAAATATTTGAGAGAGAACATATGTTTCTCTTTCTGTGTGTGAGTTATTTCACTCAGGATGATTGCTTCAAATTCCATAAATTTATTTGTGAATTTAATTTTCGTAACATCTGAATAATATGGAGTTGTGCAACATATCATGCTTTCATTATTTTTTCATCATATGATGCGTGTGTGTGTGTTTATGTACGTGTGTGTGTGTTTATGTACGTGTGTGTGTGTGTGTATGCGTGTATATGTGTTCAGAAGACTTACTTCTGGTGGAAATGAAAACTTGTACATCGACCATGGAAATTAGTGTGGATGTTCCTCAAAAAGCTGGAAATTGATCTACCACATGATTAACCCACACTACTCCTGGACATATACCTAATGAACTGTATCACATACTACAGAGACTCCTATTCAACCATGTTCATTGCTGTTCTGTTAACAGTAGTCAGGGAATAGAATCAGCCCAGAGTTCTATTAATTGATAAATGTATTTTTTTCTAATTTAAATGACACATGCAACAAAAGTATATTATATTCACAGTATCAGTTGCTCATTTTAAGTATGTAGTGTTGACAATATTGATGTGAATAATTACATCAAAACTGTGATTTGAAATTGTGTTTTGCATTTCCACAGTACAGAGAAAATATCAATTTCTGTAAAAGAGAAGAAGTAGTGTATAAAGACAGAGTGGACAGGCAGTAAACTCAGGCCACATAAAACTACAGTAAACTGCCTCTACTTGTTTCTAGAACCTGTAAATTGAAGTATTTTAGAAGGTATTTTTAAGACAGTATAAATAAGGCAAAATGGAAGAAGAAAACTTATGATATAGTGTATAAGAAACTCATATAGCCATATTAGGAAATAATGGAGGAAGCAGAACAAAGAATATCAGACCTGGAAGATAACACAGAACAACTAAAAACCTCAAGGAAAGATTATGAAAAATTTAAAAATACACAAAAATGGAACAACCAGGAGCTGTGGGACACTATGAAAAGATCAAAACTCCATGTACTGCAATTTTCATCTTATGGTCTGCAAGATTTAACAAAGATACCTAATATCTAGCCAAAGACTATTAAAAAAGGTTGGGAAAATTTCTTTCAAAATTCCTTGTTATTTGTTTATTTATTTATTTATTTATTTATTTATTTATTTATTTATTTATTTGAAACAGGGTCTCTCTGTAGCCCCAGATCCCTAGAACTTGTTATGTAGATGAGGCTGGCCATAATCTTACAGAGATCTACCTGCCTCTGTTTCTCCAATTCTGGGATCAAAGACATGGGTCACCATATACAACCAAAGTCCTTTTTTCTTATTGATGTTTTCCATACCTTGGGCCCTGAAGTCATATTCATTTGCCTTTTAGAAGGAGGTACATATTATTATGTATGTGGTGGTGTTCCAATCAGAGAACAGTACTGATCAATCATAGTGTCCTGCTGGTTATTCAAAGGAACCCTACAACTTGTTTTCACCCCATAAGTCTCCTGCTTTCCTCCCTTTATATTCTAGATCACCATTCATCTAATTAGATGTGTACCTAGTCCTTACCTATCCACATATTTCTTTTTTTCCCTCTTTTAATCGTTTATTTTTAAGGGATTCTACAATATAGTAACACAGTGGTTTTCAGATAACACTGATGTTACTCAGTTTGCCATACAATTAGGTAATTGGTGCATTTTTTGATGTGAGCCAAATTATTAAGCATAAGCAATGAATGTAAGTAACATTCATGTAAAACCAATTTGCAAGTATCTATGTCCAAATTTTGAACAACCCAAGGTTCCTATAGTCCAGTCGGAGATGCTTGTATGCAAAGGCATGTTGATCAAGTAGGAGTCCAGACTATATTGCTGTAGTCTCACAGTTCACCCCAATCTCTCCTCAGCCCTTACATTCTACCACGCCTCCTCTTCTGCAATTTGTTCCCTAGGCTTTGAGAAGCGAAACAGTCTATTTTCTCTGGAGATGTCATTTTGGACTCTAGTCTGTTCAGGTTGTTCCCTTCATGACTTATCCAGTGATACCTTTTTAGTCATACTAACAAAGCACAAGCAATTGGATGTACAGGCATTTAAGCAGTACTAATTATTATGGCAAGCTAAGCTGTGAGCATAGACACAGATGCTTGGATGATATGCTAATCCACAAACTGTGGTTTCTCTATAAAGGGTGACAAGTTCTTATTGTGGCTTATAACTCCTAACCACTAGAGGACATAAGCTTGTGGCATCTGCTGTGAGTTATTCCTCCAAGGAGAGAGCTAATAGCCAATTAGATTTGGGATACATATAGACACATGGCTGCCACTGCTGCACAGTATCTCCAGGCAGTTGAGGTGTAGCTGATACTGATGGAGGAGTCTTGTTTCTCTCAGGCAGACCAATATTTTACTGTATTGCTTTAGTGGCCTTTGGTAACGCTGTCTGGCATTTCAGAGGCCAGTTGTACATTAGCAAGTGACGTCTCATAACATTTTTTCATGCTCACACCAGGTCTTCTACAACAGGAACTTACTGCCTTTCTCCTTGCATATATCCCACTTATAGGCAAAAGGCCTAGGTGGGGTAGTATCCCTTGTGGGATACAAATGGAAAACTCTGTGTTCCAAACCTATTGATAAATTTTCAATTTTGAGATCTTGAAACTAACAATGGAAGGAGATTTGTATGTTCCCACAGGTAAAAACACCAATGTAAATGCCTGAAAACGTAAAACTTTTGGCTCTGCAGGATGGACTGGGAAATGCCAGCAGAGAGGTTGACCCATCTGAACATTAAAGAAAGCAAAACCTCAGACTGCCTGAGTCACAGACACTGAGCATCTCTCTGAATTCTATTGAGGTTAACTGTTTATAATGGGCCCTAATGAAGTTCACCTTCCAGATGCTGAGAAACCTTCCTACCTCTCCCCTTTATAGGAAAAAGAAAAACATGATGGTATGGAAGTCATTCCATAACTGTAAATTAGAGCCAACTGTTAAAGTGGTATAACTACCCTTTTTTAATTGACTGATAGGCATAGGAACTGTAAAAGGATAATTATCTATCTAGAGCCAAATTCAAGAGTAAAGTCTTTATAAGCTATGTAATTAAGCAAAATATATTAATACAGGAAAGCTCTGATATAGCAATGAATTATTCTGCCTAGGAGATGATGGCTAGGGGATTCAACCCCCCCACAATTATAAAGGCCTTTTGCCTATCCACATATTTCTAAGTGGTCTGGTGGCAAACTGCAATGCTGTTCAGTCAAGAACATTGTGAAGAAATTATCCTTGGATCCTTTGGAAATTCAAACATTAAGTACCTCATAATGCTTTCATTATACAGACATAAATAAATATCTTTGTGTTTGGGCACATCTTTATACATGAGGCTTTGAAAGATGATTTGGAAAAAAAACTATTTAAAACAAGAACTATTTTAAATTTAAAAGTTTCCATCTATTTTAAGTAAGCTTCAGATAACATATAACCATTTCTGTGCTTTATGGGATGTTTGAACATTGATTTACGGGGCTGGAGAGATGGCCTAGCGGTTAAGAGTGCCGACCGCTCTTACAGAGGAACCGGGTTCGATCCCCAGCACCCACGTGTCGGCCGAGAACCATCTGAAACTCCAATTCCAGGAGAACTCCAGTTCCAGGGGAATCCGACGCCGTCTTCTGACCTCCGCGGCATTGCACGACACGGGTGCACCAACTTGCATGCAGGCAGTACATTCATACACATACAGAAATAAATAAAAAAATTGTTAAAAAAAGAAAATTGATTTACAAGAATATAATTTGTGTGTCAATTACTGAAAACAAAAATAAAAGAATTGACATAATTCCTGACAAAGCAGGAATAGGGAACATGATTGTGGAGTAATTTGGAAGTACAATCAAGCTAGGGAGAAGCAGTGATCTGCTTAGGGAAATTTCGCGTGAGGGAAAGGGCGGTTGAGAGTATGAGCAGGGTAAGCACAGAGAGAAAAAGGAACTGCGAATATGGGTGGGAATAAAGACTCTGAAGGGGACAGCATGGGGTAAGGGAATGTATAGTATGATATATCAGATATGTCAGCTTCAATAGATTTTTCTGTTGAATGTTTTGTGTATTTCATACATAATTTTTTAAACAGTCTTAATCACCTTTACACCCACATCTCACAGGCAGCCTTCTGCAGGCCCCCACATCCTGGAGTTCACTCATTCTGTCATTCAGGATGGGTCCATCACACCTAATTACTCTCCCCGCCCACTTCTCAGTGCCAGCTCATCCCCTGACCTCTAGCCATCCTGTCTGGAGTCCCTTCCCTAAAGACTAGTTCTTCTTCACCCAACAACAATCTGCTGCCAATATTTCTTCAGCTGAGGTTGGGTTCTGCTGCCCATTTCTGCAGTTCTATGCTGAGTTTTTGGTTTTTGTCTGGTTGAGCTTGCATGGGTCTTGTGCCTGCCAATACCAATGCTGTAGGTTCATATGAACAGGGTCCCAGGAGCTTGTCATTTCCAGTTGGACCAGCATCTTTGAGTTAAAATTTTCTGGATAGTAGTTCCTCAGGCGAACAAAAATGTTTGGGGTTAGTGGTGAGGGATCAAGGCTTATAATGATGTGTAAATGGTACTGGTTTTAAAAGGACAAAGGCGTCACAGAGAGAAACTGAGGCTTTGCACCTTATGGCAGGATTGGAGTCTCTACAGAGAAGTCAGGAGATCATTGCTGAAGATGCAGCCTCCGTTGTAGTGGAGACCACAGAATAATGGATATTTCAAGACAGCGAGATGGTTACAAAAGACAGTCGGAGATATGGAGTGGAGCCAGAGTGAGCAGACCAGACAAGCTCTGTGTGTGTGTGTTTGTGTTTGTGTGTGTGTGTGTGTGTGTGTGTGTGTGTGTGTGCGTGTGTGTGTGTGCACTTCTGATGACAGAGCTGGAGAGGTGGGATCATCTAAGGCCTCTGGAGCCTAGAAGTTCATAATTAAGTCTAAGACATCAGACACTGAGCTATTTATTCTGTTGGATCTTGATTTTCCTTTGATTTGACTGTAACTGTGCTCTGGCTCTTTCCTCTTAGAATAATAAAGCAGGTTACTAACTTTTGGTTTTATGAGAGCCCACATTAAAGAAATTTTAATTTTTTATGAAGATTTGAACTTTCAAATCATTCAAGTTTTTAAAAGACTATGGGTCTTTCGGGGCTGGAGAGATGGCCTAGTGGTTAAGAGCGCCAACCGCTCTTGCAGAGGACCCGGGTTCGATCCCCAGCACCCACATGGCGGCTGAGAACCGTCTGAAACCCCAATTCCAGGAGAACTCCAGTTCCAGGGGAGTCCGACACCCTCTTCTGACCTCCGCGGCGTTGCACGTCACGGGTGCACAGACTTGCATGCAGACAATACATTCATACACATACGGAAATAAATAAAATTAAAAAAAAAAGACTATGGGTCTTTCAAAAGCTGTATTTTTTTAAATATCATAATATTAACATGAGGTCTTTTGGTCTCTTGTTTGAATGAAAATGGTATGGATGTGTTTCTGTGTCAAGTTGAGAAGGGGTCAATTGTGTTGCTTCATTTTTGTCTGTTTGACACACTAGAGTTACCTGAGTAGAGGCATCCTCATCAGAGTATTTTCCAGATCAGCTGAATAACTCATGGTCTCTCAATTCCTGCCTTCACAGTCCTTTCTGCCTTGAGTACCTGCCATCTCTTTCCTCAGTGATGTTTTATGTACTAGAAGTACAAATTAAAATAAAAAACATTTCATTCCCAAGTTGGTTTTGGTCAGTGTTTCAGCTCAGTAACACAAAGGAAACTAGGAAAGGCAAGGTACTTCCTCTGCATAATTCCCCTTCTTTTTGTTTCTTGAGAGTGTGGTTTCATTGGTCACAAAACTACACGTCTTGGATTCATAGATTCTTTTCTTTTCCTCTCCACTCCTCATCCCTTCTCTCCACTCCTCTCCTCCTCCCTCTGCTCCTCTCCTCTCTTGCTCCTCCTTTTCTCTTCTCTCTCCCTCCTTTCTTCCTCCTCTCATCCCCTCTCCCCTCTCTTCTCTCTTCTCCATTCCATTTTCTTACTTCTCCTCTCCCCTTCTCCTAGTCTTTCTCCTTTTGTTCCTTTTTTCTATCTTTCTTTTTTCCTTTAATTTTTCATTCTTCCCTATTTATTTCTTTTCTTAAATTAATGCCTCAATTTTTTTCTTAAAATTTTCCCTAGTGAATTATGGATGACAAGAATCACACATGTAGAGAAATACATGTGTGGTAGAAGTGCACTTGAAAACCATTTATAATAACACACTATATATTAGAACAACATATTGACAGTAAAACACTTTATTATTTTAAGCCATATATTTTCAGAAATTTCTACATGTGTGTATCAAAATTTAAACTGTCCAGAATGAGAAAGTAAATTTTTTTCTCACATAAATTTATTTATTTTTTTATCAAATCTAGACCCGTGTACCCCCCACCCCACCAGAGCTCATGCGTTCTGCCAAACATGCTTTTCATCTCTTTCTCAGTCTTTCTCAATATTCTCCATGAAGAAGTTGACTGTTTTGAGCAGAAGTTCACTGTTGCAGTCAGTTCTTTGATGCAGTCCTTTCTGATGTTGTTGTTGTTTCCAATATGCATCACTCCCAACTGCTTTGGACAAAAGCTCAAGGGGTCATGCACAGGAAATACTTACAACTAGGTAATTGGCACTAGCATCCACAGATGAGGGATATCATTCTTCTTTTGTTTTTCTGGGACTGTGTTACTTCACTCAGCATGATGTCCTCTAGCTCCAGCCATTTTCCTGCAAAGCTCATGATGTCATCTTTCTTTTTTGTTTTTATTAACACTTTGTGTATTTCCTAGATCAGTTTCCAGTTCCAGGCATATTTCCCTTTCCATTCCCCCCACCTCCCCACCCCACCCCATCCCAGATCATGCATTCTGCCATAACTTTCCTGTATCTTTCTGTTTTTTTTCTTCATTTTTTTAACAATAAGTGATAATTTATGAGTACAAGCATCCTTCATGTAAAACCAATTTGCAAGCAGTTATGCACAAACCCACACAGCCCATGGGTCCCATCATCCAGCGGGGGGGGGGGGAACCCATGGGCTGTGTGGGTTTGTGCAATCAAGTTGATCCAATGAGTGTCCAGACTATATTGTTGTAGTTTCACCATTGACCCCAATCGCAACCCTTACATTCTACCACGCCCCCTCTTCTGCAGATTGTTCCCTAGGCTTAGAAAAGGCGCACAGGTGGATGAGAAGCAAAACAGACTACTTTCTCTGGAGCTGTTGTCTTGGACTCTGGTCAATTCTGGCTGTTTCCTTTCATGGGCTGACAGTTTGTCCAGGAACAACCTTTCGATCTTACTGCAAAGTTCATTTATATATTTTTCTTTCTATTAATTGTGTTTGGTGTATTATTCTACAAGGACCATAGACTGAATAAGGATAATTATTGGAAAATTGGAATTTTAAAGACATTCCAAAGGTTGTTAACTATCTGAAAGGAATTAAACTTAGATAAAATTCACCAAACCTCTTTCATCCAGGTAACCTGATGTCTTCTCTGCAATTTCCCTGAGTTTTTTTTTTTTTTAATTTCTGCCTTTCCTGAGTTGAAATGACAAGATGAAGAATGAGTAAATTCAGGAAAATGTCCCAAAGCACCTTTGATAACAGCTAGAACATTTCCTATATCAACATTTCATAAATCAGCTGAAGACATTTGGCTGATAGCAGTTAGGGTGCAGTTTTTTGCATGAAATTAGGTCACTGAAATTTCAAGTACAAGCTGAGAATTTGAGCCAGTCTGGCACTGTAGTAGTTCCAATTGGCCATAACGTGCAGGCATAACGGGTATTTGGCACTAATTATGCTCTCCTGTGTGTCACGACCTCATTCATTATGCTCATGGCTGTAGTAAATCTTATCACAGTTTATATTGCCCATTGAGACTTAGACAGGAAGGACCTAGAATAGCAGAAACTACAATAACTCAAAAATAATTTGTCCATTAAAGCATGTTTAGTTCAGACCTGCAAAATCGGAAAATCACAACCTAAACAAAAAGTGTGGAAATGAGAGAAATAGCTCTTAACCCTTGTAAATGCAACAGGACATCAAGCTTGCTACTATTATCTTTCTCTTTCTGACCCACAATGCATTAACATTTTGGAGAGTGGAAACAGAGATTGAAAGATTAAGTCAGATAATTACATATTGTATAAAAATTCATCATCATTTCTACAGATTTGGAAGTGAAATTTATATTACCAATAATATAAACAGAACACATAAAGTGTTGTAAGTGTAAGCTCTGTTACCATAGAAATTGATTACTGTATGAGAAGCTGGGATGGTTGAAAGACTTGCAGGGTTTGAGCGTTCACTGCTGGAAGGGGAAAAGTGGAATGAACGATGCTGCAGAGGTGGAGATACAGAAATGGAGAAAGGGCAGGTAGAAGTGTGAACAGAGCGCCTACACATAGCAGTGTTTCTGAGACATTTACGGCCCAGTTCTTTCACCACAAATAAAATTGCCCAAAGTAAAAGAATATACAAACTACAGACATTCTACATGATATTTGCCACTGTGATTAAAATATAAAATTATCTATATTGCCAAAAGTGTTTTCAAAATCAGGGCTGGACAGATAGCTCAGTGGTTAAGAACACTGGCTATTCCTCCACAAGACTCAGTTTCGAATTCCAGTACCCGTACAGGGGCTAATAACTGTCTGTTACTCCAATTCCAGGGGATCAAACACCTGGCCTGCACAGACACTGCACAACATGGGTACACTTACATACATGTGGGTATAACACTCATTTGCATATTTACAAAGAGTTGTCAAAATGAGTTTTTACAAATTACAGCTCATATGGATTGTTAATGGCAACAATCAATATTTTTTCAAATGCCTGACTTCAATATATTCACACTTTATTATTTTTGTCAACAAGAATATTTTGACTTATTATCATGAAATTAATATCCTCAGATTGTGTATAAATGTGCATCACTTAGAAGCAAATGGTTCTTATATATAATATATGAAGAAATTATGTATATTCCAAGCTTTGCCTGCTAGTGTATAATAGACATCTTTATGCTATTATTGTGACTTTTAAAGTAAAAATAACACTTCCAAATTGTCTAAAAAGATTTTTACTAAAGCATGAGTGCCAACCTTATACATAATTTAAAATACCTGTGTACTCCTAAATATGTGCATGATGCTGTTTCACACAGTTGTGAACTTTTCCCCATGTATCATCTTATTTAGTTTGAATAAATTCCAGATTTTCTTATAGTATTTTACTTCCTACATGACAATAGAATGAACTGTGAAAGCCATGTCTTTTCAGAACACATTCATTCAGAAAAAGCAACTACATAAATCAACAAACAGGAGGAAATTAATATTCATTTCTGAGTTTAAAGTTCTACCAATAAAATATGCTTGCAAATAGTTCAAAATTATTATCCTTTGTCACTTTTCTGATTGTTAAACTTAACCTCAAAGCTTCTCTTCAGTTAAACTGGCTCCTGAGTGCTTTTGCTTGTGATTTCAACAGCTGAGTATCTATTTTTAGGTTCACAGAGAAAAGTGCATATGGTAGTCTGTTGCCAGGGGCACCAACAGTTGTGGCTCCTTCCCAAGTCCACTGCTTTATTTTTTTTTGTGTTGCGAGATGGCAATATGAGAGGAAGATATAAATTACTATGGGTGAGGTCTTCGAAGGAAGTTGATTGAATAATGATTTGTAAGAATGGGTGGTAAAATTAATTTCGATAAAGGAAAAAAACAATTAGAAATAAACAAGACAATAAAATAAAAAAAAATCAATAAGAAAGAAGGGCCTAGTTTGCAGGTGTGAGAGTCTCATATACAGAAAAACGACTTTAACATAAGCAGGCGGACGAGTGCATTCGCGCGGAGGTCAGAAGAGGGTCTCGGATTCCCCTGGAACTGGAGTTCTCCTGGAATTGGAGTTACAGACGGTTCTTAGCCGCCATGTGGGTGCTGGGGATCGAACCCGGGTCCTCTGCAAGAGCGTCGGTGCTCTTAACCGCTAGGCTATCTCTCCAGCCCCAAGTCCACTGCTTTATATACAGTGAATAAAACCAACATTTCTGATAAGTACCCTCACATATATGTTTATTGAAGCATTTGTAACAATAACTAAGATATAGAAGATGCAAGGTGTTGACAGGTGAAATAATTTGATAGGACAGTCACAGGAATATCAAACAGCTTTAACTAGAGAAGGAAATTCTGATTCTGCCTTTTCACTTTGTTTCTTTTTTGAAGACAGGGTCTTGCTGTAGCCCTAGCTAGCCTGGATCTCAGAGCTCCAGGCCAGCCTGGATCTGAGAGAACTACCTGCCTCTGCCTCCCAAATGCTGGAATTAAAAGTGTGTGGCAGTATGTGCCCATCTTGATTCTGCCATTTTTGACACCATGGATGACCGGAAGGAAATCACACTATAGGAAGTAAGCCAGATGTGAATACAGATATTATAATACTTCACTGTCTTATTCACCTTTAATCATCAACTCAACACAGTCCAGAGTCACTTGAAAGGAGAGCCTACCATGGGGAATTTTGTAGGTCAGACTGGCCTGTTTGTGGAGGGTTGTCTTGATCTTTCATTGATGGAAGATTGCCCAGCCCACTGTGAGCAGCACACTCCCTAGCCAGCTGATCTTGGGGTATACAATTAAGCTAGCTAAACATAAGCCTGAGAGAAAACCAGCAAGCAGGGTTCCTCCAAGTTTTCTACTTCAAGTTCTTGCTTTGGTTTCTGCCCTGACTCTCCTCAATGAAGGGCTGTGCCCTGGAAGTGTAAGCCTAAGTAAGCCCTATCTTAGATTTTGCTCAGAGTATTTTATTATAGCATCAGAGACCAAACTAGAACCTTCATTTAGAGATGGAATACTTGAAATTTTGGCCCTTATGGCACAGTAGGTAAAGGTGCTTACAGCCAAGCCTGCCAAACTGACTACAATCCCAGAACAAAGACAGTGGAAAAGAGAAGCAATTCTCACAAACTGTCCTCTGACTCACACTTGTGCCACAACACATATATACTCATGTGTACACATGCATGCACAAAACAAATACATAATGGTAATGGTTTTAAATTTAACTCATAATAGCAGAGAATATTGAAGGCCAAATAATGGGAACTGGGAAAGATGGAGAATTTTCAGTAAAATCTACAGAGTATTGATTTTGTAGGAATGAACAAGGTTGGAGACTTTCTGGAGACCTCCTGATCAGAGTTGATGATGTTATTGCATAATTGAAATTTGCCAAAACATTGGCCATAGATGTTGTCAGCATAAAAATGTCATAACTATGTTCAGTGATGGATATGTTAGTTGGCTTGGTTATGGTAATCACTTTATAATGTGTGTATATTTAAAACCTGTATATCTTAATTAAATACCGTATTTATTTTCAAGCATATATCATTGAAATTATAAAAGGATAACTATAATATGCAGTTTAGGTCCTTTCACAATATGATAATCATAGTTCTACCAACAGAGCATGTATCATGATTTCTTTATTTTTCCTCTGATGAATGTTTTTATAAGTTTCCTAGTTTATGTGAACTCTTAATTTTTCCATAGACAACCATTTAGTATTTAATTTAATATTTTTAGTGCAAAGTTAGGGCAAATCTAAACACTTTCTTGATTGAAGGGAAACTTGCAAAATCAGTACAAAGAATGCATTTACTTAAGTAGTTTCTCTTAATTAATACAATCATTTTAATTCAACATAACTCAAAAGGTAGTCTTAGCACAATATTATGAGTTAAACAACAGACTTTACCTGGCCTATAACAATTTTCTCACTCATACCCTTCTCTTACTGACCAATCTAGGATTTTATTTAGATGTTTTATCTCTTTAGTGCCCTCCAAACTGTTCTACTGTCTTCAAATTTCTTGATTTTTTTGGAACATTAGTAATTTGAGAAATAGTAACATTTTATTCAGTAAAATATCCTTAATTTGGTTTTGTGTCTTTTCTCATGATGATAATGAGGCTACATTTATAGAGAAAATCTCTAGTGACTAAGTGTGGAATTAAAGAGGGAAACAGAGTGATCTTTAGGAAAAAAATCTCAACAGCAGTAGTGAGTAGTGACTAGAGATAAGGACCACTGATACATACTATCAGAAGGCCTCATTGTTGAGTACTGAAGGAGAAGATCTTGTTCTCAGGGAACAGAACAAAACATACATATATGTCTTCATTCTGTCTCTGGACTTCTGTATTCTTTTTAAAAATTTATTTATTTATTTATTTATTTATTTATTTATTTTTCAAGTATCACAATGTTTGTCGATAGATACAAGTATATAAAATCAGGGCATGATCACATGAAACTCAAAAGTGGAAAAAAATCAGGGCATGAACATGACTTGACAAATGAAGTAGACTTAATTTCAATACTGTAATAAGGGGCCAATTCAAATTCTCACCATTTGTTTCACATGCACAAAAACCATTTCAAGGGCATTAACATTCTCTCACATCTGCTCAGTTTTGAGCAAGCAAACCATGATTCTTTTTAAAAAGACTTGTGCACTTGCCCAGGCTCAAGGATATTGAAATCTAGCACATAAAGCACATTACTAGAGGTAGAAATACAGGTAATATACTATTACGGCAACAAGCATCAATTACAGTTAAGAATTTTCTGTAACAACTAAATGGATGATCAAATACTGCAACAACTCAAGTATTACTGAGCAAAGTGCATTTCTACAGTATTCAGTGTTCTATTCAGTTTTCTAACTTAAAACAGCCTATGATAACTGGCAGCAAAGAAGGTCCTCTCAAGTGACTGCCTCTGCTTGAGAACTTGTGATGTAATTATTGCATGCTGCTAATATACTATCTAAACATTAAAGATACTCCTAAAACATTTGATGGTAGACTATGAATATGATATTACACTACATAAAAAACCGTATGCAGAAGGAATCCTTTACTGACGTGCTTCTGCTTTAAATATTGTGCCCCCAAATGAAGTCCAGTAAGCACACGTCCAGTCTTGATCCCCCTGCATTGGCCTCCATGATACTGCCCAGGTAATCCAACAATGGCAGTCCATATTCTGAGGAGGCTGAATTCCCATTAGCTGCTTAGTTCACAAACTGGGTATCTCAGTAGTCCTCAGTCCACATTCGAAGGGTAAAAAGTAAAAAAAGCTGTATCTCATGTCTTCGAGGTGTGCCAAAAGCAGTGGCATCCACAGAGCATGTGCCTGCCTGTAAGAATTGAAGACAGGCCAAACAATGGTGCTCTCTTTTTTTTCTTTTTGTCTTTTTACTAAGATCTCAAGTTTTGTGTCTGCATTACAATTTCCCTGGTCTTATTGATTATTTATTTCTGGTTGTACTTTCCTTCTGGATGCTTACGGCCACACAGTTAGCCCAGATTAACCAAGGTTTTGTTTTGTTGAGGTCAGTTGAGGATCTGGTCCTCATGGGTCTGTAGGTTTTTTTTGTGGGGGAAAGGGTGGGAGGCCCTTCTTTCTTTCAGCTCCTTATCCACCAGTTCCATCCACATGAGGACAAAATCAGGTCTTGTTAGACCAGGCTTCTTTTTCTGAAGGATGAGCTGACTTTCCTCTTTATAGACTGGACACTGGCCGAAGTCCCCTTAGTGGCTATCCAAGACCTCTTTGAACAGGAAGAATGGTGACCCACCTCTGCAGGACTTTTCAAGAGATGTCCCCATCCATAATCCCTAAGAATTGTTTGACCTCTGAGGGCAAGGAACAAAGTTGTCCCCCAGGTCCCTTGGTCAAATTGGTAGGGACTTCAGGTATGGTCGTTAAGCACCCAGAAAGGCTAAGTTGCACCAGCCTGTTACATTGCACCTATATTAACATTGTATCCTTTGGAAAAAAAAAACAAAACTTTAAGATAACATCTCACTCCAATAAGGTTGGCTAGGATCAAGAAAACAAATGATACCAAATGCTGGAGAGGGTCTGGGGAAAGGGGAACACTCATCCACTGCTGGTGGGAATGCAAACTTGTACAACCACTATGGAAAGCAGTATGGAGAACCCTTAAAATAATCGAAATGAGCCTACCACCTGACCCAGCCATACCACTTCTGGATATACATCCATCAGACTCTTCCCACAGCAGAGATACATGTACATGTTTATTGTAGCTCTCCTCACAATAACGAAGAGCTGGAACCAACCCAAATGTCCCTCAACTGATGAGTGGATACAGAAAATGTGGTACATCTACACAATGGAGTAGTATGCAGTAGTAAAGAAAGATGACACCAAGAAATTTGCAGGTAAATGGATGGAACTAGAAGATTTTATGCTAAGTGAGGTAACACAGTCCCAGAAAAACAAAAGAATAATGGTATCCCTCATCTGTGGATGGTAGTACCAAGTACCTAGGTATAAGACAAAATGAGCAATCTTGATATTATATTCTTCAAGATCTAAAGACAACTGTGCTCTTGTATTGGGAATCCCTACACAGGTTCTAGAGCTGACCTAACACTTATTTTCAGACCTTGGACTTTTAGTATATGATGGAGGGTATGTGTGCATCTTTTACAGTAATATGGGATTAAAATGGAATGATGTGAATCAAGAAATATGCTATGGAAATAATATATATATTTTTCCAATGGACTTCTGTATTCTTTAGTTGTTATGCTGATCTCTGCTGAGGCATATTAAGATGGATACCAAGAAGAGTCTTCCTGCTCCTAGTCTATCTCTCTTTCCACGCTTCCCCTCAAAGGCTCATAGGCCAGTTATCTGTTTAGTGTCCAGGTTGGTGCAACTCCAGATCTTTGCACAGATAAAAATAGAAATGTGTATTTTTCTCATGTATTCCTCTAGGAGATACTTTGATTCTCTCTGTCTCTCAGAATCAATAGCTTGGTTGTAACACCTCAGCTAGACTTCAGAGCTGATTCCGCCTTCTCCTACTATGCTGGAATTTTGTCTGGCTTGAGTTCATGCAGATCTTGTGCATAATGCCACCAACAATGTGAGTTCATATGGCAAATGTTCTGTTGTCTGGAAAACACTGTTTATTGTTGTCACCTGGCTCTTCCAATCTTTCCACTCCTTCTTCAACAAATGACCACTGAGTCTTTGGGGAGTGGTTTAACACAGATTAATATTTGTCTAATTAGATGTTAGTGTAAATTTTTTTTTCCTTTTTCTGAAGGCCATTTTTACCTTTTTAATGGATTATTTGTTTAGCCCTTGTTTTTGAGACAGGATTTCAGTATGTCACCTAGCATGAATTGGAACTTGCTGTATAGCAAAACTATTCTCAAAACTGTGTAATTTTAGATCCACTTCAAAAGTACTTGGATTACAAGTATAGACTCCTAAAACACAACCCTATATCTGCTGAATAAATCCTTATCAAAAATTTCAGGTATTAGGTTTGGAGAGATTGTTCAGCAGGTGAAATGGATCCATAGAACTCACACAAATGCTGGGCAGGTCTGATCACCTGCCTATAATTCCAGTGGTTGAAAGGAGGCAGGACATCCCCAGAGCAGCTGGGAAGCTATATTCAGAGTATCAGTAAACTCTGGGTTCGATTAAAAATTGGCACAAAGGATTAGAGGTAGGTAGGAGCTGGGTGATTCAGCAAGGCGGATTGTTGTTTGACTTAATCCAGTTAATCTAGTCGTCTTTAATTTAATTGGCTTTTGAGGCTATGGGGGCTGAGTTATGCTCACAGCTGGTATAAAAGGTGGGGTTGTGTGAGTCTTGAGATCCGAGATCTCCCAAGACGTCCTGAAGCACAGGTACCAGGGCACGGGCTAAAGAGCACCCCCACACACACACCAACTGGGATTACAAAGATATCTGAAGGAGGCAAGCAAAGCAAAGCAAGCCTTCAACACAGTGAAGTTAAGGGACAATAGATGCCAACCCAGGTTACTATACCCAGCAAAAATGTTGATTACAGTTGAAGGAGAGAGAAAAACCTTCCATGACATAAACAAAATGAAAGAGGACATGTCCAGAAAACCAATCCTTCAGAGAATACTTGAAGCAATTCAAAGGACAGAAGAAAGGAGCATCCAACCCCAGGCACCTAGAAAGAGAAATCAATAAAAGCATAACTGCAGAAGCAAAAACCTAAACCAAAACCTGAAATGGATAATAAGGCAAAAGGAAGCAACACAAACCTATCAGTCATAACCTTAAATATTAATGGACTAAATTCCCCAATCAAAAGACATAGACTGGGAGATTGGATTAGGAAACAGAACCCATCGATATGCTGTCTACAAGAAAAACATCTTACTTTCAAGGACAGGCACCACCTTAAAGTGAAAGGATGGAAAAAAATATTCCAAGCAAATGGTACCAAAAAGAAAGCAGATGTTGCTATTTTAATATCAGACAAAATAAACATCAAAGTAAAAAAAATCAGGAGAGACAAAGAAGGCCACTACATTTTTATCAAAGGAATAATTCACCAAGAAGATTTCACAATTATCAATATATATGCATCAAACTCTGGTGCACCAAACTTTATAAAGACAATTCTCCAGGACCACAAGTCACACACTAACCCCAGTACACTCAGCGTAGGGGACTTCAATACCCCACTGAGCCCTTTGGACAGGTCAACAGGACAAAGAATAAACAGAGAGACATCTGAAATGAACGATATAATACACCAAATGGACCTCATAGACCTCTACCAAATATTCCACCCTAATACCAGAGAATACACTTTCTATTCAGCACCCCATGGAACATTCTTCAAAATCGACCACATGCTGGGACACAGAAGAACCCTCCAAAAATACAAAAAGATTGAAATAATTTCATGCATTCTATCAGACCACAGTGCAATAAAGCTGAACATCAACGCCAGGATAAGCCCTACTGCCTACAAGAACATATGGAGACTAAACAGCACACTCTTGAATAATGAATGGGTCAAGGAAGAGATAAAAAAGAAATAAAAGCATTCCTGGAACTGAATGACAATGACAATACAACACAACAAAACCTATGTGATACCTTAAAAGCAGTCCTAAGAGGGAAGTTTTTAGCCCTGGGTGCCTACATTAGAAAAACAGAAAGAGCACAAGTGAAAGATCTAACACTGCAGGTAAAAGCACTCAAGAGGCAACAACAGATGAACCCTAAATGCAATAGACAGGAAGAAATAACAAAAATCAGAGGAGAAGTCAATGAAATAGAAACAAAGAAAACAATATAAAAAAATCAATGAATCCAAAAGTTGGTTCTTTGAAAGAATAAACAAGATAGAAAGACCTCTAGCCCAGTTAAGCAAAAGAGAGAAGGAACAACTCCAAATCAATACAATCCGTGATGAAAAGGGAAATATCACAACAGACAAGGAAAAGATCCAGAAAATCATATGGGATTATTTCAAGAGCCTATACTCTACCAAATTTGAAAACCTAGAAGAAATGGATGAATATCTGAAATCCTGGGAATCACCAAAGCTCAACCAAGAAGAGATCCACAGCTTAAACAGACCGATAATACATGAAGAAATTGAAGATGTGATAAGAAACCTCCCAATTAAAAAAAGCCCAGGCCCAGACGGTTTCACAGCAGAATTCTTTAAAACATTTCAAAAAGACCTACAACCATTATTACTGAAAATATTTAGAAGAATACAATCAGAGGAAATTCTCCCAAATTTCTTCTATGAAGCCAGCATCACTCTATTACCAAAACCAGGCAAAGATACAACTAAAAAAGAGAACTATAGACCCATCTCCCTATGGAACACAGATGCCAAAATTCTAAACAGGATACTGGCAAATCGCATACAGACTCACATCAAGAAGATGATCCATCATGACCAAGTTGGATTCATACCAGAGATGCAAGGATGGTTCAACATATGAAAATCAATAAACACCATCAATCACATAAATGGAATGAAAGACAAAAACCACACCATCATCTCAATTGACACTGAAAAAGCCTTTGACAAAATCCAGCATCCCTTCATGCTTAAAGTCCTAGAGGGAAATGGATTGGAGGGATAATTCCTCAATGTAATCAAAGCCATATAGAGGAAACTCACAGCCAATATCATCCTAAATGGGAAAGGTAGGAACTCGGCAAGGCTGCACCCTGTCACCACTCCTCTTCACTATAGAGCTTGAAACACTTGCTAGAGCAATAAGGCAAGAAAAGGAAATTAAAGGAGTACTAATTGGAAAAAGAGGAAGTCAAGCTATCCCTACTTGCTGATGATATGATTGTTTAATTAAGGGATGCTAAAAGCTCCATCGGAAATCTCCTAGAAATGATTAACAGCTTCAGCAAAGTGGGAGGATACAAAATTAACCTAAAGAAATCAGTGCCCTTTCTTTACACCAACAACAAGCAATTAGAGAAAGAATTCAAGGAGAAACTCCCACTCAGTGGCCTCAAAAACAATAAAATACCTAGGAACAAACCTAACCAAAGACACCAAAGATCTCTACAACAAAAATTTTAAACCCTTAAAGAAAGAAATTGAAGAAGACATCAGAAGATGGAAAAACTTTCCATGCTCATGGATTGGGAAACTTAACTTTGTAAAAATGTCCATTCTACCCAAACTCTTGTACAGATTTAATGCAATCCCAATTAAAATCCCCAAGATTTTCTTCACAGGCTTGGAAAAAAAGTCCTTAAATTCATCTGGAAAAACAAAAGAACCTGAATAGCCAAAACAACCCTGAGTGAAAAGAGCAACACAAGGGGGATCTCTATACCAGACTTCAAACTATACTACAGGGCTATAGTCAAAAAAACAGCATGGTACTGGCACAAAAACAGACCTGTTGACCAATGGAGCAAAACCAAAGATCCAAAATTGAGCACATACAATTTCAGCCATCTCATATTTTCAGCCATCTCCATTGTGCCAAGAAGACACAATGGAGAAAAGACAGCATCTTCAGCAAGTAATGTTAGCAAAACTGGATCACCACTTGTAGAAGAATGAAATTAAACCCCTACCTATTGCCCTGTACAAAAGTCAACTCCAGATGGATTAAAGACCTCAACATGAAACCCCAAACTCTGAGGCAATAGAAGAAAAAATTGGCAACAGGACTGGCAAGACATTGTAAAGGGAAAAGACTTTCTAAATTCTACAGCAGCTGCACAAGAATTAAGAGCAACAATTGACAAGTGGGCACCTCATCAAACTCAAAAGCTGCTGTTCATCAAAAGAAACAATCAAGGAATGAAGAGAATCCCAAAGTGGAAGGAAAAACTTTCACTGCAGACATATCTGACAAAGCATTGATTCCATAATATAAAACTATTCAAAACAAAGGAAGAAAAGAAAGCAAATGAACCCTCAATAATGGAGCAATAGCTGAACAGAGAGTGCATTCACAAAGTGAGGGATGAAAAAAAGAATGGCTGAGAAACACCTTAAGACATATTCAACGTCACTAATAATAAAAGAAATATAAAATAAAAAATAAAAAAAAAAAAAAAATATATCATCTTACTCCAATGACTGGCTAGGATCAAGAAAAGAATGATACCAAGTGTGGAGAGGTTGTGGGAAAGGGAACACTCATCAAACTGCTGGTGGGAATGTAACTCCTACGCGATACAGGCCTATGGAAAGCAGTGTGGAGAACGCCTGGAAGACTTGGAATGAACTGCCACCCAACCGACCGCCAGCCATACCACTCCTATAGCATGTCCCCCGCAGAACTCGACCCCACAGGCAGAGAATAACAATGCAAACAGCCCTGTTTAATTTCAGCTCTCATTACACAATAGCAAGGAGCTGGACCAACCCAAATGCCCCTCAACTGACTTGTGGATAGAGAAAATTTGGTTCATCTATACAATGGAGTACTGTTCAGTGTTAAAGAAAGATGACTTTATGAGCTTTTCAGGAAAATGTCTGGAGCTAGAAGACATCTCATGATGTGTGAAGTAACACAGTCCAGACAAAAAAACGATGAATATATCCCTCATCTATGGGAGATTCGAGTGGTAATTATTTGCTGTGCAATGTCGCGCCTTTCGCTTTTTGTGTGTCCAAGCAGGTGTTTGTTGAGTGGATTCAATATTTGGAAAAACAAAACAAACAACCACAACACACAACAGCAACAGAAAGGACTGCATCAAAGAACTGACTGAAGCAGTGAACTTCTGCTCAAAACAGTCAACTTCCACATGGAGAATATGGAGAAATACTGAGAAAGCGATGAAAAGCATGTTTGGCAGAATACATGAACTCTGGTGGGGTGGGGGCATACGGGTCTAGATTTTATAATCTTGTACAAAATATATATTAAAAAATCAATCAATCAATCAATCAATCAATCAAAAAAAAAAACGAATTGGCACCAATGAATAAGGCAGAGGACAGTGAGGAAGACTCCTAACAGCAGCCTTGGGGCTCCACGTGGATGTATACACATACATACACACACACACACACACGTGTCACACACACACCTGCACCTGTTCACAAACTTGTGTGCCACACACACATGTGAACATATACATATACACATACATACCATGCATATATATATATATATATATATATATATATGTATATATTCTTCCACGTTTTCTTTTTAATTAGTTATAGTGGGTTTTTAACCATGGGTAACCCCACAAACACATACATCAAAAATGCCCAATCATATTTAAGTTGTAGGTAGAAAACTTTTACTTGTCTCACTATTCAAAAGGAATTAACATTTTTATCTATAATTTATAATGAAATTTTTAATTTTAGTCCCCTTTTCTGAGGTTGTTAATACATGTGGTATGAAATATGAACCTAATTTTATCTGTTTCCATATGGTTGCCATTTGTCTACACCAGTATTCAAACCATTTAATTTTGCCCTAGTGACTGGAACTAATGTCCTTATTTGACAATAGTTTTCTACTTATCTGTTGGTCTATTTCTCCACTCTTTAATCAACTCATTATTTTACTTGTCAATTTATATATGAGTACACATCTTAATCATAGCAACATTATACTATTTTTCTATATCTGGAGTGACTATCTAACAGTACATGTTATTCATGAAAATTTTACCGTCAACTTATTTGTATTAATTTGTCTAATTCTATTAACAGAAGAGATTTTTAATAATCTTTACAAGATAAAGAAATGTCCTTTTCCTCTTTTAAATGTACCTAATGTCTTTCAGAGATGGTTTAAAAGTTTCTTCAATTATTCTGGGGGCTGGAGAGATGGTTCAGCTGTTAAGAGAACTGGCTGCTCTTGCAGATGCCCTGGGTTCTATTCCCAGCACCCACATGGCAACTAACCACTCTCTTAACTCCATTTCCAGTGGATCCAATACTCTCTTCTAACCTCCATGGTTATTGCATGAGGCGCGTGTACATACAGTCAATACATACAAACACATAATAATTAAAAATAAATTATTAAAATATTTCTTGAATTTAGCCGGGTGTGGTGGTGCATGACTTTAATCCTAGCACTCAGGAGTCAGAGGCAGGTGGATCTTTGTGAGTTCGAGACCAGCCTGGTCTACAGAGTGAGTTCCAGGACAGCTGGGGCTACAGGGAGACGCCGTCTTGAAAAGACCAAAAATTTTTTTTTCTTCAATTTTTAGAAATTCATATTTGTTTATTCCTAAGTATCATCTTCATTATTGACACTGCGAACTTTCTTGCTGCACTAAAGACACTATATTTTATCTAGTTGCAGTATGCTTATATAAAAATCTATTGATTTAGCATACATATTAATTTTGGAACTCTGAATTCTTACACTGTACAGGTTATTTTAATCACTGATAATATAGCATTTATGGAATATAATGACAGCTGAAAATATAACTTTTTTTTTTTTTTTTTTTTCGGTGTAAGCGCAGGGCGTTTCTGTCACCACACTAGTGGCTCCCCACCAGTGGTGGGCTGAACCCGTGATCATTTCATAAGGGAGTCTACCAACCATGATCGAGTCTCTCAGATCTTTATACTCTGGAGACAATGTAAGCAAAAGCGGCTGTGTAACAAACATCGGCTAAAAACTGGTAACAGACAAACACAAAGACCTATCCTGGGCTGATTACAGAAAACATAAAGGCCACATGAATGTGAATTTCTGGCGGAAAAACAAAAGCTGCTGTCCTAGATGAAGTTTTCAGAAAAAGGCTCCTATCCCGGGTAACCCAGGGGCCAGAGAGGATGGCTCCAGCCTGCACTTCCACTGTGTTTTAGTAACCACCGTGTTTTAGTAAACCTCGCCTGTTTTACCATGTCTACTATACTGACAGGTCCACTTCTGCCATTCACACAGCACGCCACTGCTTATGCTCCTAGGTCAGGCTGGCCTCCATTCTATACCTGCCTCTGTCTTGGTGGTCATCCATGGTCCTGGCATAATCCCATACGATGGTGTCACCATCTGGTTATGACCTGCACCTTCAAGCGTGGCCTCTCCTGGCCTCCTCAGGCCACCAGCCTAATGCGTGTTTTCCATGACTCTTCTGAGCACATTCCAAAGCCAGTGCTTTGGGGAGACTTTCTACACGTGCCCCAGTTCAGCTTCTAGTGAGATGCCACCTTGGCTTCCCTTGGACCAGACTTCTGTGTACTAGACCCTGATGAAACTCATTCCCAGAAGGTTACACTATAATGATGCGATTCTCCTTCTTAATCACAAGCTGATTTTTTAGGAACCAGTATCCTATTGTCCCCACCGTAACTGCAAAGGTTTCACTTCCACTAGTTTTTTGTGTTTTGTTTTGTCTCTTTTGCAAGCACAGGGTCTCCCCATAGCTCCCAGCTGTCCTAGAACTCACCTATCTACAATCCAGGTGCATGACCTGAACTCACAGAGATTCAACCTGCCTCTGCCTCCCATGTCACTGGAACCAAAAGTTGGTACAGCTGGGCATGGTGGCGCACGCCTTTCATCCTCGACTTGGGCAGGCAGAGGCAGCGCGGATCCCTGTGAGGTCAGGGCAGCCTGGTTCTACAGAGTCGAGCTCCGCATCATCTGGGGCTACAGAAAGACACCTGCTCGAAAAAGACCAGATAAAACATAACTACTAACATAACTAATAAAAAATAAATAAAATAAATAACTAAAGTAAATAATTAATAAATTGAAATACAAGTCTGCGCCCCAGCCAGGCTATTCCACACATTTCTTTTTTTTTTTTTTTTTTTTAAATTAGGGTTTATTTTGTCTTCTTGTGCATTTCATACAGTTTTCCAATTCAGTTCAGTCAGGCTATTTCCTTTCCCATCCCCCCCACCCCCAACCCATAAGCGATCATGCATTCTGCCATAACTGTCGCTGCATACGTTCTCCAGTTTTTTTTCTTTTTTCATTTTAGCTATAAGTGATAATCCTGAGTACAAGCTCCTTCAATGACAAAACCTATTGCAGGCTGTGTGCCCAAATCACCCTAGCTACAGCCCCAACACTCCAGTGGGGGGTGGAAAGGTTGTTTTTTTCAATCAAGTTTGAATCAAAAGAGTTCCAGACTACATTGCTGTAGCTTCACCATCATCACATCCCCCATCGCAAGCCCTTAAATTCAACCAACCAAACGCGCCCCCCTCTTCCGCAGGGGTCCCTAGCTTAGAAAAGGGCCAGGCTGCGTAGGAACGAAGGTAAAACAGTCCACTCTCGCGGCGAGCTGTTGACTT
This sequence comes from Rhizomys pruinosus, assembly GCA_009823505.1. Lineage (NCBI taxonomy): Eukaryota > Metazoa > Chordata > Mammalia > Rodentia > Spalacidae > Rhizomys > Rhizomys pruinosus. The sequence goes on from VZQC01006529.1 coordinate 1,199,783, forward strand.
GGCACTCTGGTTCAATTCTATGTTTCCTTTCATGGCGGACAGTTTGACAGGTAATAACCTTTCGATCCTACTAATGAAGCAACAACAATTAAGTATATAGGTATTTACGCAGCACTAATAGTTATGGTAGGTTACTTTAGCATAGACACATGTTTGGGATATGTTATCCAGTGAAATTACATTTCCTTTTTTTTTTCCTGTTAAATATACAGGGTCTTACTCTGTGGGCTTATAACATCTCCTAACCTGTAGAGGATGTAAGCTTGTGGCATCAGCCATGGGTTATTTCTCCAAGGGGAGAGCCAATAGCCAATTAGATTTGGGATATACAGGCACATGGCTGCCTCTGCTGCACAGTATTTCCAGGCAGGTGAGGTGTAGCTGGTGCTGATGGTGGAGTCTTGCTTGACTCAGGGAGACCCATATTTGCTTTATTGGTTTAGTGGCCTTTCGTGTTTTTTTATACACTGTTATGCATCTAATAGATTATTTTTGCTGAAATGGCATGTGCATCCAGATTAGGAAACAAACTCTGAGACACTGGTCACCCTCTTTTATTTAAATATGTTAATTTCTGATTTTTAATTTTTTTTATTATTATTTATTTATTTTTGTATGTGTATGAATGTACTGTCTGCATGCAGGTCTGTGCACCCGTGTCGTGCAATGCCGCGGAGGTCAGAAGAGGGTGTCAGATTCCCCTGGAACTGGAGTTCTCCTGGAATTGGAGTTACAGACGGTTCTTAGCCGCCATGTGGGTGCTGGGGATCGAACCCGGGTCCTCTGCAAGAGCGTCGGTGCTCTTAACCGCTAGGCTATCTCTCCAGCCCTAATTTCTGATTTTTAATTTATTACTTTATGGAGCAAGAAGTCATAATATGCTTACTCAAGCATAGTTGATCCTTCTCTAATTTACAGTTTCTCTTCTTTATTGTGTAAATGTAGTTTTTTTATTATTGTTGCTGCTATTGTTTTATTTTTATTTTTCATTTTTCTAGGAATGGTAGATATCTCTTGTTTTAAATTGTCAATTTCTCAGTTGGAGAAAATGCTATGTCCTGAATTCCTGCAATTGCTTTATGTAAAATTCTTGTTCTATTATTTGCTTTTGTTATTTTAATACATTTTTCACAAATTCTATGTAGGTTGGGCCCGAGTGCTCATGACTGTAATCACAGCACTCAGAAGGTAGAGGTATGTGAATCTCTGATAGATCAAGGCCAGCCTGATCTACATAGTGAGTTCCATGCCAGTGGGGGATACAGCAGGACTCTGTATCAGAAAAGAGAGAACAGAAAAGAAGTGAAAAAGAACGGTTGACATAATAATGTCTTCTTCAGTTAGTATCACGGATCCAGGTTCCCTTTACCTTTTTGTTCTGGTGGCAATGATGATGTGATGAGTTTTCCAATTGTCTGCATCTCTTTTGTCTTGTGGAAGCCTAGAATTCCTCAGATTTCTTGTTCTTTTCCATCTCTAAAACCAGTACAGTTGTTGTAACTCATGTGATGCACAGGTGAGAAAGGATCATGTTAAGTTTTCTCTTCTGGTAGCTTATTTACTATGGAAGCCAGACAGTAGCCATGAGGCTGTGGAGTCAGCACCAGAGCAATTGTTCCTCGTTGTTCTAGAGCTTACGTATGCAGTGTCTTTAGCAATAAGATCTCACCATCGAGTTCTGGTTGATAACCAAGAGCAGGGACAATGGGAGTTTGAACTTGAAGTTCTGTGGGACTCTAGACAACAGCTTCTTTTTTTTTTTTTTTCTTTTCTCTTTTTTTATTGAACATTTGTACATCTGACACAATGGTTCACAATCAAACCCAGTCCCCTCCATGTCCCAACCCCCCATCAGAACTCATGCATTATAACAGGCAAGCTAAGCCCTGTCCAGTCAAGCTCTTGAACTCAGATATCCTTCAGTGGAGTCTAGTCAGCACATCTAGGAATCCTAGGTAAGGCACACTCTTCCTCACCCAGCTGTACTCAGTCTCTTGTAGTTCTCAGTCTAGGGCCAGTCCTGTGATGTCATACAGTGTGGGAGTTGCCTGACCAAACCCTATATAGCCATTTTCCCTGTTTGAATAAAGAGGATTCCTACAAGCTTTACTACCAGAGGTCTCTAAGTTATTACACAATCAATCATGGAAATATTACTTTTTTTAACATTTTTTTATTGATGCTTTGTGCATTTCATACATCATTTTCCAATTCAGTTCAGGTATANATACATACACACCACCACACACACACGTACACACCACACACCCTGCACCTGCTTCACAAAACCTTGTGTGCCACACACACCATGTTGAACAGTAAATATAACCATACATACAATGGACTATATATATATATATATATATATCTGTATATATTCTTCCACGTTTTCTCTTTGAATTAGTTATAGTGGGTTTTTAACCATGGGTAACCCCACAAACACATACATCAAAAATGCCCAATCATATTTAAGTTGTAGGTAGAAAACTTTTACTTGTCTCACTATTCAAAAGGAATTAACATTTTTATCTATAATTTATAATGAAATTTTTAATTTTAGTCCCCTTTTCTGAGGTTGTTAATACATGTGGTATGAAATATGAACCTAATTTTATCTGTTTCCATATGGTTGCCATTTGTCTACACCAGTATTCAAACCATTTAATTTTGCCCTAGTGACTGGAACTAATGTCCTTATTTGACAATAGTTTTCTACTTATCTGTTGGTCTATTTCTCCACTCTTTAATCAACTCATTATTTTACTTGTCAATTTATATATGAGTACACATCTTAATCATAGCAACATTATACTATTTTTCTATATCTGGAGTGACTATCTAACAGTACATGTTATTCATGAAAATTTTACCGTCAACTTATTTGTATTAATTTGTCTAATTCTATTAACAGAAGAGATTTAAGAATTTGCAAGTAAGGGAAATGTCCTTGTCATCTTTTAAATGTAACCTAATGTTCTTTCAGAGATGGTTTTTTTTAAAAGTTTCTTCAATATTCTGGGGGCTGGGAGAGATGGTTCAGCTCTGTTAGGAGAACTGGGCTGCTCTTGCAGATGCCCTGGGTTCTATTCCCCGCACCCCATGGCAACTAACCACTCTCTTAACTCCATTTCCAGAGAAAACAATACTGTCAGATTCCGAGTGCATTGCATGTACACGTTGTAATTACATACCTTCAGGCAAAAAAATAAACACACATAAAAATAAAAAATTAAAAATAAATTATTAAAATATTTCTTGAATTTGAATTTAGCCGGGTGGGTGTGGTGGTGCATGACTTTAATCCTAGCATCAGAGTCAGATGCTTCAGGTGGATCTTTGTGAGCTTGAGGCCTGCCTGGTCACAGAGTGAGTTCCAGGACCAGCTGGGGCTAAAGGGAAAAAAAAAAAAAAAAAAAAAGACAAAAATTTTTTTCTTCCATTTTTCAATTCCATATTTGTTTATTCCTAAGTATCATCTTCATTATTGACACTGCGAACTTTCTTGCTGCACTAAAGACACTATATTTTATCTAGTTGCAGTATGCTTATATAAAAATCTATTGATTTAGCATACATATTAATTTTGGAACTCTGAATTCTTACACTGTACAGGTTATTTTAATCACTGATAATATCGCATTATGGAATATAATGACAGCTGAACAATAAAACTTTTTTTTTTTTTTTTTTTTTTTAGGTGTAGGAGGCGTTTATTCACACTAGTGGCTAACCCACCAGTGTAGGCTGAGCACCAGAGATCATTCCATAATGGAGTCTCCAACCTGAATGAGTCTCTCAGAATTTTCTTACTCTGGAGACACATGGTACGCAAAAGCGTTTGTTGTGTAACAAACAATCGGTTAAAAACTGGTCAAACAGCAAACACAAAGACATCCGGGTGATTTACAGAAAACATCAAAGGCCACAGGAATGTGATTTTCTGGGGAAACAAAGGCTGTTGTCCTGTTGTGAAGTTTACAGAAAAAGGCTCATAAGGTAAGCCACAGGGGGAAGAGAGGATGGCTCCAGCCTGCACTTCCACTGTGTTTTAGTAACCACCGTGTTTTAGTAAACCTCGCCTGTTTTACCATGTCTACTATACTGACAGGTCCACTTCTGCCATCCACAGCACACGCACTGCTTACTCTCCAGGCTCCGGCGGCTCCATTCTTTACCTGCCTCTGTTTTCTTTGGTGGTCAGCCATGGTCCTGGCCATATCCCCTACGATGGTGTCTCCCACTGTTACTGCCCTGCACCTTCAAGAGTGGCCTCTCCTGGCCTCTCCCATGCCAAGCCTCCAGCTGTTTTCCATGACCTCTTTGAGCCTCCAAAGCCAGTGCTTTGTAGGAGACTTTTACACGTTGCCAAGTTCAGCTTCCAGGTGAGATGCCACCTTGGCCCCCTCTGGACCAAAGTTTCTGTGTGCTGACCCTGACGAAATCTTCCAGCAGGTTTACCACTCAATGGATCTGATCTCTTCTTAATCACAGCGATTTTTAGGTAACCAGTATCCATTGTCCCAGTAAAGCAAAGGTTCACTTCCATTTCGTTTTGTTTTGTTTTGTTTTTTGTCTTTTGAGACAGGTCTCCCCATACCCTCAGCTGTACTAGCAACTCACTTCATCAACCAGGCTGGCCTCTGAAACTCCCAGAGATTCACCTGCCTCTGCCTCCCAGGTACTGGGACCCAAAGTCTGTGTCAGCTGGGCATGTGGTGCACCCCTTTAATCTCCGCACTTGGGAGGCAGAGGCGGCGGGATCCTGTGAGTCCTAAGGCCAGCCTGGTTCTACAGAAGTGAGCTCCAGGGCATGTGGGGCTAAAGAAAGAAATGTATCGAAAAAGGACCAGAAAAAATAACTAACTAACTAAATACAATTAAATACATAAATTAAATAAACTAAAATAAATAAATAAATTTTTTAAACAAAAAAAGAAAGCTAAAGCGGGCGCACTTATGAACATGGTAGGGCACAAAGAGGCTTTTTTTTTTGTGTTTAAATAGGTTTATGGTTGCTTTGTGCAGTTAATAACAGGGGTTCAAATCAGGTAATGCGTATGTACATGGCAGCAGCGACCCCCACCCCCACCCCATCCCAGATCCATGAATTCTGCCATAAACTGTCCTGATCGTTCTCTCCGTTTTTTTTTTTTTCCTTTTTCGCTATAAGTGATAAACCATGTGTACAAGGCATCCTTCGTGCAAAACCTATCTGCAGGTGTTGTGCCCAAACACCTACAGCCCCAACATCCTAGTGGGGGGGGTGACAGGTTGGTTTTTCAATCAAGAGTGCTCAAATGGGTCCAGACTACATTGTCCTGTCATGTAGTTTCACCCATCACCCCAATCGAAAGCCCTTAAATTCTACCGCGCCCCCCTCTTCCGCAGAGGTTGATTCCCTAGGCTTAGAAGGGGCACAGGTGGATGAGAGTGTAAAACAGTCCACTCTCTTGGAGCTGTTGACTTGGACTCTGGTCAATTCTGGCGTTTCCTTTCTTGGGCTGACAGTTTGTCCAGGAATAACTTTCTGATCCTACTAATGAAGAACACGCATATTAGCTATATAGGTATTTAAAATGCAGCCACATAATAGTTAGGTAGCTTACTTTAGCCATAGACCACATGTTTGGAATATTGTTAATCCATGAATTACAATTTTCCCCCCTGTTAAATATGACAGGGTTTTACTGTGGCTTATAAAATCACCTAACCACTAGAGGATGTACGCGTTTTAGCTTGTTGCATCAGCCATGGGGTATTTCTCCAAGGGGCGCCATGGCCAATTATATTTTGGATATACAGGCACATGGCTGCTTCTGCTGCACCGTATTCCAGGGAGGTGAGGTGTATCTGGTGTATGGTGGAAGTCTTGCTTGACTCGGAGAGACCCATATTTGCTTTCTTGGTTTAGTGGCCTGTCGTGTTTTTTTATTACCTGTTTTATGCATCAATAGGATATTTTTGCTGATGTTGAGCTGAAATGGCATGTGCATCCAGATTAGGAAACAAACTCTGAGACACTGGTCACCCTCTTTTATTTTTTAGCACTTGTTAATTTCTGATTTTAATTTTTTTTATTATTATTTATTTATTTTTGTTGTCTGTGTTGAATGTACTGTCTGCATGCCGGGTCTGTGCACCCGTGTCGTTGCAATGCCCGCGGAGGTCAGAAGAGGGTTGTCAGATTCCCCTGGAACTGGAGTTCTCCTGGAATGGAGTTACAGACGTTCTTAGCCGCCATGTGGGTGCTGGGGATAGAACCCGGGTCCTCTTGCAGAGCTCGGGCTCTTAAACCGCTATTAGGCTATATCTCCAGCCCTAATTTCTATTTTTAATTATGACTTATGGAGCAAGAAGTCATAATATGCTTACTCAAGCATAGTTGATCCTTCTCTAATTTACAGTCTCTTCTTTATTTTTAATTGTAGTTTTTTTATTATTGTTGCTGCTATGTTTTATTTTTATTTTTCATTTTTTCTATGAATGGTAGATATCTCTTGTTTTAAATTGTCAATTTCTCAGTTGGAGAAAATGCTATGTCCTGAATTCCTGCAATTGCTTTATGTAAAATTCTTGGTTCTATTATTTGCTTTGTTTATTTTAATCCATTTTTCACAAATTCTATGTAGGTTGGGCCCGAGTGCTCATGACTGTTACTCACAGCGCTCAGAAGGTAGAGGTATGTGAATCTCTGATAGATCAAGGCCAGCCTGATCTACATCGTGTAGTTCCATGCCAGTGGGGGATACAGCAGGACTCTGTATCAGAAAAGAGATGAGACAAAAAGAAAGTGAAAAAGACGGTTGACATTAAATAATGTCTTCTTCAGTTAGTATCACGGATCCAGGTTCCCTTTACCTTTTTGTTCTGGTGGCAATGATGATGTGATGAGTTTTCCAATTGTCTGCATCTCTTTTGTCTTGTGGACGCTTAGGAATTCCTCCGATTTTTTTTCTTTTCCATCTCTAAAAACCAGTACATTGTTGTTAAACTCATGTGAATGCCCAGGTGAGAAAAGGTTCATGATTAAGTTTTCTCTTCTGGTAGCTTATTTACTATGGAAGCCAGACAGTAGCCATGAGGCTGTGTGGCGTCAGCACCAGAAGCAACTTGTTTATTCCTAGTATTGTTCTAGAGCTTACGTATGCAGTGTCTTTAGCAAATAGATCTCACCATCGAGTTCTGGTTGATAACCAAGAGCAGGGACAATGGGAGTTTGAACTTGAAGTTCTGTGGCTCTAGGACAACAGTTCTTTTTTTTTTTTTTTTCTTTCTCTTTTTTTTATTTGAACATTTGTTCAATCTGACACAAATGGTTCACAATCAAACCCAGTCCACTCAATGTACCAACCCCCATCAGAACCTCATGATTATAACAGGCAAGCTAAGACCTGTCCAGTTCAGAATTGAAACGCAGGATTAATCATTCAAGTGGAGGTCTAGTCCAGAAAATATAGGGAATAGAGGGAAGGAAAACGATCTCAGAAAAAAGCTGGAAGAAGCGTGGTAGTTATAAGGTCTAGGGAAAGTAAGGAGGAGGGAAGAAAGTGGGGGAGGGACCTGAACAAAACCGATATAGCAAGGGGCAATGTTTGAATAAAGAGGATTCCTACAGCTTTACTAACAGAGGTCTATTAAAGTTCTTCACAATCAATCATGGAAATAGTACCTTGTTTAACATGTGTTGATTGAGGACGGTGGGGCATGTCATAAATTGCAGTTTACAAGGTCAAGTGCAGGTAGATCCGCCCGGTCACGGCCCCCCCACACACCACCCCCAATACCGAGATGCATGTATTCTGCCATGACTGTCTTGCATATCTCTCTCAGTTTTTTTTGCCAGGGGGGGAGCTATAAGTGAGAAGGCAGGAGGACAAGCAGACGGCGTGGAAAACTAAATGGGAAGGCGGGGGACAAAACAACAAAAGACCCACCTCCAGATGGGGAGGGAGGGGGGGAGGGGAAAGCAGGTTAAGACACAGGAGGGGAAGAAGAAAGTGCGGGAGGTTGACGCCGGAACAACATAGCTAAGCCAATTACATTCTAATAAGGCCCCTCTTCCGCAGATTATTCCTGGGCCTAGAAAAAGGGGCACAGGTGGATGAGAACGAAAACAGTCCACTTTCTCTGCAGATGTTGCTTGGACTCTGGTCATTTGTGGCTCTCTCCTTTCATGGGCTGACAGGCTGTCCAGGAATAACCTTTCGAACTTACTAATGAAGCACAAGCATAGATATATAGTTACTTAAGCAGCATTAATAGGTATGGTAGGTTACTTTGGGTATAGACACATATGTTTAGATGAAATGTTGCTCCACGAACTACATTTTTCCATTAAATATGACAGGGTTCTTACTGTGACTTTGCTTATCTCCTAACCTGTGATGATGTATGTAAGCTTGTGGCATCAGCATGGGTTAATCCTCCAAGGCGACCGCCAATAGCCGATTTTTAGATTTGGTATACAGGGCATATGGCTGCCTCTGCTGCACAGTTATTTCCAGGCCGGTGCGGGAGCTGGTGCTGACGTGGGAGTCTTGCTTGACTCAGGATGACCGTATTTGCTTTTTCTTGGTTTTTAGTGGCCTTTGGTAAAACTCTCTTGTATTCCAGAGGTCATCTGTACTTTTGCATGTGTGGTCTCAATATTTCTTTCCCATGTTAATGTCAGGTCCTTGACAGCAGGGCTTGAGCCTCTCTTCTTGCAGGTATCCCAGTTAGAGGCAAAGAGCCTTTACTTTTGTGGGCTTAGATCCCCCTGCCCAACATCTCCCTGGTGGAATATCCATTACTGAATTGTCAGAGCTCCTGTCTTGATATATTTTGCTTTAAGAGCATAGTTTAAGGACTTTAGTATTAATTTGGGTCTGAACAGAGAATAATCCTTTTCACCATTTCTATGTCTATTAGGTCATTAATTAAAGAAGGCAGTTTAGTTTTACCAGTTTTATAATAGATTACCTCCTATAATAGTTGTCTCCATTACAGTTGCGGAGCGACCTCATCATTGTCTATTTTCTCCTTGTTCTGGGGGGAGAGCACAAGAAGTTCTCATATCAAAAACTTTGAGCACCTAGAAGTAAGTTTCAGTTACGACTTCATTATAATAGTTTTACATGTGGGGGCCACAGGGGGTTCGATGTTTATGGAAATCTTAGGGCTTTTCTTCCTTTCGATGTTAGACGGGTCTCAACCTTCAGTTGGCACTTTCTGGTACCCTCACTCAATTGCATAAGCTGTATCTTTTCTTCTCAGCCGTTAAGTTTGGTGACTTTTGTCCTGTTGGACCAACACAAATCTTTTCTTTTAGTTATTTTTTAGGATTTGATGCAAGGTTTTTGGACAAAGAAGGTTTCATGTCTATCTGTACCCCCCTTTTTTGTTTATTCTACTAAGTTTGTAAAACCTAGAAGAACTGGATAATATCTGAAATCCTTGGGATCCCAACAACTCTAACCAAGAAGGGATCCGACGCGCTAAACAGCAAATATGTACAGGAAGAAATGCGAAGATTGGGATACTAAGCTAGCCGGTCCCAACCAAAAAAATGCCCCAGTGCCGGCGAGGCGATGATTCAAAGAATCTATAAAATAGGCGAAACGACATACAACCCAGTACTACTTTAATTTTCAGAAGGATACAAAACGAGGACTTCTCCCCAGACATCCTTCTATGAAACCAGCCTTGACTCTACTACCCCAAACCAGGCAAAAGTCAACCAACAAAGAGAATAACATCGGACCCATTTCCTCATGAACACAAGAAGATGCCAAAATCTAAATACAGGATTCTGGCAAACCGCAATTACCGATCACATCAAGAAATATCATCCTCACCTAACAAGTGGATTCATACAGGATGCAGGGATGGTTTTTCTTTCAACATATGAAAATCAATAAACATCATACAACATATACAATGGACTGAAAGACAAAACACACACACATCATCTCAATGATGCGGAGAAATCGCCTTTGACAAAACTCCAGCATCCTTTCATGTTTCACAAGTCCTGAGGGATTGGCTCTGGTAGGATCATTCCTCATGTAGATCAATAAGCCATATACAGGAAAACCCACAGCCACGTATCATCCTAAATTGGAAAAATGCAACAGAAGCACTTTTCCTTAAAGGCGGACACTCGGCCCAAGGCTGCCCCCTGCACCACTCTTTTCAATGTAGTGTTGGAAACCCTGCAGGGCAATAAGGCAAGAAATAGGACAAATTAAAGGAGTTTCTAATTGGAAAAGAGGAAGTCAAGCTATCCCTTGTTTGCTGATGATATGATTGTCTACCTAAGGGATGCTACGAACTCCACCAGGAAAAACACTCCTAGAAACGATTAACGAGCTTTGTGTGAAGTGGCAGGATACAAAAATAAATCTAGAAAAATCAGTAATACAAACAACAAGCAACTGAAGAAGGACTACAAGGAGACCTTCCCACTCACAATAGGCTCAAAACAATAAAATACCTAGGAACAAAACCTAACCAAGGACACCAAGGATCTCTACAACAAAAATTTTAAACCCTCTGAAAAAGGAAATTGAGGAAACATCAGAAGATGGACAAACTCCATGCTCATGGTTGGGGAAAATAAATATAGTAAAATGCCCATCCTACCCAAACTAGTGTACAGATTTAATGCAATCCCAATCAAAATCCCCAGCATTTCTTCACAGGCTTGGAAAAAATGTCCTTAATTTCATTTGGAAAAAACAAACGACCCCGAATACCAAAGCAACCCTGAGTGAAAAAATGCAAATACCGGGGGGATCGCCTATACCAGAGATCAAACTATACTACAGGGCTATAGATAAAAACGCTCGGTACTGGCACAAAAAAACAGACCAGTTGACCAATGTGAATAAAACGAAAGATCCCAAACCTGAGCTCATACAATTTCAGCCACCCTCATATTTGACAAGGGGGCCAAGGAGACACAATGGAGGAAAGACAGCTCTTCAGCAGTGGTGCTGGCAAATTGGATCATCCCAACTTGTAGAAGAATGAAATTAAACCCCTACCTCTCACTTGTACAAAAGTCAACTCCAGATGGACCAAAGACCTCAATGTGAAACCCCAAACTCTGGAAAGTGATAGAAGAGAGCTTGGCAGCAGACTACAAGACCTAGGTGTAGGAAAAAGACTTCCTAAATCAAGACAGCAGCTGCACGAGAAATAAGATCAACAACTGAAAAATGGGGATCTCCTTAAACTCAAAAGTTTTGTACATCAAAAGAAACAAATAAGAAAGTGAAGAGAAAACCCACAGAGTGGGAGGAAACCTTCACTGCAGACCACTGACAAGGCATTAATCTCCAGAGTATACAAGCTACTCAAAAACAAAAGAAGAAAGGAAACAAATGAAACACTCAAAAGTGGAGCATAGTATTCCATTGTATACATGTACCACATTTTCTCTATCCACTCGTCAGTTGAGGGCACCTGGGCTGGTTCCAGCTTTTTGCTATTGTGAACAGAGCTGCAATAAAATAGCTGTGCATGTATCTTTCAGTAAGTTGTGTCTTGTGGGTATATACCAGGAGTGGTATGACTGGTCAAGGCCACCAAACAATTAAAGCAAATATGGGTCTCCCTGAGTCAAGCAAGACTCCACCGTCAGCACCGCTTACCTCACCTGCCTGGAAATACTGTGCAGCAGAGGCAGCCATGTGCCTGTATATCCCAAATCTAAATTGGCTATTGGCTCTCCCTTAGAGAAATAACCCTGGCTGAGCCACAAGCTTACCATCCTCTACAGTTAGATGTTATAAGCCACAGTAAGACCCTGTCATATTTAACAGGGGGGAAAATTGTAATTCATGGATTAACCATCATCCAAACATGTGTCTATGCTAAAGTAACCTACCCATAACTATTGGTGCTGCTTAATACCTATATATCTAATATGCTCTGTTCTTCCATTAGTAGGATCGAAAGGTTATTCCTGGACAGACTGTCAGCCCATGAAAGAAAACAGCCAGAATTGACCAGAGTCCAAGTCAACAGCTCCAGAGAAGTGGACTGTTTTACCTCTCATCCACCTGTGCCCCTTTTCTAAGCCTAGGGAACAACCCTGCGGAAGAGGAGGCATGGTTCGAATGTAAGAGGCTGCGATTGGGGTGAATGGTTGATAACTACAGCAATGTAGTCTGGACACTCATTGATCAACTTGTTGAACAAACAACCTGTCACCCCCCACTGGATGTGGGATTGTAGGTTTTGGGCACAACAGCCTGACAGATAAGTTTTGCCTATGAAGGATGCTTGTACTCATGGATTATCCTTATAGCTAAAATGAAAAAAAAAAAAACTGAGGAGCACGATGCAGGACAGTATGGCGGAATGCATGATTGGGGTTTTGGGTGGTGGTGGGGGTGGGGGGAGGGAAGGGATTAGCGGAATAAGCCTGAAATGAATTGGAAAAAAAATGTATACATGCACAATCACAATAAAAATTAATAAAAAAAAAAAAAAAAGAAAAAGATGGAGCAAAAGATCTGAATAGAGGACTTCACCCCAGGAGAAATAGAGTGTCCGAGAAACATCTAAGAAGTGTTCAGCATCTCTGGTAAGTAAGGAAATGCAAATTAAAACCACTTTGAGATATCACCTTACTCCAATAAGACTGGCTAGGATCAAGAACACAAAATGTACCAAGTGCTGGAAGGTTGTGGGAAAGGGGAACACTCATCCCTTGCCTGTGGGATGTAAACTTGTACAGCCACTATGGAAATCAGTGTGGAGAACCCTTAGAAGACTAAAACGAGCCTTCCATTTGACCCAGTCATACCACTCCTGGGTATATACCCACAGACACATCTTACTGCACAGATACATGACACGCTCTATGTTTATTGCAGCTCTGTTCTAATAGCAAAAAAGCTGGAACCAGCCCAGGTGCCCCTCAACTGACGAGTGGATGGAAAAATGTGGTACATGTATACAATGGGTTCTATGCAGCAGTAAAGGGGACAACATCATGAAACTTTGCAGGTAAATTGATGGAGCTGAAAGACATTATGTTAAGTGAAGAACACAGTCCCAGAAAAAAAAAAAACGACAAATGTTGTGTCCTCATATGTGGATGCTGTATCAAAACCAAATATAAATATTTCTCGGGGAGAGGGATGCATAGTAAAAGAACAACACACAGACTGCAACAGAACTAGGACGAAAGGTGGAATTGGGAGGGGGGAGGGGTGGGGAGGGACACGGGTGTATATTCGATTTAATGCATATTTAATTGACATGAGTTAAAAAGTGCCAAGTTTTGCCTAGACCACTGTCTACAGGATTACATGGTCTTTTTAGGACTTAGTAAAAGTAATAGTGTATATTAAACAACATTGGTTTACAGACTCTGATAAAAACCTTAATGCATCCGAGTTAAATGGCGATATAAATCACTGTTGTCCACATTTGTTTACATAAAATTTGTAGAGCAAAACCCTCTGGGATTGGCACATTACGAAATGTTCTCTATAGTGTCTCTGTTGTACAGTATCACCTTGTAGCATTCTCTTTAAGATGATTTAACATAAAAATTAAGTTTGCCCCCCAAGTTAATCATATATAGTCACCCAAAACAACATGGGTAAATTTGATGAAATCTGAGCCTAGATTCCACCCTATAGTTATGTATAAGACAACAGCTTCAAAAGAGGAAGCCCATTCTTGACACTGAGCTTTTATTTTGCTAGTCTTTGGTGTCACGGAGGGGCACTGTCCCACAGTTAAACTCTATTTAATATCCTTTTATAATACATATGTTTATAGTTTAAGAAGTATCTATAAGAGTAAGTCTTCATATGGGTTTTTCTAAAGGTCTTTAGTATTATCTCTCCCCAAACTAGCTGCTCTAAACTGCCCACCCATCCCCCACCCCATTAAACACTTCCTTCTCTATTATTCCCCCTTTCCCCTTTATATCTCTGCATTTTACCTCCCCTCCCATGAAGCTCCCCCCACCATGGCTAATTATTAGTTTCCGGATTGCTCTGGATTTTCCAGTTGATTATGTCAGGATGGCCCAGTGGTCTAAGGCAGCAGACTCAAGTTTCTTCCTGGTTTGGGGTCTGGGAAGGGATTTATTTATTTTAATTTTGTGTGTGGGAGTGTTTTGTCTGGTTATAAGTGGACCAGTGTTGTACAAGGAGGAGGGCATTGGATCCCCTGGAACTGGAGTTATAGAAGATAACTGAACCCAGGTTCTCTGTGATAGCAGTCAGTGCTCTTTAGTTCTGAACCATCTCTCCAGTCTCTTTGTTTTGGTTTTGGGAAAAGTCTCACAATGTAGATTGAGATTCTCCTGTCTCATCTTGAGTGTGGAATCACAGGCATAAATGCCTCTTGTGCACCATTCAGCAATTTAAATATTTTCCAGTTTAAAAAAATAAACTAAAATTAAATGAATTATATGAAAGTTGAAATTTTTACATGCCCATGCTTCTATGAGGCTTCAGACCACACAAAGTGACCCTCACTTTCTCAAAGATATAGCCTGGAACATGTGCGCACATGCTAGTGATTGTCTCTTAAATGTAGTGTTTGGGAAGCAGCCTAACATTTCTGAAATGCTTCCACTGACTGACATATCCTGACACTGTTGGAAATGCTTTCATTAAGATATTCTTTCCTTCATCTCAGCTACGCACACTTCTTGGCCCTCAGTGAGAACGTTCTGCTTGCATTTCACATTATCTTCATTATATTTGACCATTATCATAAAATTGAATTCAGTCTCAAAGGGCAAAAATTTCTCATTTTTAGCTTATTCATAGATTATTTTTCTGGTACAGAAGACAATTTTAATAGACTAATTAAAATATTTTGGAATAGGAAAAATACTATATTAATTTAGATGCATAATGCCTATGCTTTAGCTGAGGAATATTTTCCCTTACCTCACAGCTTCAATTCTCCCATGAATAGCAGACATGTGCAGAATACCCATGTAGGTTGTCATTATTTTGATTCTAATTTATTATGATTTTTATCTTAATTTTGTCTGGAGCTCTCTGTTGTGACTAGCCATAGACTCTAGCCTGCCCTTACCCAGTGAGGTTAGGGGAGTTGAGGGGAGTTCACAGGAGGTTGAATATGTACCTGAAGGTGGCACGCATCTCAACTAGCATGCAGGAAGTGATAGAAAGGGAAAAAAAAAAAAAACCCATGAGGCTAGGCTGGGCTTTTCTAAATATCCCTGGGTGTTGTCCCTTTCATTCCCCATGGGAACTGTGAATCACCAGGTTTAACTTACATGAATCTAGTCTTAAATAGACACCTTTTCACATACAAAAGTTACAGGCTACGTTAGTCTTTAGTGAGAGAACTGAGGAACAAGTGCTGTGGAAATGACTCACTGGGTGAAAGTTCTTGCTAAGCAATGATGAGAATGTGAGTTCGGGTTCTCTAGCATCCATGTAAATAACCAGTTATGACTGCTCACACCTGTAACACCGGTGCTATGGAGGGTAGAAAAAGTACCACTGGGGCTTGCAGACTACCAGCCTTCATTGAGATACCTGGTCTCCCAAAAAGAATGAAGAGAGTGATGGATACAACAACATATCTGGTATTGTCCTCTAGCATCTGAACATGGATATAGACACACATACAGAGAGAGAGAGAGAGAGAGAGAGAGAGAGAGAGAGAGAGAGAGAGAGAATCACAAACACACACATGAAATGAATGATAAGAGAAACAAATGAGTTATGTTCCCTAGAGGAGGGGAGTTCTAATTGGTCTCTATGACAGATGTCCTCTTTTAAATTACTTTGTTAATGAAACTCTGTAAGTCTGTGAAATTCACTATTCAAAATAATAATTGTATTCTCCCATGTTAAGATGAGGTAAGTAGGGGCTGGAGAGATGGCTCAGTGATTAAGAGCACTGACCGCCCTTGCAGAGGACCCGGGTTTGATTCCCAACACCCACGTGGTGGCTAAGTACCATCTTTAACTCCAGTTCCAAGTGAATTTGACACCCTCTTCTGACCTCTGCCGCACTGCACGACACTGGTGCACCAACTGCATGCAGACAGTACACTCATACACATACAAAATAATAAAATATAAAAAGATGGGATAAGTACAATTGAAAATATCGACCATTTTTAGCTAATGATCATAAGGATCAGGTTATAAATGTAAGGACTTAACATGTCAGATGAACTGACATGAGCTCATAGAATAATGACTTGGTTCTTCAGTTGAGCAAGTTGTACATAGGGCTATATAATTCAACAAGTGTTTTCATAAATTAAAAATGAGTCTAAATTTCTTTTGCTATCATGTGATTTACCCAGTATACAAATGCATTCATAATTTGTCTTTTCAATTAAATCACATGCTATTTAGCTTTATTTTTAGAAAAATCTATTTTTGCAGATTTTATTGGCACAAATAATATTGGTTTTCATCAAATCTCACAGTATTATTTGCTTGGAAAACTAAACTTCATAATCTAATAGAAGCCTCCTAGTTTTACATTGATTGATGATCATTACTCTAATTAGATCCAACTAAATGTAGTTTGAACACAATATCCAGTGTAATTTTCTTTTTATTTATAAAAACTACAAAATCTAATTACTTTTGCAGAATTTATGTGTTATATAAAGGTTTTGGCACACATACAGAATTTTTTCTTCTGTAGACTTCAAGAGTATTTTTTTAATGTCAGAAGATGTTTACTGTTAATTCTTATCCTACTAGGAATACTTTCAAATTAGCTACAGATTTGTCCATGTTAACTCTACCTTCATTTCCTTAAGATATCTTAGAAATTTCCAAAATTGAGAGATTTATTTAGAAAAATAATGTGACTAAAGTGAACAAGTTTTGGCAGAGAGAGAAGATAAATGAAAAAAATCTCAGTTATTCCCTTACCCTCTGAAATAGGATATGTTTTCAGAAATGCCCTTAAAACTTGAATGAATGAAAATAGTACAGATTTGGAGAAATAAATATGATTTTACAGGGACACAAATTGCATAATATTGAAAAAATATATCAAACATTATTTTCATTTGCTTGGGAATGCAGTCAGACTAACAAATTTTCCAGTTGGTAAATGTGTTGGTTTGGTTGGAGATTTTTTTTTTAAATAATTTACTTTGAAGTAAATACATGTAAAATATTGACATACAGCTCTTGTTTCCAGCTAGCAAACTTCAATGACACAGTAACTTTGTTTTTTATGTAATAGTTTTTCTGGCTCCAAATAAGTATAGAAGGCTTGAGAGAATGTTAATAGAAGACAAACTAGAAAATTAAACTCCAAGTCTTCATAAGTAATTCGATTTTTCTGTGATTTGTGCCCTTCTCTGAGGGTCGTAAGAATTTCCAAAATAGAAACAGATTTCTGCAGGTGCTGCATGCAAGCTTTGGAGAGTGATCCTGGGTGATTGCTAGAGTGAATTATCTCTGGAATTACTATAAAATTTTTAGTATAGTTAGAATAATCCTATAAGATTCCCAAATGACTAAAAGACATGAACTGTTCTACACAAATGTTTAACGGCTTTCGGTGCTGTTACTCCAGACCACAATCACATTTAGAAAACATGGAAACAATCAGGTGGTGAGCTGAATGTAAGTTTGGTTTTAGGATCTCTCTCTCTCTCTCTCTCTCTCTCTCTCTCTCTCTTTCTCTCTCTCTCTCTCTCTCTCTCTGTGTGTCTCTCTCTCTCTCCCCACAAGCTCATACTTCCTCTGCCTCCAGAGTACTGAAATTAAAGGCATACACCATCGATGGCTGGCAATATTTAATTTCTTAACTATTGCACAAGATGATTGCCAATCACAATCCCTATTAAAATAATGAGACATAAAATTAGACTTTTGCTGATTTTTACCAATAAATCAATTAATTTTTTTCCAAGCCAGTTGTGTGACAAAATAAAATTTTACTGTTGAGTTTAAGCAGTGTAATTCTCTACAGATAATTCTCAAAAATTCATGGCAAATAAGTTTCATATCAGTGAGGTATTCCATTTTCATATCATACATATTTCAGGTTAGAGAGATGATATAAATACTCTGTGTCGGATAACCCTTAAAAGATTCAAAATGAGCCCACCACCTGGCCCAGTCATACCACTCCTGGGTATATATCCACAAGACTCATCCTATCACAGAGATACATGCACATCTATGTTTATTGCAGCTCTCCTCAAAATAGTGAAGAGCTAGAAGCAACTCAAGTGCCCCTCAACTGATGAGTGGATAAAGAAAATGTGGTACATCTACACAATGGAGTTCTATGCAGTGGTAAAGAAAGACAACATCATGAACTCGGCAGGCAAATGGATGGAAGTAGAAGCCATTATGCTAAATGAAGGAACACAGTCTCAGAAACTTAAGTGACGAATGGTATCCTCATATGTGGATGCTAGCACCAAATCCCTAGTTGTAAGGCAAACTGAGCCATGTTAAGGTTATATCTGAAAGCAACTATGCCATCATAAGGTGAATTCCTTAACGGGCACTTTTCAGACTTTGTAATTTTGGTATATGGTGGATGGAGATATGCACCGCATACATTCAGATATATATAAAATTGAAGGGAAAATGTGAATAATCCTAAACACCGCTTTAGAAATTAACATCAGTTATTTTTCAGATGCACATAATTTTGGTATATGGTGGACAAATCATGTTGGTGTAGTTGTTGTGGTGTGTTATATATATGTATATATAATATATAATATATGTAGGGGAAAATTAGTGCAATAAAAATTGGAGGGAAGAACAACAATAAAATGACTGGGTCAAGAACTGACTGAAACAGTAACTTTTTGCCCCAAACAATAAACATTTGCATAGAAAAACTTTAAAAAGACTGAGATAAAGGTGCAAGACATGTATGACAGAATGCATGAATTTGAGTGTGGTGAGGGGCATGAAAAGGGGGAATGAACCTAAATTGGACTGAGAAATGTTGTATGAAATGCACAAAACTTCACAAAAATATTTTACAAATGTCTGTGTTGAGTCACACGGACATGGTCTGTGAATGGCTCATAGCTAGGCAATACATCTACAATGTAACCTCCATGCGTAAGACCCAAGCATCATAGAACAAGGGCCCAAGAAGGCAATAACTACCTCTTAACTCTTGTTAAGGAAACTCCTCCATGCAACAGGAGACCAGGAACTCAAAACGGCATGAGTGGCCAAACCATGAAGATTAGGAGTTTACATAGTGTGGTTCCATGGACAGATTGCCTGTATTCAGCTTCACCCACCCAGGGTTCAGGGAACATTGTAGAAGAGAGGGTGGAAAGATTGTAAGAGCCAGGGAGGTGATACAAGACCAAACGAAATGAATCCTACAAGCTGCTGGAACCATGTTCATATGAACCTACAGCATTGGTATCAGGATGTACAAGACCCATGTAAGATGAGCTGGACAAAAACCTAGGACAGAACTGCAGAAATGGGTAGCAGAGCCCAACCTTGGCTGAAGAAATATTGGCAGCAGATGGAAACTGGGTGAGGGAGACCTGGCCTTCTTTTGAAAAGAGATTTGGTGTAGGTTGACTCAAGCTCAGGGAAGGAGCTGGCACTGAGGAGTGAGCAGGGAGAGTAATTTGGTGCAATGGACCCTAGCACAAATGACAGAAGGTGTGAACTTGGGGGTGAGAGGGTGGCTAAAGGAGGGTGCCAAGAGAGAATCGAGTATAATGGTAATTAAGGGTGACTGAAAAACATATATAAAAGACATAGAAATTCAATAAAAAATTCTGTATATATATATATATATATATATATATATATATTCTCTAGTATTTAGAGATTCAGGTAGAACTAGAACAAATAGAAAGCAGGAAAATCAGGTTAGAATTAAGAAAATTTGCAGTTATTATTTATTTTTTCACAAGTTATGAAAGTCTCTGCAGAGAATAATACCACAATATCTTACACTTCTCACTTTGGTCATTTTTACATGAAGCAAGTCAACTGGAAGTAATATATTTGGAGGATATCCAGTGAAGACTGGGAAATACAAAGGCTTTCATTAACGTGATACACTTACAGCACAAAACACTGGCAACAGCCTGATTAATAGACAGTGGTTAGCCTCTGAGCCTTCTTCCGTGCACAGCGCTGCCAACACTTAGACTAATAGGTAGAGTTGCCAACAAACTGTGTCCAAGTACTGACACCATGAAGCATGTTTCTTAATGGATATTTTTCTTAATGTGCTGTATGAATATCAAATAGACATAATGATTGTATATGAACAGAAACAGAAAAGGAAAACTGCTATAAAAACCTACCTGGCATAATTTTTTAAAAGAACAGGAGGCAATCCTTTATACATGTACTCCCAGTTTCATGCAGAAGAAAGGTGCTTCATGCTCTCCACATTGTTCACCTTCATGCTTCAGTTATCTTAGTAGGAGCCTGATGAATGATGTCATTGGTTCTCATTTTGCTGTAAATTAGATTTTCCTTTAAGGGTTAAAAGATTCCTTACTCCAATATAAAGTCAGAGTCAACCAAAAAAAGTACAACCAGATGTGCAGGTAACTATCCATCAATTTTCTCAGCTAATTTTATGTATAACTAGATATTAGAAGCACTGAATTTTATATCCTGGTAAGACTCTACTGCCTTTAAATTTAAATGTGCTTTAGGAAAGCTTCATAATTCATGGTGTTCTTCACCATTATCTTTTCCTTACAGAAATATCCATTTTACCATTTGAATTATAAATTTAGTAAGTTACATATTACCTTACTGACTGTGAATTTTGTGTATTCAGGTAAACATTGTCAAAGGAAACTATTTCATATGGAATAAGCAATGAGTGAGACACAAAGTACAATTAAGATGCTTGGGATAATATCACATTCCATCTTTGAATTCTAACTCTTTAAGGCCAGGGTGTTCCAGAAAAATGATTTGTACTCAATACAAGAGGAAAATATTCTATGAGACTAGTTCTATTTCCTAATTCAGCTAGTAAGATTTGATTAGAATTTATTATGCACAAGACTAAAGGGATAGCTCAGAAGTTAAGAGCCCATAGTGGTCTGTAGTGGACCCTTGTTTGGTTCCCAGCACCCACATCAGAAGCTCACAACTGTTTGTAATTCCAGTTTCAGAAGATCAGTAGTCTTCATGGCACATGCACTCACATGTTCAGACCCCTTCCCCACTTACACATAATTAAAAATGATAAAGAATAAATCTTTGAAAAAGAATTTCTTATACATACTCCCTGGCATAACATGAGGACTCCCTTAAAGGAGATACCATATCTTTTCAATACTCTAGTAGGAGTTCCTAATAGCAATCATTAAGTATTTCTGAATAAATATCAGGTGAAAGTTATACCTTATTACACAGACATTGTTTAGAACAAACATTTGTTAACAATAAACATAGACACAAATAAAAAATATTTACATGGAAAATATAAAAGTTTCATGCAATTAAGAAATGTTCCTTGAAACTGTGTCAGGAGCAGGATAGATCCATCAGGGGACAAAGATATCAGAAAAATGATAATACTTGCTGGAGAGAGCCAGCTAAGTTCATTTATCTGCCAAGATACGGAGGGCATAAGGAAGGTCTACATAATGGCAAAGGAAATAGTGGGGTCGTAGCTTCCCCCTCCTCACCCCATCCCTGAACATAATCCTCTGCTCAGTAAGACTTAATTCTTCCAGCTTTGCTGATACAGAAGCTTGAGGAAGGGGGTGTCTTTTCCCAGGATGCTGGGACTGCAAAGACACCCATTTGGGGGATGCTGGGAACAGGGTTTCATGTCCCTCACCTTGTTTCTGCATGCATCAAAAGAGGTCAATTACTGGGCCAGTCACTACACGGTTGGGTGAGCTGTGCTGTTTTCCTACTTTTATAATGGGAAAATTCCCATGTGTTTTGCACTGCTTGAGTACTTATCATATTTAAACTCTGTTTGAGCTTCCAATACTAAACTTCCTAAATAAAAGCTACTCAAGACTGCAGTAAAATGCTCCCGAGTGGCACAAGCCTAGGGATTCCTGCTCTGAATTTCAGTTTCCCAGCACCCATCACAGCAGGGCATCTTCATTGGATGAATAAAAAAGGAAGCAAAAAGAGTTAGGATGGTCATTGCAAGACATCCTATCAAGGCGCACAGAAAGCTAAAGGTTTTGTATGGCCTTCCCTTCTAGAGTATGCCTGAATATTCTCTTTTAAATTTTATTTTATTTTTAAAATTTATTTTTAGGTGTATGAGTTTTCTTCCTGCATATATGTAATTGCACCCATGTGTGCAATGTCCACAGAGGCCAAAAGAGGGTGTTGGATCCTCTAAAAATGATGTTATAGTCATTAGCTACCATGTGGTGATAGGAACCATAAGCAGGTCCTCTCTAAGAGCAGACAGTACTCTTAACCCCTGAAACACCCCTCCAGCTCTTTACTGGGTTATTCTTGTAAAATAAAACTTGAAAATCAATTTCTATGGTAGAATGCTCAGATAAAACAGTAATACTTTAATTTTGAGTATTCTATAGTTTTGAAAACTGCATATGAATAAGTAGAGACTAGTGACCTGTATGCTTGTACTAGGAAAATGAAAATGACAAATCTTGAAAAGCAGGGTTTTGTCAAATGATTTAAAGTGGGAAACTGCTCCCTCTTTTCTGGGCATGTGTGGCAGATTAGACTGTTACGCAAGGTCTCTCCAAAGTATTTCTGCAAGTTTGCAAATCCTATTCTGATTTTACAAAATACCATTTCCATACTGTCAAGTCAAGCTGTGAATGATCCCAGAAGGAAAGTAGGTACAAAAATTCCCTCAATGAACTTCATATGATAGAAATATCCAATGTATACAAGGAGAAGATTTAGCAGGGAAAACCATCTTATTCCACAACACATTTCATTTCACTGTAGAAGACAAATTTATTTTTTAATCACTTCAATCCAGGGAAGTAGATTTCAGGTCATTAGAAATCAAGAAATCTTAAAGAAAAGAAGAGGGAACTAAGAAGTCACAAGTCTTCAATCGTTGTGCTTCTTTGAATAAGGAGTGTCTCCCATAGACTCCAAGTATTCAATTACTTTGATCCCAGGTGGTAGAGTTGTTTTGGAAGGTTTAGGAAGGCGGAACCTTGAGGTCAGAAGCACATCACTGGGGGCTGGGCTATAGCCATGCCCATTTGTAGTTTCCCTTTCTGCTTCCTGTGCTTGCTTGAAGATGTGAGTGCTCATCTTTCTGTTCTTGGCATCTCTGCTGCTGTGCCTCCTGCCTTGATGGACTCTTATCTCTCTGGAATGGTAAGGCCAATAAATCCTATAAGTTACATTGAAAATGGTGTTTTACCACCACGATAGAGAATTAACTTATCTAATCATTATAGAATTATATTACTTCTATTTAATGATATCATTAAAAACATAATATAGTTTAGTTAAAGATGTGAAACATGATTCAGATTACATAATGAAATTTTAAAATATTTGAGGTTCACAGAACTGTTCCAGGTTTAGCAATAGAACTTCAATGGATCCATAGTTCCTATGGCTGAATTTGTCCTAGAATGTTTAATTTGATAAACTTGACAAAGAAGGTTTTAATTGCTGACATTTCTGTGGATCACTGTCCCCATCCAACTGCAAACTTCCCATATGTTCTCCTCTCTTGAGTGTTGAGGTGGTATATAATAGATGATCCTAAAAATAGCAATTAGGTTTTTTTATTTATAGAAGCTTTTAATTTTTGTGTTTTATTGGATCTGGTTCTTTTTTTCCTGTGTAAAAACCAATTGCTAAAGCTTTAAACTTAACTTTTAAAATGTTCTGTGTTTGTTTCAAAGTCAATTTAAGGATGTGGGTCAATTTTCCTTAACTTCATTTTTCTTTTCCTCATTTGAAGTGTATCCTGCTTTCAGTTTCAAAGATTCACTGAGAGTAAACCCAATGGGATTTGCCAACAGTGAACCGAACTGGTGAATTCAATTCAAAAGAAGAGATTTAGATCAAGAAAAAAGTTGATAATTTAAAGAAAAAATGTGCTAAGTGGGAAGTTTTAAATAAATGAAATCAACATTCTCTAAGAACAGTGCACTTTATTCAGTTTCCTGCTGCTATTACAGCAAAGGATTTTAGTATATAAACTACTAATAGGTTAATTTGTTTTGTGGAAAGTGATATAAGAATTATTCATCAAAGTAACTGGATATTTATTGTCTGTAAACTTATTTTGTAATCACTTTTGAATCAGAATTTTGAATGCAAAAAGTAACAACATTTTTGTTAGATAGTGTGACAAACACAAAAGGCTAAGTAGAAGTTTATAGTCTAGTTATAAGTATGCAACAATAATAATAAAATTATGGATATATTCTTCTGAATTGATCCCATGACTTAAAATGCAGATATGTTCAGCCATATGAGGGTGTCTATAAACTCCAAGAAAGTCTCTTCATGTAACCTCAACAAAACCATGAACTTCTGTGTTTACATTTATTAGCTTTGTGCAATTTTATCACATAGATGGGACTGTCTGAGGTTGAGATATTTTCTTTGAGGACATAAAAATGATGAAATGATATGACTTTTCAACACATTATTTATATTACATTTTATGATTTATTCATATTATTAAAAATAGTCTCACCCCTTGTGTCTTTTGAGGGTATGTATTTATGCATTTAATTCTAATTGTTCAGTAAGAGAGATACTTGACACCTGTGATGGTTTGAGTGAGAAATATCTCCTGTAGGCTCTAAGTATTCAAACTCTCAGTCAGCTGATATTGTTGTTTGGGAGGTTATGGAACCTTTAGTAGGTGTAGCCTCATTGACAGAAGCACATCACTGGGAATGGACTTCGAGAGTTCATAGCTTTGGCACAGTTTCAGTTTGCCCTCTGCCTCCTGCACTTGGGAGAAGTTATGAGTTCTCAAATTCTGCTCTGGATAACTCTGCCACTATGCCACCCCACAATGGACTCCTACTCCTCTGAAACCCAAAGCTTAATAAACTCTTCCTTCTTTAAGTTTCCTTGGTAATAGTGTTTTATCACAGCAAGATCAAAGTAATTAACACCACACCCATATTAGACTGGAAAAGTTTAGAATCTAGAAAAATGAGGAAAGTGTCTCAAGGCCATCCTCTGGATGATGACAGGCCAGCAAGGTTGATAGTTGTTCCTCTCTCCTCTGATCCATTTGTTATTTAATAGTGGAGTTCCAATTTCTACACAGGAGAAACACCTCAGGGATAAGTTTGTTTTGAGGTTGTAGAATCTCATGGGAATAGTGAAGGCATTTCACTAGTGTTTCCCTAGGGTGTTCAGCAAAATGCCTACATCCTAATCCCAGAAACTACAAAAACATTTTGTTAAATGATAAAGTTGAACATGGGATTAACAGTGATAGCCAGCCAAAATTAAAATCAAGAGATGTTTCTCCATCATTTGAGTCATCCAATTGGGATCTTTAGGCCTTTACCTCAGAAGAGGGAAGCACAAGAGTAAATGAATATACCTGCTTGAAATAGCAGATTCACAAAGTAATAACAAGAAAGTTATAATGGTAATACATTACATTTTTCATATATGACACATGTTGAAATTTTTACTATATTAATGTCATTTCTTCTGAACATAATATAATATAATTCAATATATAAGGGATAATGCGTGAAAGAATAAACAAGAAAAATTCAATTTGACACACTACAGCTATACATTGTTTTCCTCAAATCCTGCCTATGTTATAATTTTAAGTGATTACTTTTCACATGTATTTTATGCTTATATGATTAAATATGCATGCAAACATACATTCCTCTTTCACATGCCTGATAGGATTCTGTATACATTTGTAGCACTTCATATCTTTACTTAACACTGTGTCTCATAAACGAGTATCCAAAAGGCTTATTTATATTTTTTCAATCAACTACACAGACATCTATTGTATTTTTACATCATAATTAAGTTAAATATTTTCCTGTTGATATGTATCTATGCTTTCTAAATTTTTGCTAATCTTGATCTTCCCATTAATACAAGCAAAGATTTGTTTTACCCAAATTTTGTTAACAAAATGAATTCTCAAACTTTTTAATCTTTGCATACTTGAGACAATAAAAAATTGTACTGGGGTAATTTTATTATGTTTTAAAATTACACTTTTTACAGTTTTACAATTCTTTGCACATTTTTCCTGAAAAATGCTATTTTAACTGTACTATTTACTTGCTGTTCCTGTGGAAAAAGAAAACATTGAACAAAGCCAAGTTGTGGAGGAAAGGGTTTCTTTCTCTTTCTTTCCTTCTTTCTTTCTTTCTTTCTTTCTTTCTTTCTTTCTTTCTTTCTTTCTCTTTCTTTCTTTCTTTCTTTCTTTCTTTCTTTCTTTCTTCCTTCCTTCCTTCCTTCCTTCCTTTCTTTCTTTCTTTTTAATTATTATTATTACTATTATTATTATTATTATTACCTGGTCTTTTGAGACAGGGTTTCCCTGCAGCCCAAGCTGTCTGGAACTCACAGAGATCTGCCTGCCTCTGCCTCCCAAGACCTGGGATTAAAGGTTTGTGCCATCACACCTAGCTTGGGTTTATTTCAATTTACAGGTGACAGTTCATCATCGAGGGAATCAGAATAAGAGTTTAGGGTAGGATCCTAGACCAGACTGTGGAGGAATGGTGCTTACTGGCTTGCTCCCTTGGCCTGTGCTTTAGTCTGATTTCTTATACAACACAGACCATGTGTCCAGGGTTGACACAGCCCACAGTGATCTGGGCCGTCCTGCATTACTCAACTATAAAGAAAACACCCCACAGACTAGCCATAGGCTAATACAGTGACAGAAATTCCTCAGTTGATATTCTTTCTACCCAGGTGTGTCAAATGGACAACCAAAGCTATCCAGTGCTGTTTCTTCTCTCATTGATTAGTGGTAATTATTTATATATTATAAAAAGGCATTCTTTATGAAATGTCTAGAAATATAATTTAGAATCTTTGTTCTTATATACAAATCTGTGATGCAGTCACTTAATCTTAATGTGTAGGTGCAGGTAGAGGCTGGCTGCCTGTGTCTCCATTGTCTTAAATTGTCTGCCTGTCCTTTGCACATGATCCTGCTCCCTAGGTGAGAAAGGCAGATGACACACTTTGTGAGAAAAGCTTGTTATACAGACATGATATTTATAGAGCTTGATGCTGAGGTCTAGGATTGGCCCTGAGAGAAGACATCATTCTATCTATACAAAGAATGGGCTGTATACAATAAATCAAATCTCCATTTCCACCTGATGAGTTTCCCGGATTTGTTTCTGTGTGTGTGTGTGTGTGTGTGTGTGTGTGTGTGTGTGTGTGTGTGTATGTGTGTGTAAGTTTAAGCCCATCAGGCTTGTATTTGAGTGTTGAGTGCTAGAGGAATTGGTGGGAAAAATGTCTTTCTGTCAGACTACCAACCTGTGGAAAGAGATTCAAGATGCTGGCAGGGTTTGACTGGGAAAAGGCAGCAGGAGGCCACCAATCTGAGGTTTCTGTCTTTGGGTGTTGTCAGTCCCCAGGAGGTGAAATTAATGTGCCCATAACAGGGTGGCAACTGACTCCCCAAGGCCAAGGGTCTGTGACCAGCAGGTAGCTGTCCCAGACTGGGCTGTGGGGCAGAAGTTCACGCTGACAGCTGGTGTGCTGTGCTTTGCTCCTGCTACCCCAGGAAGCCACTGGCCACTCCTCCTCCTTTCCTCCCCTTTCATCCAGTGGATGTGGGATGCATCTCTAAGTGTGGGAAAGTGCAAACTACATGTAGGTATTTATTACTTTCATGACTATTAAACATAATCACTACATTTCTTCCAAAGATTTAGGTGCCAATTTTAGTCACTTCATTTTACAAATGTATTTTTATTAATGCTATCCACACTCTATGCTATGACATTTTCTCCTTCTGCTCATCTCCTAACCTTCTAGTGCTGAGCACTGGGATCTTATAGTTGAGTCCATGGGAACTAGTCACTGTGAAGGGAAAGGCCTTTGTATCATGTGTATGGGAACTCTTTGACAGGACATCTTCCTTTTCATCCTCCATGTTTAAGAGAGGGTAAAGCAAAGGCACCTGGTATAAGGAAGTAGAAAACATGGAATGGCATGGGCAGTACTTTCTCACTTGGGCTAGGGAAATAAGTTTGAACAATAAAAAATGCTTTAATGCAGTTGCAAAAAGAATTCTGTCTTCAAAAACACTGTGGGGATGGTGATGGTGGCACAAGCCTTGGGGTTATAAAGCAAGAGTAGTCCAAGCTCATGCTTGGCTGCATAGCAAGTTAAAGGCCAGCCTAGTCTAAATAAATAAATAAAAGATTGTGATACTAGTCACACAAATATTAATCCCTTAAGCTCCTGAGATAAATTCTAGCATGGATTTAGGAATAAGGACATTCTTCTCAAGCTCTTCCTAAGATTGCAGCCCACTAGTACATAATGAGCCCTATTGATGACTCACAGAAAACCCTTCCTGCTTTCCCTCCACAGTATGTTCGATGCCAGCACCATTCAGAGTTTGTTTGTTGAGGCCCCTTATTAAGAAGCAAGAATTAACCTAGGGGTGCTGGGGCATTCCTTTAAATCCTGTCACTAATGAGGCAGAGACAGGTAGATCTCCATGAAATTGAGTATGTTCCAGGATAGCTGGGGCTACTGAGAGACCCTGCTGCAAAAGAAAAATAAATAATAAATAGTAAGTAAATGAATGAATGAATGAATGAATAAATAAATAATAAAAGACTAGAGCTAAATAACTGGTGAAAAGCTGATTGGTTACTTTCCACACCGCTCTCACTTCCTACTGAGCTATGACAGAAATAAGACATAATGCGTGTAGAGTAGAACTTGCATTGCCAAGAATGTAACGGCAGCATTTATAAAGTTTATGAGGCTAAGGGACACTGAAGTCAGCAGCCTTTATGGACCTTGAGACCTGCAGAGTTAAAAGTAAGCCACTGTATTATAAAGTAAAAGTATTAACATCATTTACAAACCTACAGGTATTTTCAAAACACTTTTATTAACTACTTAAATCAATCAATGTTTATTATTATTAAGTACTTAAAAACTCGTAGTATAAAAAGGACAGTAAAGTCTACAAGCAGTTAAAAGTCATAAAATTACATCAACTGAGGGCTGGAGAGATGGCCTAGCAGTTGGGAGTGCCGACTGCTCTTTCAGAGGACCTGGGTTCGATCCCCAGCACCCACATGGTGGCTGAGAACCGTCTGTAATTCCAATTCCAGGAGAACTCCAGTTCCAAGGGAATCCAAGAACCTCTTCTGACCTCTGCAGCATTGCATGACACGGGTGCACAGACCTACATGCAGACAGTGCATTCACACACATACAAAAATAAATAAAAATTTTTTTTAAATTACATCAACTGAAAATAATGTATAACTTTGCTTTGAAGTCTACAGAAGAGATATGTTTGAGTTAACATTATATATATATATACATATATTAATATAATTTTGATATATAATTTCAAATATTTATTTTTACTTATTGAAATAAAAATATTTATAAATGTTTGATGTAGGAGAAAAATTATCTTATTTTAATATAATTTTATTGAAATTTGTGCATTTCATATAGTATATTTTAATTTAGACACTCCCCATTCTGTATCTTCTCACAGCACCCCCACATCTTTAGTCATGGCGAAATGCAAATGAAAACCATTTTCAGATCATCTTACCCCATTAAAAATGTCTAAGATCCAAAAAAAACAAAGACAAATGCTGGCAAAGATATAAGGAAAAAGGAATTATTTTTCACTGATGGAGTAAATCGAATCTGGTGCAGCCAATATGGGAATTGGTGGAGAGATTCCTCAAAAACCTAGAAGTAGGTCTACCATATGATATAGCCACAGCACTCTTGGACATATACCGAAAAGACTCAATAGCCTACAGATATACCTGTTCATTCATGTTTATTGTTGCTTTATTCCTAATACCCAGGGCATGGAAACAACCTAGATGCTCATTGGTTGATGAATGAGTCATGGAAGTATTACAAAATTGAATATATTCAGGTTTTCAAAACCAGGAAATTATGAAATTCACAGGTAAATGGATGGAACTAGAAATGTCATCTTCTATAATTTAACCCAGACCCAGAAAGACAAATGTTGCATGTTCTAGCTCATAGCTGGATTCTGTCTCTGAATTCTCAGATATGCTTATTTCAATTGGAAAATCCAGAGAGGTGAAGAAACTAATAAATGGCTATGTGTTCAAAGCAAAAATGAAAAAGTCTGAAATTATTCTTCATGCAGGTGCACATTGCTGAATGTTTATGATGGCTAGAATGTCCAGTATTAACCTGATGTTGTAATTTTAGAGGTGCACTTGAAGGGACAAACAAGCCAGCTGAAAGAGTGTCTGCTCCATTCTAGATAAACTCTCCTTGAATTAGGTTGGGATGGTCAGGGGCTTTGTCTGATGTATGTATAACAAAACAAATCGCTAGGTTTGAGTGTTGTTTTTCAAATTGATAAATAATAAGGAAATATGACAACTTCTAGGAGGAGAGTCAGTTTTCTTTAAGGGTGGGGCCACTGTTAGACTGACCAGTCTTCAGGGTTAGTACCTCTCTTTAGAGCATTTAGGCAACACATATTGGAATAAATGGGAAGAGAAATGAGTATGAACATGGCTGGGGACAGAGGTGGGAGTTTATCTGGGACAAGTTGTGACAGGGTGAAAAACCATCACAATACATTGTATGATACTCTCAAACAGTTAAATTTTGAAAAGAAAAATAAATTTAAGTCTCAAACTTCCCTGTTTAGTTTAAGAAAACAGCAAGCTGGTTTTTTTTTTTGTAATTCCCTAGACAAATGGCAAGAAAAGTTGAAATCCAAACAAAAACTTCAAGAACTTCGCAACAAAGTGAAGATCTTCTGTACTTGCTACAATTGCCATTTTTAGATGAACTTTGTTTTCATTATCATTGAAGATGCAGGAAGAAATGAACAAAGATTTATGCCATTTAATGTCACAGTTGATTACCAACGGAAATTGGATGAATGCAATTTTATGGCTTTATGTAAAATTAAGCTACATTTCAGGATGAAATGGAGATTGGCCAGAGAAGATTTAATTTCTAAAAATCTATGATAGCTTGCAGAAAACATTTTTTTATGAAATTAAGAAATTCTAATTCTTCCTCTGAAGTTTTTGGTAGTTCAGGGTAGTCCAAATAATACATGCAGTTGTCATAGTCCTTGATTGTCTTACTTGAAGGCAAGACCTTATTGCAAAAGATATTACCTTCTCCAGACAGGACTTGAAACATTTGAGCTGGTACTTATCGAAGAAGGATCCTCCCTGAGAATTAGCTCTCAGAATATCATAAAGCACTATGTAAACTGTCAAGGGAGAACACCAATCAATGACCCTACCAGCTAAGGTCCTAAGGACCACAACAATGACAAGTCCAGCAATGATCTCTAGTGGTACAGTACTGACACTTTTATCTTGAGGGTAATCAACATCTATCTAATTGGACTTAAGGTATACAAAATTGGGAGCCGGACGTGATGGTACATGCCTTTAATCCCAGCACTTGGGAGGCAGAGGCAGGCGGATCTTTGTGAGTTCAAGGCCAGCCTGGTCTACAGAATGAGTTTCAAGACAACTGGGGCTACAGGGAGACCCTGTCTCAAAAAGATAAAAAAAATATGTGAGAATTAATGAGTGGTTCTGAACACATAGCATAGTACAGGTTGCTGGAGAAGTCATAGATCCTAGATAAAAGCCTGCAAAAGTTCTTCCCTAGTCTTCTGTAATATTATATTCTAAATTCATATCCTTATATTTATAGGCAAGTGTATCTCTAGTCATTCATCAAAGAAGCTTCATTTTGCAATAAATGGTGACTATTACAAAGTTCCACAATGGTTCAAATGCAGATAATAACTGTGAAGTGTGCATCCTTATGGAACAATGCAAGCTCTACACCTAAATTTCAGGGAACATCGTGGAAAAAAGAAAGTCCAAAAGAGTGTAAGAGCCAGAGGGACAAGGCACTTGCTATGAGTTCCTGTGTTCTATACATGATAGAGAAGCTTTACAACGAAATCCTCACAGTAGGGTAATACAACAAGATCTGCGTAATGAAGAATAAAACAATTGAGTTGCCAGAGGAGATGTGGGAAATTTCATGAGTTCTCACCACAAGATGAAGAACTACAGCAGTAAAATGATATTGAGGGACTAGCTCTTAGGACTAGCTCCCAGAGAGGTTATCTAATCCCAAGCAGGTATCCTTTTTATTTATTTTTATTTTTTTATTTATTTATATTTTTATCAAATCTAGACCCGTGTCCCTCCCATCCCCCCACCCCACCAGAGCTCATGCATTCTGCCAAACATGCTTTTCATCTCTTTCTCAGTCTTTCTCAATATTCTCCATGTGGAAGTTGATTGTTTTGAGCAGAAGTTCACTGTTTCAGTCAGTTCTTTGATGCAGTCCTTTCTGTTATTGTTGTTGTTTCCAATATGCATCACTCCCACCTGCTTTGGAAAAAAGCTCAAGGGGTCATGCACAAGAAATACTTACAACTAGGTAATTGCCACTAGCATCCACAGATGAGGGATACCATTCATCATTTGTTTTTCTGGGACTGTGTTACTTCACTCAGCATGATGTCCTCTAGCTCCAGTCATTTTCCTGCAAAGCTCATGATGTCATCTTTCTTTACTGCTGCATAGAACTCTATTGTGTAGATGTACCACATTTTCTCTATCCGCTCATCAGTTGAGGGGCATTTGGGTTGGTTCCAGCCATTGTGAAGAGAGCTGAAATAAACATGGCCGTGCATGTATCTCTGCAGTGGGGTGAGTCTTGAGGGTACATGCCTCGGAGTGGTATGGCTGGGTCGGGTGGCAAGTTCATTCCAAGTCTTCCAAGGGTTCTCCACATTGCTTTCCATAGTGGCTGCATGAGTTTACATTCCCACCAGCAGTGGATGAGTGTTCCCCTTTCTCCACAACCTCTCCAACTTGGTATCATTTGTTTTCTTGATCCTAGCCAGTCTTATTGGAGTAAGATGATATCTTAAAGTGGTTTTGATTTGCATTTCCTTAATGATTAATGATGTGGAACACTTCTTGAGGTGTTTCTCAGCCATCTCTAATTCCTCACTTGTGAAGTCTCTGTTCAGCTCTTTGCTCCATCTATTGAGTGGGTCATTTGTTTTCTTTCTTCTTTGTTTTTTGAGTAGTTTATATATTCTAGAAATCAAAGCTTTGTTAGATGTTTCTGTGGTGAAGGTTTCCTCCCACTCTGTGGGATTTCTCTTCATTTCCTTGATTGTTTCTTTTGATGTACAGAAGTCACGCAGGTATCCTTAAATGCAGGCACACACAACACCAGTAAGTGGACTCAATGCATTATATAGAAATATTCCTATTTAGCAATGTATACGTAATAATAATAAAGAAGAGAAGAAAAACTGAGAGGGAGTGGGGGGGTCATGAGTGGTTGGTGGGAGAATGAAGAAATGGAAATGAGGAAGACTACTTGTATGAAATTCTCAAAAATAAAGTTTAAATTTAAAAAGTCAAATCTTTAAATTATGTGATTTAAATAATTCATGTGACCTGATACTAGTCACAAACATTCCATGAATATATGCTCATGGTGTGAAATCCTCTTGAAATGCATTTCAATGACATAATTCTCATTATTGATACTTCTACATTAAAAAAATCATAAAATACTGAGCTCCCAGCAGGGTGTGGTGGTGCATGTCTTTAATCCTAGCACTTGGGGGGCAGAGGCAGAGGCAGGCAGATCTCTGTGAGTTCAAGGCCAGCCTGGTCTACAGAGCAAGCTCCAGGCCAGCTGGGACTAAAGGGAGACCCTGTCTCAAAAATACTAAAAAAAAAAAAAAAAAGAAAGTACCGAGCTCCCAACCCTGTGAACTGAGCATGTATTGTTTCACATATGTTTTTAAATTCTATAATGTATATTTTGATAGGTAAGAATTTAAGAATTCATATAGCTTATAACTGTACATTAATATTGATATATCAGGATATATTGCTTTAATTTTCACAGAAAGACTAGTTTCTTAAAATAAGTATTACATTAAATATTAACTGTCTGGTCATAAGAAATACAACCAAGAAAAATATCATTCAATAATATTTTATTTTACTGTGTATTCCCTTAAACCATACAAAATTCTCACTGATCTATCTATATACTCATTTAACCAAAGTTGTAAATTGTAACAGGTCATTTAGTTAAAAATTTGAATATAAATACTGCAAAAGTACTGTGTTTAAAAGAAGTCCCCTGCCTCAGAGCTTACATATTGGAAGGAAAGAGTTACTGAACTTTTTGGCATTTTAAAAATACTGTACAACTTTATATTCTGTATATTAGAACATATTGACTGCTTTGTTTTAAATATTCTTTAATATTTAGATCAGTGCAGAAACTGTTCTTTTTTTCTGTCAGGTCAATTATATGATAATTAGACATAGAGCTTTCCTTTTTAAATGTTATGTGTGAACTCTGCTAATTTAGGAATATTTTGAAACCACATCTAGCAAACACATACCACATTTCTGGCAAGGTTTGAAATATTGTGCTATTTGAATTTTCATAATATATGTTTAAATTTTCTTCACAATAAAAGACACCACTTAAAAATTTTGATATCATGTTATTAAATCAACATATGTTTATTTAATTGGGAAATAAGAAACTGTACAATTTAATTGCTAAGCTTCAGATAATAGAGATATACCTACAAAGAATTACACAAGCAGAAATTTATTTATTTCAAGTATCAGGAAGCCTCAGACATCAGGTCTAGTAAAGATACTTTTATGATACAATTTTTAAGAGTGCCTTTATCTTCCTTTTCCAGGTCCTTTCTCTACTTCTTGTTACCTAATATGAGAAAAATGGTTACTCTATCTGTAGACAGCAGATATTATTTTTAGGCAGAAAGAGGAAGCAAAAGGTACAGTTAGACACAAACCAGCTATGCTTGATTGATGCTTTTTAAAGCTTAGTTTTACTGTTTTATGGTATCAGCACTAATGTAAAGGCCCAGGTATGGACGTCTAGAAGACCAAATATTTCTTACATGGGGCATTATTTCCCTTAAAAGTTATGGGCCTCAGGAGGAGCGGCAAGTCATTGATTTGGAAAGATGTCTTTCACAAAATGTCCCCCAAAGAGACCCTGTTCCTGCAGAGTACCAACAAGATCTGCAGGGAAGATGTCTCCAACAGCTCCTTTGTTAACTTTCAGATATAGGATTTCCTGAAACAGACTGACTTTTTTGATCCTACATTTGACTATGAGATGACCTTCCAGGGAACAGGAGCACTTATCTTTGTCATTGACTCCCAGGATGACTACATGGAAGCCCTGGCCAGGCTCCACCTCACAGTGATCAGAGCCTATAAGGTGAACACCGACATCAACTTCGAGGTGTTTATTCACAAAGTGGATGGTTTGTCAGATGACCACAAAATTGAAACCCAAAGAGATATTCACCAGAGGGCAAACGATGACCTTGCAGATGCTGGATTAGAAAAAAAATCACCTCAACTTTTATCTGACAAGCATATATGACCATTCAATATTTGAAGCTTTTAGTAAAGTGGTTCAGAAACTCACCCCGCACCTCCCAACTCTGGAGAATTTGCTGAACATCTTTATCTCAAATTCTGGAACTGAAAAGGCATTTCTGTTTGATGTTGTCCGTAAAATTTACATTGCAACTGACAGCACTCCAGTGGTCGTGCAGACATATGAGTTCTGCTGTGACATGACTGACATGGTCATTGACACCTCTTGTATTTACGCTCTCAAAGAAGATGGCGCAGGAACCCCCTATGACAAGGAATCAGCAGCCATTACAAAGCTGAATAATACAACAGTTCTTTACTTAAAAGAAATGACAAAGTTCCCGGCAATGATTTGCTTTGTCAGAGAGAAAAGCTTTGAAAGGAAAGAGCTTATTGACTACAATTTTCATTGCTTTTGGAAGGCCAACCATGAAGTTTTTGAAGTGAGAATGAAAGTGGTGAAGTCTCAAAAGGTTCAGAGTCAGCTGCAGAAGAAAAAAGGAGACACTTCTAACGGGACCCCTAGAGTGCTGCTGTAGGGTGTCCAGACCACCTGAGACCAGACCCATTTGACAAGGCTGCTGTACCCTGTCGCACTAAGAGAGGAAGCAGATCGAGACACGACATGGATGTGTTATGAAGGAAAAAACTCTGTTTTTTTTTAAATAAAATAAGCAATTTGAAGCAAAAACTTGTACAGTAACACTAAAGTGAAACCCACTGTACTGTCACTACATAAATGTCAAATTTTATGGTCAGTAGTCAGCAAAATCCCTTCTGAGACTGCCAGCAATTGTACATATTTTGCACTTTTTCATTGTTTTTCTCATTGAACTGAACTTTGATAAGGTGACTTTTCTAAACCCTTCTGTACCTGGTGTCAAGAACATGGATACTGTAGTCCATGTGGCAATCAGAAATTAATCAAAAAGGATACATTGGGACTGACTTTTTGTAAATTTGAAAATCTTTGCTACAAGTTGTTGAGAAAAAAAATCATTTTTCAGTGGAATTAGAACAGATTGGGGCTGGAAGCTCTAGGAGCAATAAACACTGTCTCCCCTTTGTAAAAAAAAAAGTTTTGGATTTCAATTAGAAATAAAAACAATAGAGGTTGGATACCTAGTAGGTGTCTTGAAGTATCAATTGCACATATTTTCTTTCAAATGTAAACTGATATCTCTCTCTATTTCTCTCTCTGTCTTTCTTCATCTCTCTAAACAGTTTCTTTAGCAATATGCCTACTTCACCATCTGTTTCTCAATGCACATTTGATGTTCACATTGTGATTAGCTCTATGTAGATTTCCTCAATAGAACAAGCATTGGCTCACAAAAATAAGGATTTTATTGTTTTTATTTAATTTCATAGATGAGTCATTAAATTTGAATGCCAAAAAATGTTAGAGTTTAAATATTACCAAATAATGTAGAAGACTGAAATTAGAATTTCTTCAGCTTTATTATTGATATTCAAATATGAGTTGCACCTATGAGCTAAAACACAAATGAATTGTTAACCTTAACAAACTGGTTATTGTGATATTCTCATATAAAATTTAGTTCAATAGATATTTTATTTTTAATTATGTGTCTAGTTGGGCATATGTGCATGTGAGTGCAGGTGCCCCTGGAGGACAGAAGAGGGCATTAGATCACTTGGAACTGGATTTACAGGTAGTTACCAGCTTCCTGATATAGGTGGTGAGGAATGAACTCAGGTCTTCTGCAAATGCAGTACCTAATTTAACTGCTACATATGCCTAAATAATCATCACAAATGCATCAAAATTATGACCTCTGAGAATAAACTGTATGTTAATTCCACATTTCCCCCTTTAATTTTATATTATGGTAAAATATGAATACATACCTTCTACCCATATACAGTGATTACAGAGTCTGAAAATAAGTGGTAGGTCGATTCTAGAGCTCATTAAGAGATTTACAACAACACAGTAGCTTTCAGATGAAAAGAAATATAACAATAATGTTGTTCAGCTTGCCTTTCAACTGGGAATTTCATGATAGCATCCACAAATGAGGGAAACCATTCTCCATTTGTTTTTCTGGGACTGTGTTACTTCACTTAGCATAATGGCTAAGAGTTCCATCCGTTTACCTGCAAAGTTCATGATGTCATATTTCTTTACCACTGAGTAGTACTCCATTGTGTAGATGTTATCCACTAGTCTGTTGAGGGGTGTTTGAGTTGGTTGTAGCTCTTTGCTATTGTGAGTAAACTGCAATAAACATGGATGTGCATGTATATTTGCAGTAGGATAAGTCTTGTGGGTATATACCCAGGAATGGTATGAAAGGGTCATTTTGAAAAATGAAAAAAAAAAGAATTGAAACAGGTACTATATAAGTAAGTATTCAATGGTCTTGAGTCTTTTAAGGGCTCTCCACACTGCTTTCCATAATAGTTGTACAAGTTTACATTCCCACCAGCAGTGGTTGAGTGCTCCCCTTTCCTCACAACCCCTCCTGCACTTGGTATCATTTGTTTTCTTGATCTTCACCAGTCTTTTCAGAGTGAGATGATATCAGAGAATAGTTTTAGTTTGCATTTCCTTAATTATTAATGATGTGGAACACTTTTAAAGATGTTTCTCAGCCATCTTTACTTCCTCACTGTTGAAGTCTCTGTTCAGCTCTTTACTCCATCTTTGAGTAGGTCATTTGTTTCCTTACTTCTTTGTTTTTTGAGTAGTTTACATATTCTGGACATTAGTGCTCTGTCAGAAGTATCATTGGCAAAGATTTCCTCCCACTCTGTGGGTTTTCTCTTCACTTCTTTGATTGTTTCTTTTGCTGTACAGAAGCTTTCGAGTTTGATGAGGTACCATTTTGTCAACTGTTGACCTTATTTCCTGCTCAGCTGCTGTCTGATTTAGAAAGTCTTTTCCTACACCTATGTCTTGTAGGTTATTGCCAACTTTTTCTTTTATCACAGTCAGGGTTTCGGGTTTCACATTGAGATCTTTGATCCACTTGGAGATGATTTTTGTACAGGGTGAGAGGTAGGGGTTTAATTTTGTTCTTTATGCAAATGGTGATCCAGTTTTGCCAGCACCATTTGCTAAAGATACTATCCTTCCTCCATTGAGCTTTTTTTGCCCCTTTGTCAAATATGAGGTGGGTGCAATTGTATGAGCTCAAGTTTGGATCTTCAATTTTGTTCCACGGGTCAATGGGTCTGTTTTTGTGCCAGTACCAGGCTGTCTTTATGACTATAGCCCTGTAATATAGCTTGAAGTCTGGTAAAGCAACCCCCCCACCCCGTATTGCAATTTTCATTCAGAGTTGCTTTAGTTATTCAGGGTCTTTTGTTTTTCCATATGAATTTAAGGATTTTTTTCCAGGTCTGTGAAGAAACTCATGGGGATTTTGATTAGATTGATTGAATCTGTATATCAATTTGGGTAAAATGGACATTTTTCTATATTATTTTTTCCAATCCATGAGCATGGGAGATCTTTCTATCTTTTGATGTTATCTTCAGTCTCCTTCTTCAGGGGTTTAAAAATTTGTTGTAGAGATCTTTGGCAACTTTTGTTGTTATGATTGTTCCCAGGTATTTTATTTGTTTTTGAGGCTATTGAGTGGGAAGGTTTTCTTAGATTCCTTCTCCACTTGTTTATTGTTGCTGTAAAAAAAGCTACTGATTTTTCTATGTTAACTTTGTATCCCACCAATTTAGTGAAACTCCTAATCATTTCTAGGAGTTTTCTTGTAGAGTTTTTAGCATCCCTTAGGTAAACCATCATATCATTTGCAAAAAGGTATAGCTTAACTTCATCTTTTCTGATTAGTACTCCTTTAATTTCCTTCTCTTGTCTAATTGCCCTAGCAAGCATTTCAAGCACTATATTGAACAGGAGTGGCAATAAGGGGCAGCCTTGCCTGGTTCCTGCCTTTAAGGGGAATGTTTCCAATTTTTCTCCATTTAGGATGATGTTAGCAGTGGGTTTGCTACATATGGCTTTGATTGTGTTGAGGATTGTTCCCTTTGGTATGATTCCCTCTAAAACTTTGAACATGAAGGGATGCTGGATCTTGTCAAAGGCTTTTTCTGCATCAATTGAGATAATCAAGTGGTTTTATCTTTTAGTCCATTTATGTGTTTTATGATATTTATTGATTTACATATGTTGTACCATCCCTGCATCTCTGGTATGAATCCCACTTAATAATGATGGATGATCTTTTTGATATGTGTCTGTAGGTGATTTGCAAGTATTTTGTTGAGAACTTTTGCATCTATGCTCATTAATGAGAAGGGTCTATAGTTCTCTTTTTTGGTTGTATCTTTGCCTGGTTTTGGTATTAGAGTGATGCTGGCTTCATATAAGGGATTTGGGAGAATTCCCTCTGCTTGTATCCTTTGAGTAGTAATGGTTGTAAGACCTCTTTAAATGTTTTTATAGAATTCTGCTATGAAGCCATCTGGGCCCGGGCTTTTTTAATTGGGAGGGTTTTTTATTACATCGTCAATTTTCTCAAATATTTTGGGTCCTTTTAAACTGTAAAGCTCTTCTTGGTTAAGCTTTGTTGGTTCCCAGGTTGTCAGATGTTCATACATTTCTCTTAGGTTTTCAAAATTGGTAGAGTGTAGGTTTTTGAAATATTCTTGTATGATTGTCTGGATCTTTTCTTTGTCTTTTGTGATGTTTCCCCTTTCATCACGAACACTATTGATTTGGAATTGCTCACTATTTCTTTTGGTTAACTGGGCTAGAAGTCTGTCTATTTTGTTTATCTTTTCAGAGAGCCAGCTTTTGGATTCATTGATTTTTTTGTATTGTTTTCTTTGTTTCTATTTCATTGTTTTCTGCTCTGATTTTTATTATTTCTTCATGTTTGTTGGGTTTAGGGTTCAATTGTTGTTCTCTCTCAAAAGTATTTTTAGCTGCAGTGTTAGATCATTTATTTGTTCCCCTTATGTTTTTTTGATGTGGCCACTTAATCCTATAAATTTCCCTCTCAAGACTGCTTTTAAAGTATCCCACAAGTTTCGTTGTGTTGTATTGTCTTTTTCTTTCAGTTCCATGAATACTTTTATTTCACTCTTTATTTCTAACCCATTCATTGTTCAGGACTGTGTTGTTTAGTCTCCATGTTTTCTTGTAGCTAGTGGGACTTATTCTGGTGTTCATATAGACCTTTGTTGCACTGTGGTCTGATACAATGCATGAAATAATTTCAATCCTTTTGTATTTGTTGAGATTTCTTTTGTGTCCTAGAGTATGTGGTTGATTTTGGAGAATCTTCCCTGAGGTACTGAGTAGAAAGTATGTTCTCTAGTGTTTGGGTGGAATATTCTGTAAATGTCTGTGAGGTCCATTTAGTGTATTGTATTGTTCAGTTCTGATTTCTCTCTGTTTATTTTTTGTCCTGTTGATCTATCTAAGGGGCTCAGTGGGGTATTGAAGTCCCCCACTACTAATATGCTGTGATTAAGCTGTATCTTGAGGTCCTGCAGACCAGTGTTTATAAAGTTAGCTGCACCAGAGTTTGGTGCATAAACATTTAGGATTGTGAAGTCTTCATGGTTAATTCTTCCCTTGATAAGGATGTAGTGGCCCTCTTTGTCTCTTCTGATTAATTTTATTCTGTGGTATATTTTGTCTGATATTAGTATAACCACTCCTGATTGTTTCTTGGTACCATTTGCTTGGAATGTTTTTCCATCTTTTCACTCTAAGGTGGTGTCTGTCCTTAAAGGTGAGATAGGTTTCTTGTACACAGAATATAGAAAGATTCTGTTTCATAATCCATTCTCCCAGTCTATGTCTTTTGATTGGGTAGTTTAGACCATTAATATTTAAGGTTATTATTGAGGGATGTGTGCTGCTTCTTTTCCACTTAATTTGCTTGGAATGTTTTTCCACCTTTTCACTCTAAGGTGGTGTCTGTCCTTAAAGGTGAGATAGGTTTCTTTTTTTTTTTTTTTTTTTTTATAATTGTATTTATTTATTTATTTTTAACAAATCTAGACCCGTGTTCCCGCTCATTCCCCCACCCCGTC
This sequence comes from Rhizomys pruinosus, assembly GCA_009823505.1. Taxonomy (NCBI): domain Eukaryota; kingdom Metazoa; phylum Chordata; class Mammalia; order Rodentia; family Spalacidae; genus Rhizomys; species Rhizomys pruinosus. Next base: position 1,241,439 of record VZQC01006529.1, read on the forward strand.
AGAGCTCGTGCATTCTGCCAAACATGCTTTCCATCTCTTAGTCTTTCTCAATATTTTCCATGGGGACGTTGACTGTTTTGAGCAGAAGTTCACTGTTTCAGTCAGTTCTTTGATGCAGTATTTTCTGTTGTTGTTGTTGTTTCCAAAATGCATTATGTCCAACTGCTTTGTACAGAAGCTCAGGGGGCCCTACACAAGAAATACTTACAACTGGGTAATTGGCACTAGCATCCACAGATGAGGGATACCATTCGTCGTTTGTTTTTCTGGGACTGTGTTACTTCACTCAGCATGATGTCCTCTAGCTCCAGCCATTTTCCTGCAAAGCTCTTGATGTCGTCTTTCTTTACTGCTGCATAGAACTCCATTGTGTAGATGTACCACATTTTCTCTATCCATTCGTCAGTTGAGGGGCATTTAGGTTGGTTCCAGCTCTTTGCTATTGTGAAGAGAGCTGAAATAAACATGGCCGTGCATGTATCTCTGTGGTGGCGTAAGTCTTGAGGGTACATGCCCAGGAGTGGTATGGCTGGGTCGGGTGGCAAGTTCATTCCAAGTCTTCCAAGGGTTCTCCACACTGCTTTCCATAGTGGCTGTACGAGTTTACATTCCCACCAGCAGTGGATGAGTGTTCCCCTTTCCCCACAACCTCTCCAGCACTTGGTATCATTTGTTTTCTTGATCCTAGCCAGTCTTACTGGAGTAAGATGATATCTTAAAGTGGTTTTGATTTGCATTTCCTTAATGATTAGTGATGTTGAGCAGTTCTTGAGGTGTTTCTCAGACATCTCTAATTCCTCGCTTGTGAAGTCTCTGTTCAGTTCTTTGCTCCATCTATTGAGCGGGTCATTTGTTTTCTTTTTTCTTTGTTTTTTGAGTAGTTTATATATTCTGGAAATCAATGCTTTGTCAGATGTATCTGCAGTGAAGGTTTCCTCCCACTCTGTGGGATTTCTCTTCACTTCCTTGATTGTTTCTTTTGATGTACAGAAGCTTTTGAGTTTGATGAGGTCCCATTTGTCAATTGTCGACCTTAATTCTTGTGCAGCTGCTGTCTGATTTAGGAAGTCTTTTCCTACGCCTATGTCTTGTAGTCTGCTGCCAACTTTTTCTTCTATCATCTTCAGAGTTTGGGGTTTCACGTTGAGGTCTTTAATCCATCTGGAGTTGACTTTTGTACAGGGCGAGAGGTAGGGGTTTAATTTCATTCTTCTACAATTGGTGATCCAGTTTTGCCATCACCATTTGCTTAAGATTCTTTCTTTTCTCCATTGTGTTTTCTTGGCCCCCTTGTCAAATATGAGATGGCTGAAATTGTATGTGCTCAGATTTGGATCTTCGGTTTTGTTCCATTGGTCAACAGGTCTGTTTTTGTGCCAGTAGCAGGCTGTTTTTATGACTATAGCCCTGTAGTATAGTTTAAAATCTGGTATAGAGATCCCTCCTGTGTAGCTCTTTTCACTCAGGATTGATTTGGCTATTCGGGGTCTTTTGTTTCTCCAAATGAATTTAAGAACTTTTGTTTCCAAGCCTGTGAAGAAACTCTTGAGGATTTTGATTGGGATTGCATTAAATCTATACAAGAGTTTTGGTAAAATGGACATTTTTACAATGTTAATTTTCCCAATCCATGAGCATGGGAGGTTTTTCCATCTTCTGAGGTCTTCTTCAATTTCTTTCTTTAAGGGTTTAAAATTTTTGTTGTAGAGGTCTTTGGTGTCTTTGGTTAGGTTTGTTCCTAGGTATCTTATTGTTTTTGAGGCTATTGTGAGTGGGAAGGTCTCTTTGAATTCTTTCTCCAGTTGCTTGTTCTTGGTGTAAAGAAAGGCCATTGATTTTCTAAGGTTAATTTTGTATCCTGCCACTTTGCTGAAGCTGTTAATCGTTTCTAGGAGTGTCTGTCCTTAAAGGTGAGATAGGTTTCTTGTACACAGAATATAGAAAGATTCTGCTTCATAATCCATTCTCCCAGTCTGTGTCTTTTGATTGGGTAGTTTAGACCATTAATATTTAAGGTTATTATTGAGGGATGTGTGTTTCTTCTTTTACACTTAATTTGCTTGGAGTGTTTTTCCATCTTTTCACTCTAAGGTGGTGTCTGTCCTTAAAGGTGAGATAGGTTTCTTGTACACAGAATATAGATTCTGTTTCGTAATCCATTCTCCCAGTCTGTGTCTTTTGATTGGGTAGTTTAGACCATTAATATTTAAGGTTATTATTGAGGGATGTGTGTTGCTTCTTTTCCACTTAATTTTGGTTTGCTTTCTTGGTCTAGGTTTGTATTTACTCTGTTATGCTTTTGTTAACTTCTCTCCTTAATTGCTTAGGGATAGTTGCTCCTTTCCTCTGTTCTTTGGATTGCTTTGAGTATTTTCTGGTGTTGGTTTTTTACACATGTATTCTTTCATCTTGTTTATGTCATGAAAGATTTTTCTTTCTCCTTAAACTATAATTGACATTTTTGCTGGATATAGTAGTCTGGGTTGGCATCTAAAGTCGTTTACTTTAGTGTACATTCTTCTGGCTTTCTTAGTTTGCACTGAGAAGTCAGCTGTGATTTTGATGGGGTTCCCCTTATATGTAACTCATTGTTTTTCTCTTGTGGCTTCCAGTATTTTGTCCTTGTTTTGAGCATCTATCATCTTAACAATTATATGGCATAGGGAATTTCTTATCTGGTCTTGTCTATTTAGTGTTCTATGTGGTATTTTTATTTGTATAGGTTTGTCTTTTTCAGTTTGGGGAAATTTTCTTCTATTATCCTGTTGAAGATCTGGTCAATAGTGTTGTCTTGGGATTCTTCTCCTTCCTCTATCGCTATGATGCAGAGGTTTGGTTTTTTCTTAGTGTCCCATCTTTCCTGGTTGTTCCACTCTTGTGTTTTTTTTTTTTTTTAATTTTTCATAATCTTTACTTGAGCATTCTAGTTGCTCCCTGTTGTCCTGCAGGTATGATATTCTTTTTTCTTCTTCCATTCTGCTTATGAAGCTTTTTCCCTACCTTTCCTGTCGATTTGTTGAATGTTCAATTTCCTTTTTCATTTCATCCTGTGATTTCTTTAGTATTTCCACTTCCTTCTGGAGACTGTCATTCTCATCTCATAGCTCCTTGGTTCATTGGTCAGTTTCTTTTTTCATTTTGGCCTGGGATTTTTTTCAGCATTTCCACTTCCTTCCAGAGTTTGTCATTTTCTTTCTTTAGCTCTTTCCAATACTTGTCATCTCCCTCTAGGTCCTTCTTGAGTTTTTCATTCGATCCCTTTAGTTCTTTTATTTGTTTTTTATATTCTTTGATTTCTTTGAATATGTCTACGGTTGTTCTTCTAAGGTCCATGTCTTGGTTTCCTTCCAAGGAGATCTTGTTGCAGGAATCTTCTGTAGGGTTGGTAGAGTTTGGTGTGGATTTATTATGATCTTTTCCTATGTTGTTTTTCTTTGTGTCTTTGGCATGTGGATTTTGGTTTGTTTGTTTATTTGTTTATTTGTTTCTTTGTTTGGATTCTGGTGCCTCAACTTTCTCTACTCAGTCTAGAATCACTAACACTGTGCTTGCTAGATCCTAGATCCTCTGCACCACAGCTCCACCAGCTTGGGGTGTTAGTGTTGCTACTTTGTCCTGCATGCTGGTACCCTGTTGACCTGCTGGCTGTGTGTCTGCGTCTACCCGTCTACCCACGCTGCATGCTGGAACCGGAAGGTGGGAGGTTTCCTGATGATACCAAGCCACCATGGATTGGGGGGGGGTGTTGCGCAAGGAAGGTGCATCTTACCTGGGCCCACTCTGGTGTTGTCAGAAAGCATTTTCAATAAATTTATCTGCAAATAATTAGATAGCCACGAAAAGAAGATGAACTTTGCCTTAAGTGTCAAAACTTATAAAATATTAACCTTCAAAGAAACCTGGATTAAGTTATAACATATGAAGGCATAAATTTTTTTTTAAAAATTGCATTTTTATTATATATATATTATATATATATATATTATATATATATATATATATAACAGGATTATGTTACTAATCAAATCTAGACCCGTGTCCCCCACCCTATCCCCCACCCCACCAGAGCTCATGTATTCTGCCAAATATGCTTTTCATCCCTCTCTCAGTTTTTCTCAAAATGCTCCATGTGGAAGTTGACTGTTTTGAGAAGTTCACTGTCTCAGTCAGTTCTTTGATGCAGTCTTTTCTGTTGTTGTTGTTGTTTCCAATGAAGTCATAAATTTAATGAAATCTGTGAACTGTGGTTAAGAAAAGAGCTCTTAGCTTATGATAAAAGCATAATCTATAAAGCAATATAATTATTAAAAATCTAAATCCCATAAAGATAACATGGATCTATGAGTACCCTTATGAAGAGAATGAAAATGTATAAATTTGAAAAGATATTAGCACATGAGAGTTTATTATAAGATTAAAAATGAACTAACAAATGTATCTCACAAATCAAAATTAAAGAATAGAAGATGAGAAAAGACTGATCATGACTAGGGTGTAATAAGAGGAAAGGATAATCTGTATCATTGGTTCACTGTAAAAATTCAAGCTAAAGTGCCACAAACACACTTTATATATGTGAGGATACAATGGAGAAAACAATTGGGAATGAGACTGGAAAACTGATTAGCCAGCATTACTACTGTGAACATTAAAGGACAGAGCTCCTCTTAAAAATGGGACCTCCGCGGCATTGCACGACACAGGTGCACAGACCTGCATGCAGATGGTACATTCATACACATACAGAAATGAATAAAATTTTAAAAAATGGGATAGGATCTATAAAAACTAAATACATCTCTGTGATATGACTCAGCATTTGCATCCCTGAGCAAATATCCCAGAAAAACAACCAAGGTATATTCATTTGCATGCATACAGATGTTACAGGTAGCTTTTTTCATATAAGGAAACAAAATCCCAGAATCAGACCATGTATTCCTCAATAGGTGAATGCTCTGGAATACCATTTATCAATGAAAAAAATAGCATGCTCGCTTGTGCACAAATTTAGAAAAATCTTGAGCAATTACTCTGCATAAAGAATCCCAAATCTATGAGTTTAGAGAGTGTATGATTCTGTTGATGACATGATTTTGAAATAATCAAATCTAGCCATGGATGGGAGTGTTTGGTGTTAAGGAGAGAGGAGCTTGTAATACAATGCTGCAGGAGAGCCCTGTGGTATAAAGACAGTTCAACATTTTGTCTCTGATGCTAGAAAGAAGAACCTATGTGGGTGATATAATTGCACTAAAGTTATAAACAAACAGGGATAAGTAAACCTGGGTGGGTTATGAACTGGGATATTGGATTGTAGCCATGTCCGTATACTGATGTGACATCACGCATGGCTTAGCAAAGTGTCATCATTGGTGAAGCTAGGGAAAGAGTATAACAAGATTCTCTGATTACTTGTAGAAACTTATGCAAATCCATATTCAAAATATAACAGCAATTGAAAGACCGGAAGTCCTATAACTAATGGAACAGAAAAGAAAATACTTAATTTCCCTTGATAAGATACATTTTGTGTTTCCACAATATCAGAATTTATGGAATGGCAATACATTTACAAAGTTTAGGGATTTAAACAACTGAAATTTGTCATAAAATCTGCTTACCATGGTACTTTGGCTGAGACAAAGTCAAGTTTATTATTCCAATCTTAATTACCAATATTCCCTCTTTTACATCACATAGCACACATTCTATTTATAGATTGACGAGTGAGGTGTTTTTTTGTTGTTGTTTGTTTGTTTTGTTTTGTTTTTTTTCTTTTTGAGACAGGGTCTTCCTTTTAGTCCCAGCTGGCCTGGAGCTCTCTATGTAGACCAGGCTGGCTTTGAACTCACAGAGATCTGCCTGCCTCTGCTTCCCAAGTGCTAGGATTAAAGGTGTGTGCCTTTTTTGATTGATTTCTTCTAATCTTATAAAATATGAAATAAAAATAAAATACATTTTGAGATATTTGTTTATATGTATGTATGAGAGAGAAAGAGAGAGAGAGAGAGAGAGAGAGAGAGAGAGAGAGAGAAAGAGAGAGAGAGAATGCTTTATCTCTGGGATTATTTCTCTGAGACAACAAGTACTGGGTCACACAACAGCTACATGTTGAGTTTTTACACTCTGCCTCACTTTTCAAACAGCAGCTCTGTCATTGCATTGCATCTTTCCTCTGGCAAAGTATGATCATTCCTGTCTGTGCCTATCTACTACTGGGATTGCAGAAATTCCCCCGTGTCTGCTTTTTTACTTGGGAGCTGACCACCTGGCTCATTTCTTCAAGCTTGGCAAGTAGTTTACCAACTGAGCAATGTCCTAGAACTGAATTTATATTTTACTAAGTGTATTTTCATCTTCTAATGCTTTGCGAATTTTTAAATTTTTTATTTATTATTTATTTATATATTTATTTATTTATTTATTTGTTTATTTATTTTTGAGGCAAGGTCTCCCTGTAACTCCATGCAGCCTGGAACTCAGTATGTAGAACAAGGTGGACTTCATCCCACCCACCTCTGCCTCTCCAGTTCTAGGATTTATGGCACACATTACCACACCTGTCTGTTTAAAAAAATTATTTATTACTTTTATTTGTATTTTATATGTTTGCTTCTTTTGCCTGCATGTATGTATGTGTACCCTTGTCATTCAAAGCCCACAGAGGTCATAATAGGGCTTCAGGTTCCCAAGGAACTGGAGTTCCAACATTTTTTTTTTTTTTTTAATTTCTGTATGTGTATGAATGTACTGTCTGCATGCAGGTTTGTGCACCCATGTCGTGCATTGCTGCGGAGGTCAGAAGAAGGTGTCAGATTCCCCTGGAACTGGAGTTCTCCTGGAATTGGAGTTTCAGACGGTTTTGGGCCGCCATGTGGGTGCTGGGGATCGAACCCGGGTCCTCTGTACGAGCGGTCGGTGTGGGTGCTGGTAATCAAATCCAGGTCCTCTGCAAAAGTAGCCAGAGCTCTTAACCAGTTAGCCTTCTCTCTATCCCTGGACTCTTTGTTTTTATACTTAAGACAGAGTCTCATGTAGCCCAGGCTGGCTTCAACCTCTTAACCAGCTGAAGCTGGTTTAGAACTTCTGCTCTTCCCTCTACCTCCCGCATATGGAATTACAGGCTTGTACCAGTACAATTAGCTATCAGTAACATTTCCTTAAATGAAATGTAGTATTTTTATACCTTGCCATGACCGATAGGTCTAAATGGCAATCTATTTCCTCAGAGCTTAGTACTTTTTAGGAATTAATGGGATTTTTCAAGGCACATTAATTTCATGTGATTGTTTATCTGGATGTCAGGTTGGACATTTTAATAGGTTTGGTAAATCACTGAGCATTTTGTAAGTCATGTAATAGAAGGGAAAATCCTAACCATATATGTAAAAGAGAATTGTGAATCTGGGTAAATGGGCTTTAACATAGAGAAAACACAGCTGGCAAAAGAGCAAATATTAAATTGATGAGCAATTTGTCCCGCTTGGGATCAAGGTCAGCATGACAAGCATTGCTACAACCCAACCTCTTAACAGTCACAACTGTAGTTTTCCTGTAGTGAGTGAGAAATCCTTATCAAGGAAAAGCAATTACTGAAGAATGTACCCTCTGGGAAGTAAATTTACAAGGTGAACACTTTTAACCTAGAGATTAAATCTTAAAAAAAAATAAAAAGATGACTAATATTCTCACACACTAGCCTTATATGGGTTTTCAGAAGCTGCTGACAGGTGGTTAATAACAAAGCAAGTGTTGAAAACAGAGATTGGCTTCCTGTTAACCAGCTTGCATGGCTGTCAGTTTCAGAAGGGTCTTTTACTGTGTGCCCTCATTGCCAGATAAAAATCAGCAAGTGGGCTGGTCTGGCTGGCCCGTTGCCTCACTTTGAGTTGAGAAAATGCAGTGATCTTTCTATTCAGCTCTACTCTAATGTACATGACCACTTCCTGAAGCATTAATCGGCCACAGCCAGAATGAAAATCAATACAGCCCTGAGACATTGCTCAGTATACAAAAATAAGTGTCAGAGAGAGTGAACATGCAGCATCCTCCTCAATGTTCTAGAGAGTGGCATTGGCTTAAAAAAAATGCAACTGCTCTTTTTCTCCCTCTGGAAACAGCTATAGGTGTGAATTCCATATGACATTTTCAATGTTAGATGCTGTATTCCCAGAACAATATTATTAAAGGCAGATTCTCTCTTCTCTGCCAGCTGATATTTATGATTGCTGCTTTGTGGCAAACACAACACCAAACACAAATAAATAATGCTATTTTGTGTACGTGTTTTTTTTTTTTTTTCCCCCCACAGTGTAGAAGACAAAAGTAACCATTTGGGTATTTGCTCAGAAAAGGACTCTGTGCATGTAAAACAGTATTCATTTCAAAAGAGCTTCTGAATAAATAAAGCAAGTTATGCAATAAAACCTGTGACATGAACTCACCAACTGATTTAACTGATGAGGTATAATCTGAGGAATAGTAGATAAAAAAATCCCAGTTCATCTCAGAGAGCAAAGAGGACAGAAACTGATATCACGGCAGTTTCTCCCTCTATCAGGGTGATTATCCACCATACACACACACACACACACACACACACACACAACCACACACACACATACACACACACAACCACACACACACACATGCACATTGTTAAATACATAAAAGTAAAGATAAAATTCCTGGTTTTATGATAAAATTTTATATTTAATTGACAGACAGTTATTTTCAAAGCTATTTATTCACCCCAAATGTCTCATTTTTAAAATGAACAGGTGGGGCTGGAGAGATGGCCTAGCAGTTAAGAGTGCCGACCACTCTTACAGAGGACCCGGGTTCGATCCCCAGCACCCACATGGCGGCTGAAAACCGTCTGAAACCCCAATTCAAGAACTCCAGTTCCAGGGGAATCCAACATCCTCTTCTGACCTCCGCGGCATTGCACGACACGGGTGCACAAACTTGCATGCAGACAGTACATTCATACACATACAGAAATAAATAAAATTTTAAAAAAAGATATTAAAATGAACAGGTGATTTTTTCACTTATTTCTTATCCTAGATTTATGATTAGCACTTTAAAAAGTGTCTGAAACTAACATATGAAGTGGCATGTTGCCTAATTTTAACTGAATTGAAATCCAAAATATATTTTTCTACAAATAAATGTAATACAGAGTTTAATAATCATATTTTGTTAGTAATGTTTAAAAAGTTAAAAGCAAAAAACTTAGGAAAATAAAGCTTCATTTTAGAGTTTTTTCTGCAAGAATTGAATTGTGTTTTCTTACTCTGTATACTCCTCTCTGAAGCATGGACTTCTGTGCCCAGTCCTGTAAGTAGAATCTTCTTTCTGTGTGCTGATACTTTTCATCTGCCACCATATGTCCCGTGACCTAAACAAATTAAGAGAGCCTGTGTTAGCATCCGCAGTATTTTACAGAAATAGAATTAGATTCACAGCATTCACTGATGTAACAACCAGGTACGTGAAACCTGTCCAAATTAGCCAAAGTTTATAAGGTGTGGCAATCTCCATGTTCCTTAACCATTCCCTTGCCTCACTTTGATAACACCCTGCCTCTTTGGAACTGACTTCTTTTAGGGGTCTTCTCTGTCGGTTTTGTGTTTCATTCCTCTTTACCAAGGCTAAGTCAGGGAGCAGACATGTTCCCGAACAAGTGGGAACCTTAATCTGTCAATAACCACTGAACTGCTGACTTTTGTTTCTTTTCCTTGAAGTCCCATTCTTCTAGTTAAAGTTCTAGCGGTCCATTTGATTTTACAACAAACTGAAATCAGTTTAGTATTGCTTTCTGTTTTCCCTCGTTGTTGCTTAGATGTTGTTGCTTCCTGAGCCCTTGTGTGTTGAAAATAATTACATTTCACAGAGACCTCAATATGCAATAACTGCAGAAAATCGCAATCACACAATTAGCTCAAATTGGAGTAAGGGTCCCTTTTTCTGCATATGGCAGTCCTTTCCCTTCTGGTGTCACAGCTGCCACATAACAACTTGACTTTGTGTCATGATACTCTGTTGCTAAGACACTTCCTTCTGATTCTGCTTATAAATAGATGGAGAAAACTGCTCCTCAATTCTCATGTTCTTTACATCTATTCTGAAAATTGAAGATTGCTGGCACATGGGAAGCCAGGGCATATCACACTGACATCTGTGTGGCTGATATTGCTGTTCACACCTGCTAGACTGCACTGAGGCAACATTAACTGGAAGCCAGAACAATTAGCAGTTGGAAATCTTCTAAGTTTAAAAGTTCATAAAGAAAATAATAGGTAATTTCAGTCACACCCTTCATCTCCATTAGTTCTTTCCTACTGCTAAAGAAGATAATTGCTCAGCAAGTATTCAAAGAAATTCACAGAACGAAGCCAAGGGCAAATACAAATCCCTAACAATGAATAATAACGTGCAAACTGCTTAAAGTGATGTTAGAACTCTTCAAACCTTTAGATGGGTCTTCAAGTTCCTCAGGAATAGACAAATAAAGGCCGACTTTTAATCCCTACAATTAAGATCTTTTAACAACCAAATGTTGTTGGTTCTTTTCATTAATTTTTTGTAGTAGTTTCATATCACAGTTCTCAATGAAGTTTAGATCCCCTCCCCGATCTGTGTCCTGACACCAGACCTCATGTATTCCAACATACACGGACCTATCCAGTCAAGCGTTTGCAATCAGATGTCCCAAAGTGAAAATTCATCCACTGCAGACTACTCAGTTCATTTCAAGATCATAAGTCTTTCTTTTTTTAATAATTGTGTGTGATCTTTTACAAGCTGGGTGTCGTGGCACACGCCTTGAATCCCAGCACTTGGGAGGCAGAGGCAGGTGGATCTCTGTGAGTTCAAGGACAGCCTGGTCTACATAGAGAGCTCCATGTCATCTGGGACTAAAGGGAGATCCTGTCTCAAAACGCAAAAAAAAAAAAAAAAAAAAAAAAAAAAAAAAACAAAAACCACCAACAACGAAGAACCTTGCACTTACATTTTTTGGGTCAATTTCTTAGAAGATTGTAGTCTTCTGCAGTGTTCAGAAGCACCCCACACTCTTCCTGAGATCCTGAGGGTATACTTCCCTTGGCTGGGATGTGGGTTGTGGATTCTTATTCCAGTGTCTCACTGGCCCCTTGTAGGGTTGGCACATGGACAGAACTTCTGACTTGAAATTACTTATGTTCCTTTGTTCATTCTTTTTGTGTGATCTTGGATTTCTAAATCATTTGGAAATATTTAAGCTTTCTATATGAGGCAAGTTTTCACATTACGAGAGGATTATGAATAACAAGAATTGTATGTAATATGCCTGCCCAATATTCATAAAGAAAACTAATTGGTTTTGATATTCCACTCCCTAAACAGCACTGATAAAAATTTTTGGTTGTTGTTCTTCATGATATCTTAAATTAGGGGCAACTTCTCCAGCTACAGCAAGAATATTTTTATTGTCATTTTTATTGAATTTTTGTATATTTCATACAGAACATCTTAATTTATAACCCCTTCCACATTCACACCCTCCCACACACTCCCACCACTGGAATTCATACAGTCTTTTTGGTTAAAGCCTATTGTGTCAAGTTACTGTCCCCAGACATCCCTCATTTCAAGTTCATCCACTGGGGTCTAGCCAGCTTATCTAGAGTACCTCCCTCCAAGAAGATCAGCTCTTCCTCATTCAGGAAGAATCAGCTGCCAATAATTCTTTGACTAGGATTGGGGTCTGCTGCCTATTCTGCATTTTTGTGCTAGGTTTTGGTCAGCTTGAGTTTCATGGGTCTGGTAGGGGAGGACTTTGGGCTGCTAAGGGAGGACTTCAACAGATGATCAAAACCTAGCCTCAAGTCTTAATAACCACAGTGATGCCTGGCACTGCAAATAGCATTGGCTTAGTAGTGTCACTTTTATCTTGGGGGTAATCAACAGGTACCTAAATAAACAAAGCCCCATCAGTGGGATGAAACTCATGTGTGGTACTGCAGAAATAGACAAATACACGTGGCTAGAGAGGTCATAATCTTAGACTGTCACATCCCATACAAATGTAATTCTTAGTATGTACAAAATATGGATCCTTATGTATAAAGATAAGTATCCTAGTCATCACTCACCAAAGAAGCTTCCTTTGCAATGACAGAGATTATTTCAGAGTTCCACAACTGGTCATACATAGATTGTCTGTGAATTGCCAAAGCCTATGTGGTATGGCTATAATGCAACTTCTATACTTAAAGCTCATGGAACATAGAACAAGGGGTAAGAAAACACAAATGCATCTCTCAGTTCTTATCAGTGAAGCTCCCTCATGCAACAGAGGGGCAGGAACATAAAAAGGTCACAAATGATCAAAGCATAGAGGACTCCTATATTAAACTCCACCTATCCATGCCTCAAGGACCATTGCTGAAGAAGGGGTGAAAAGATTGTAATAGCATGACCATAAAGAAATAAAGTTCTGCAGGCTCCTCGGACCTTGCTCATATGAACCTATAGCAAAGGTAGTAGCATGCACAAGATCTATCTAAATATCTATCTATCTATCTATCTATCTATCTATCTATCTATCTATCTCCTATATATATATGAATTCTGCAAATATCAATTACACACAAATTATTTAATTCTTGAAATACATAAAGTAAAAACATGTATCTCGAAATGAAATTTTCAGTTGTATTTGAATGGCTGTATTTCAAGGCACTTTGATTCCTATGCAAAATATTACTCATAAGAAGCTTTGATACATAGGTTATGTATGTTACTAGGCACAAAACAAAGGCTTAAGAGAAGAGATGCAAGGAAATTTGAGGAGCACATCATTAGTGTTCAGGTTTTTTTGAAAGGATCTCTCTAGTCCCAGCCTACCTGGAATTCACTATATAGACCAGGCTACATTTGATTTCACAGAAGTCCACTTGCCTCTGCCTCCTGGAGGCTGGGATTAAAGGTGTCTGCCACTGTGCCTGGCATAGTGTTCAGTTCTGAATTATGGATTTAATAAATATGAAAATTAAAAAATAAATTGTTTAAATGTATGATAAAATATGAAAGAATTAGAAATAGAGACTTCAAAATACAAAGATCCCAAAGGAATGATTTCTGATGTAAAGATGGTCACATTTATGATCCTTTTGTTTGTGTGTTCATGTTCTCGTGTGTGCCACTATATGTGTGTAGATGCAAGAGGACAACCTCATGCATATTCTTCCGGAAACATCCATTGTAGGAACTCACTGATTAATCTATGCTGGCTGGTCAGTCAGCCTCAGTGATACACCTGTCCACAGTTCTTCAGCCATGGATTGCAAGTGTGGGCTACACACATAGCTATATTTTATGCTGGGTGTGGTGGCGCACGCCTTTAATCCTAACACTTGGGAGGCAGAGGCACTCGGATCTCTGTGAGTTTGAGGCCAACCTGGTCTACAGAGTGAGTTCCAGGACAGCCAGAGCTACAGGGAGACCCTGTCTCAAAAAAGACCAAAAAATAAAAATAAAAATAAAAAGTATTTTATTTATTATTTTTATTTTATGTATATGACTATATTGTCTGTATGTGTGTGAGTGCATTCATGTCAAGCAATGCCCAAGAAGGTCAGAAGAAGGTGTTGGATTCCCCGGAACCGGAGTTTTGGGCAGTTGTTAACTGCCTTATGTGTGCTGGGAATCAAACCTGGGTCCTTGGCAAGAGCAGTCAGTGCTCTTAACTGCTGAGGCATCTTTCCAGCCCCACTCATGTCTGTTTTACAGAGGACCTGGGGGACTGAATTCAGGTCCTCATGCAAATCAAGCATTTTACCAACTGAGCTATCTCCCATCTATGCTTATGCGACTTTTAGCAAAGATGAGAATTAGTTGCCATTTCCTTTCGTAGTCAAACTATACTTTGCTTGGAAAATTCATTAGTTTCAATAAAATTTTCTTTAGTAATTTTCTACACACAAGCACATACTGCTCTTATATTACCCAACATTGGAAAGCTCTTCAACACCAACAAGAATGTAGGAAGATAAAAATGAACTTTGTGTATGCAAATGCAGCAAGATTAAACAGCTTGGCAGTATAGATGAAATGTATTTCCTGCTGTGTATCTCCTTTTATGCCTTGTCCAGATAACGTATTTAAACACCCACTTCTACATTGGTAGAAGGACATTTGGATTTACATCTGACATTACTTCTTAACATCGGTTAGGGCTAAAGCATAAACAAGTGAATGAAAAGCTCGAGTGCTAGTGTTATAGTTTGCAAAATGTGAGACAATCTTGCAAAATTCTATTGGTTTGAAATGAGGGGCAAATTCACATGCAGATAGGAAGCACAAAACCTGCTGTAAATATGATATATGTGTTTGTGTGTATATCCTATCATTTAAACACTTTAAACCATCTATGTATCCTTTCATCTAAGATGATACCTTTGGAAATAATAAGGTTAATTGCATGTATTCTAAAAGATTTGTGAATTTTGGTGAAGAGTAAAACGGTTTTAGTTCTTTCATAGACTAGAACCATGTATTACATATAACTTATGAGCCTGAACTGGAAAATGTCTTATATAAAATGGAACTAGTAGAGTGTCTCCTTCTTTGTTGTTCATGTATTTATTCATTTATTCTCTTGGGGTTTGGTTTACCTAGTATTTAACATTAACATTATTATGTAATTAACATACAATCCACATAATTGACATTAACAAAGAAGCTGAGCTTTAGGAAGTAATTGTCCACATGCCCACTGGGCATCTGAAGAGGATGTCCATCCAGAAATTAACTTAAAGATGAAGTACATGGGAAATTGATTATCTTTTCTTAGACACCCAAACTCTCTTTTCCCCCATTGATGATTAGCCTCACTTTCTAATCTGTTAGCCTCTAACATGGATTCTGCATTCTTCCCTACATAATTTTTGTTTCCCTAGTTAGGTGTAAATCCTTATAGATGGTACACAAAGCTGAGTCTAACAGTGTCCCTTTAGGTACATCAGGTCCTCTAAGTTTCTCACCTGGATTATCACAGTTCCCTGCACTGGAAATTCACTCTTTTCACATCCATTCTTACTATATACAACCTTCTAATAGGGATCTTCCAATTATAAATGCTTCAACTGTCTATCAGTCACTTAAAATCAAAACCAAATTACTAACATAGACTAAAATATAAGTTGGAATCATTGTGTTTAAATAATATAATCATATAATTTATATCTTTCTTCTCAATCAAATGCTTCTCTGGTGTTTGTAACTACAAGAATTTCAGAATATTTTTTCTGCATCTATTAAAATTGTCATAATAGTTTCCCTCCTTTCTTCTGTCAGTATTACGAAAATCAACTCAACTTTATGTTTATGGATGATTAGGATTTCCACAGTAAATTAAAATTTTGAAGGTGCAATAAAGACAAAAATAAAATAAATAAAACACAATATAAAAACAATAAAACACAAAAATAAACAAAAAAATAAAACTCAGTGGGCCCAAGTCTTTGCTGTGTGTGCTTGCCTGCTTCATGTGGTACAACTTTGGAACTTTCTAACACAAGTAAAACTATATCTTGAAAAGGTACCTTGGATTATGTTTTCTTTTCTTGAGACCCTTCCCCAGACACATTTCTCACAGCTTGGCACCAACATTGGGAACTTTCTCCTCCACCAAGGGTTTTGAGGAAATTTTTGCTCATCCTTGGTGGAGCACCTGCATTGCCTTGTTATAGCAGCCTGGATATGGAGACACTCCCAGCTCCTTGAACTAATGGATACTCTACATCAAAAGCAAATTAGCAACTCCCAGAAAAAGGCCCACAGTTAGCACCAGGGCAACCAGGTAATCTCCTGTATGCCAAGGTACCCAAAAATCCAGTACTTCTTGGTGGCTCAGCATTTTTTGAGGTTGTGGAGTGTGACCTAGATGACAGTGATGTTTGCCCCCCCAATGGTAAACAAATCATCAAGAAATAAACCACCAGTGTTGGGGCTGGGTAAGGGTTGAGTTAGGTTACAATGAGAAAGAGAATAAATAGGGATTCTCTCTCTGACATTCACCTAGTAGTACTCCTCAAATGAGGGAAAGAAAAGAATTTAAATACTAATGCTGCTTTGGTGTTCAGAACATCCTAGAGATTGTATGAATGTGACTGAGACATATTTCAAGCCAAAGCTAATGATGACTTCTACATGGAAGCTAAGGGGACCTATGGACACCTTCATATGGCTGGCCCAATATGGTCTACATGGACTCTGTATGGGAATGACAGAGTTGGGAGTTTATACAGACCCAACAGGGGCCAAGAAGTGTCCTATAATTCATTCAGAGGGATTTCTCAATGGAAAATGATCTGATCTTGGGGCTGGAGAGATGGCTCAGTGGTTAAGAGCAGGTCCTTTGCAAGAGCAGAGAATTCAACTACATAGAACATTTTTTAATTTGAATCTTTTTTAAAATTTATTTTATTTTATTATTTTTTATGTGTATGAGTATAGTGTCTGTTTGTAGGTTGGTGCACCCATGTCATGCAATGCTGTGGGTGGGGTGGGGGTCATGGAAAGGGAAGCGATTCTAGATTTGATTGAGAAATGATGTACAACCTATGGAAAAAGTTTAACAATAAAAATTGAAAAATAATAAATAAATAAATAAATAAATAAATAAATAAATAAAGTGATCTGAACAAAACATGGCAATTGTGGGATAGACAGGACAAATGAGGCTTTCTATTTTAGTATGGGAGAGAATAAAAAGATCTAAGACTAATAAGAATAAATTAGTCCTCTGGGACATATTTTCCAGGATTGGCAAGATAATCCCTAAATAAAAGGGGAATACCAGATGTGCTTACTTCTCGACCCCTGAGTTAGGAGTTGACTTTTGTTCAGGGTAATAGCCATGGGCCCCAATTTCATTTTTGTGCAGGTGGAGATCTAGTTTTTTCAGTACCACTGGTTGAAGATGCTTTTCCACAGTGTGTATTTTTGCAACTTTATCAATATCAGGTGTCTCTCATTGTGTGCACTCAAGCTTGGAACTTCTGTTTTGATTCATTTATCTACAGATCTGTTCTTGTGAGAATACCATGCTGTTTTATGACTATGGCTCCATAATATAGATTGCGGTCTGGTATGCTAATTACTCTGGCACTGTCCTTTATGTTCTGGATTGTTTTGCTTATCCGAGGTCTTTTATGTTACCATATGAATTTTATGATGGATTTTTTATTTCTGTGAAGAATGTCACAAGGATGTTGATCAGGATTGGACTGAACTGTAAATTGCTTTCGGGAGTCATTTTCAGGATATTCATTCTACCCATCCATGAGCAAAGGAGGTATTTCCTTCTCATTTGTCTTCCTCGATCCTTGTCTTCAAAGACTTCATGTTTCCATTGAACAAGTCTTTGATGTCTTTGGCTAGGTTTATCCATAGATATTTTATTTTGTTTTATTTTTGAGGCTATTATTTATATAAATGCTTTCCTGAACACTTTATCTGATTGCTTTTTATTTATATTTTAAAAAGCCTACTGAATTTTGTAGATTGATGTAACCTTTTACTTTGCTGAAAGTGTCCATCACTTCTGCAAGTTTTCTGGTGGAATTTTTTGGATTTCACACATAATATTTTGTCATCTGAAAATAGTGAGAATTTGATTTCTTCTTTTCCAGTTATTATTCCTTTAATTTCCTTCCATTGTCTTATTGTTCTAGCTAGAGTTTCATGCAGTACATTGAAAAAGACATGAAATGGTTGACAGACTTATGAGTCCTGACTTAATGGGAATTCTTCCAGTTTTTCTCCATTTAGAATTATGGAGGCTGTGGGTGGGTTGTATATAATTTAAATTATATTGAGATATATTCCATTCAGTCCTGTTCCCTCTAGGACATTTATCATGAATGCATGTGGATTTCATCAAAGGCTTTCTCTGCATCTATTGAGAGGATAATGTGATATTGCCTTTAAGTCCATTTATATGTTATATTACATTTATTTACTTATGTGCATTGAACCATCCCTGCACCTCTGGAATAAAGTCAACTTGATCATGGTGGATGATCTTTTTGATGTGTGTCTGCTCATGATTTGCAAGTGTGTTGTTGATAATTTTTGCATTTATGTTCATTTAAGCCATGGACCTATAATTTTCTCTTTTGTTGTATTTTCCCTGGTTTTGGTATTAAGGTAAGATTGTAATCATAGAAGGAATTTGAGAGCTCTACCTCTGCTTCTATCTGTTTAAAAATTTAAGAAGTATTGACTGCAGGTCTTCGTTAAATGTCTGGTAGAATTCTGCTGTGAATCCATCTGGTCTTATGTATGTTTTAGTCAGGAGGCTTTGCATTGTTGCCTCACTGTCCTTATTTGTCATATATTTGAAGCTATTCATCTCTTCCTTATTTACCCTTGGTGGTCTCCCTGAATTTAGAAGTTTATCCATTTCTTTTAGGTTTTAAATTTAACGGGGTGTAGTATTTTAAAGTATCCCCTTATAATATTATATCTTTATGTTCTTTGTTGTAATGTTTCCTCTTTTCTGTCTGACTTTGTTGATTTAGGTTCTTTCTTTCTTTCCTTCTTTCTTTTTTTCTTTCAAATGGGTGAAGGGTCTGTCTATCTTGTTTATTTTTTTCAACAACCAGTTTGTAGATTCATTGATTCTTTGTGTTGTTTCCTTTTATTCTATTTTGTAATTTCTGCTCTGATTTTGATTATTTCTTCTCATCTGCTGGTTTTGGATTTTGTTTGTTCCTGCTTTTCCAGATACTTGAGTTCTACCATGAGGTCATTTATTTGTGTTCTTTCTGATTTTTTACTGTAGTGACTTATACCTATACACTTCCCTCTTTTAGGACTGCTTTTAATGTGTCCCATAGATTTTGTTGTGTTGTATTATTATATTTAATTAATTCCAGGAATAGTTTTATTTTCTTCTTGCTTGCCTCTTTGACTCTTTCATCATTCAGGAGTGTGTTGTTTATTTTCTTCTTTTTTTTTTTTTTTTCAGTGTTTTTGAGACAGAGTCTCCCAGTAGCCCCTGCTGGCCTAGAACTTGCTATGTAGACCAAGCTGGTCTTGAATTCTTAGAGATCTGTCTGCTTCTGCTTCCTGAGCACTAGGATTAAAAGCATGAGGCCCCATGCCCTGGTAGCTGTGTGTTGTTTAATCTCCATGAATCCATCTACTTACTTATAGCTTCTTTTGCTGCTGATTTTATTTATATGTGGTCAGTTTTAGAAAAACTTCCATGGGCTGCTAAGTAGAACACATATTTTTTTGGTGTCTATTAGGTCCATTTGATGTATAATATCATTCAATTCAGATGTTTCTCTATCCTTTGTATAGTTGACCTGTCTAATTGAGATAAATAGTATTTAATCACTACTATTACTGACTTGGGGTTAATCTGTGTCTTACAAATCCTGTTTTTATGAAATTGAGTGCACCAGAATTTGGTGCATATATGTTCATGATTTTATTGTCTTTTTAGTCAATTGTTATCTTAAGCAGAATGAAGTAACCTGATTAAATTTAATTTGAAGTCTATTTTGTCAAATATTAGAATTGTGATGTATGCTTGTGTGGTGGTTTGAATGAGAGTGTCCTCCATAGGCTTTAAGTATTCAGACATTTTGTCTCCAGTTGGTGGCACTGTTCTTGGAGGACTTAGAAGGTTTGGCCATGCTGGAGGAAGTATGTCATTGGGGGCAGGCTTAGTGAGTTTAACAAGCCTTGCGGTCTCCAGTCTCTCTGCTTTCTGTGCTCATTGCGAGATGTGACCCTCAGCTTGCTGCTCCAGCCCTGGACCACCATGCCTCCCCCACTATGGACTCTTAATTCCTTGGAACTGTCAATTGTAAGCTCAAATAAACTCTTCCTTTTATAAGTTCCCTTGGTCATCGTAGTTTATCACAACAACAGAAAAGTGACTAATACAGCTTGTATTCTTTTTAATATTTATTAATTTTATGTATATAAATATATTGCTTATATGTACATAAGTGCACCTGTGTTATGCAATGCCCATAGAAGACAGAAGAGGGTGTAGAACCTTCTGAAACCACAGTAATGGATGGGTCTTAGCAGTCATGTGGGTACTGGGATTCAAACCCTGGTCTTCAGCCAGAAGAGATAGTTCTCTTAATCACTGGGCCATCTCTCCAGCCCTGTATGCTTATTTCTTAATGTAATTTGCTTAGAATATTTTTTTCCATCCTTTCAAGATAAGGAAGTACCTATGCTTGCAGGTGAGATAAGTTTCTTGAAGACAACAAAAGATGGATTTTGTTTCTTTTTTTAAAATATTATATTTATTTATTTTTTAAGTTTATGGCTATGAGTGTTTTGGCTACATGAATGTTAATGCACCGACATTGTGTAGTCCCTGCAGTTTTTTTTTTTTTCTGGGTAAATTATTATGGTCTGGCTTCTGTCATCATTTAGAATTTGGAATATTTAGTTCCAATGTAGTCTAGCTTTTTAAATTTGCAATGAAAAGTCAGCTGTATTATGTAATTAGGATTTGTGACTTGTTTTTATTTTGGAATTTTCAGTTATCTCTCATTTCTCTACATTTATTGTTTTTATTATGACATGAGTTGGGGAGGTTCTGTATTGGTCCTGTCTTTTGGAAGTTCTCTGTGCTTCTTGTATGGGTATATGTATGTCTTTCCCTAATTGAGAAATTTTCTCCAATAATCCTGTTGAAGATCTCATCAATGGCATAAATGTGTCCTTTTCATGTTACAACACATTTCTTGCATATTTGATTCCTATGCAATTTATTTTCTGTGATCCAGTTCTTTAACTATATCATCCAGTCTTTAGATTCTGTTTTTCATTCTGGTGCTGGGACATTTTTCTTGTTGTTTTTAATTGACTTTTAGTTTTTCAATTTCATCTTTTTTTAGCTTGAGTTTTCCTCAATATTTCTCTCCATTGTGAATTCACTTTTCAAATCCTGAATTGTCTTTATTTTATCCACCCATATATTTATATTTCTTGAACTTCAGTTAGAAGTTTAACCTTATCCTCTTGAGTTGTTTTATGTTGCTGCTTCCTGCACGTTCCATGAGCAGCTTCAGGTTGTCCAGCGATGAACTGATGCACTGAACCTCAAGCAGAGGCAGGGAGGGGGAGAGAGAAAGTTCTGGGAGCCTGGGAAAAGTAGAAAGGTGGAACCAATGAAAGCTGGGAGAAATTTCAAGAGAGGAAATAATTTGATTTATTTGTGGAAGCTAGGAGTCTTTTATACTAACACTAAGGTGGATATGGGGGTCATTTTAAAGGTGCGAGCTGTCATGGCTCCTACCAGGATAACAAAACTTAGGGTGTATTGATAGTGCGAAGGTGTGACACATCCTCTGCCCAGTACTTCTAAGGAGGGAATTAGGGTCTGATTTCCCACTTTGATGAACAGAGGGTTGGCTTGTCCTAGCCTTATCAAAGATGTCTTACTAAAGTTGTTGGGATGGTGGGTGCTGGACCCCTATGGTGCTCAAGCCAAGAGGAGCCTCATCCTGTCAGCTCCTCCTTGTTTTTTTATTAAAATAGGGCAGTGCTGTCACCTTCCTCCAGGGGATTCTCAGGGATGGCCTGATACTGGACTAAGACACTTTGGGCTGCAGCTTCAGTGAAATTATTAATTCAGTTTGTAACAAACCAGAAAACACAAGGTACAAGCCTCAAGAGAAGCTCTAGGGTAAAAATGGGTCTAAAAAGGGGAGCATCTAGGTGGTCAGGAGGTTGGAAAACCAGGAGACAGATGCTTGGGGGGAATATCTGAACTGGAACTTCTTTCTAAGGTCCTTTAAGGGCATTTACACTTTGTTCCACTACCCCACATACATTGTCATAAAAGCAACACTACTCCCCCCAAAATTACACAGGTTCCTCTGTGTTCTGAAGTCAGGAACACCAAAGCCCACAGATCTGTAGCACCACCTCAGCCAGCAAAGTTATTTGTCTCTGGAGAAATTCAAGGCTGTTTGTTGTTGATGCCATTGCTTCATTAAGTTTATTTTGGAAGTCTGCTTCCATGCTGTAGGCTTTTGCCATGGCTCCACCTGCTGTTCCCACCACCACCTTGGAGAGAAAGGTACCGAGGGTGATCTCTCTCCTTTAGTGGTCTGGACGCATCATCCGGGTGGCTTCCTCCTTTTCATAGAGAGAAAGCTGTGGCGGTATTATAACGGGCATGCAAAATCCAGAACCAGTAGCATTTGCACCATCACACCAAAGAAAGAATGGGGATTTGATACACAGGGTCCTGTTGAGAGGAACATTGTGCAGGCACCTGGGGTCAGAGCTCATCTCTGGTCTCTCTAGACAAAGAGGGAAGGTAGTAAGCCTGTAGAAGAGGGAAATGCCATAAAACATTGCCCTGTTGCAACACGGGTGTGTTCCTGCAGAGAGGCATTACAAGGGACAGCCGCGAGCAGTGGGTGTGTGAGAGATGCATAGAAAAAGCATTGGGAAACATTGGGGTGGATAGTGTAATTGAGAAGGTCCTTGGTGTATTCAATACATTAGGGCCTGTAATAGAATGTGAGATTGAGTGAGAATTGGCTGGGAGGTGAGAAAAAGCTGATGAAAGATGTGAATATGAGTAGCAGGGTATGTGGAATAGCTGTGGGGGTAGAGTTTCCCCTGGATTCCAGCCCTCCAGTGATCACTCCAGTGGTCCTGTATGTTAAATTTGAACCAGTTGTCCTGGATCTGGAACACACTTCCTGGGCTGTGTACATATTCCAACCTGCAAGACCAAAACCTGCAACCTCCAAATGTGTCAATTTCCTATAAACATTGTCCTTTGTTATGGTATGGGAAATAAGTGAAAGGAGGCTGAAAGGTCCAGGTGGAGTTGGGAAACACAGGAACAAGGACAGTTTTCTTCTGGCAGCCATGTAAAGGACAGTCACTAGTTCCTATCACCCGATTCCTTCCTTCTTAGGTTTATCTGATGAAAAAGCACCAGATGTGGGTCCAGGTTGGAGGTCTGTCTGCTGCCTGGGCAGAAGCAGAGTTAGTCTGGAGTATCGTTAAAGCAGCTAAGAGAATGGCAGTCAGCCAGGCTGAGGGGGAGCACACAGACTTTGCAGAAGTGAGGAGGTGGTCAAGATCTTTCCATGTTACGTTGTTTGGATTTCAGGAGTGTCACCTTCTCCTCTTCCTCTTGCCTTCATCCTACAGGGACAGGTGTGCCATCCTTCTGGACACTGGGGAGGAATCTGACATTTCTGGCTGGGATCCAATGACACTCCTGTGGAAAGAAACAAGCAAAGCCCCTCCCTATTGTCAACAGTGGGTCGGGCCCTTTCCACCGACTGTCTAGGGAGTCCCTCCACCTGACAAGTATCTGAGGGAGAGTGTCTGGCATCTGCCAATGTTTGATCTTTGGCAGACATTTTGAACTCCCATGAAAAGGTTGAGAGTTGTTAGTGTCATGGCCCACTGGATGTTAGGAGGGTATTTGCCTGCTTTTTATTTTAATAGTTGTTTTTTTAGGACTTGGTGGGTTCTTTCTATGATTCCCTGTTCTTGTGGATTATGAGGAATACCTGTATGATGTGCAATATTGCATAACTGACAAAATGATTTGAAGTGGGAGCTAGCAAATGCAGGTCCATTGTCTTGTTTTTAGCTGTTTAGGGAGGCCCATGATACCAAAAGTAGAGAGAAGATGGGCAATGAGGTCCTTAGCTCATTTCCCTGAGTGTGATGTAGCCCATATAAATTTAGAGTAAGTATCCACTGTGACAAAGACATTTTTTTGTCTACCAAAGGAAGCAATGTGCATAACATCAGTTTGCCAAAGGGCACTGCCTTTAATCCTCTGGGATTAGTTCTTGTAATGCAGGTGGCTTTACTAAAGAGGAACAGGAGGAACAGATTCTAAGGACAAGCCATAGTTGACCCGTGGGGACCCCAGGGAAGCTGGTACAGAGACATTTAAGGTTAGTTTGGGTGGTGGAATGGAATTTTTCTGCTTCAGAGAGAGACAGAACATAAACCCCTGTGGAGGTAACATGGTCTGCAAGAGAGTTGCCCTCAGAAAGAGGCCCTGGCAGGAGAATGTGCTGTATGAAGAGAGGGTGGGTCCTTTTTTGCAGAAGTGATGAGACAGTAATGAGGAGAGGGGAGAGAAGATTGCCGTGTAACCAGACAAAGGATCTGGTCAGCCAAGGTAGTAAATTGACCGGTAGATACTGTCTGACAATATATTAAGAGATTTGCTGGTTTCCTTGAGAGCTAGATAAAACTCTCTGTACTGTGAAGAATGGTCAGGAAGGGGGTGAAATAGGATCTTGGGGCTTTGATCTAAGCTATCATAAATTAGAGCTGTGGCTCCCCTTTTCCCTCCATCTGTGAAAACTGACACTGTCTGTTCAATGGGTGCATCCTGGAAGAGATGGAGAAGGAGCCAGGTTAATAGTGGGAGAGCGGAGACACATTTATCACTATGGTAATGATTGTCTATTTGTGCTGGGAATCCCATGAGGCTGATGGCTATGGGAGTATCTGGGAGAGAGAAAGGCGTAGGTTCTTTCCCTAAAGTTTGTAAAGAGTGGTCTCTCCCAGTTCTTATCAGGGAAGCTAAAGAATCCATTTCAGGTAACAGCTGGGAACTCCCCAGCTGTTGTGTAACCATTCTAGGATTCCTGCAGGTTGGTAAAGAGCTCCCAGGGGGGCTTGGGTTGTGTTAAAAAGGAGCAACTGAATTGGGAGGGAAGGTGTAAAATGTGCTAAAACCATGCTCCTGAGAGAGAGCTTGGTTGACTTTAGCAAGAGCTTCCAAATCTTTAGCTGTGAGTTTTTGCTTAGAGGCTCTCACCTCACAAAAGATCAAAGAGAGGCTGAAGTGTTGTTGTTGGGATTGAAAGTCAAGGACAGAGCCAGTTAAGGTTCCCTAGGAAGCGTTGAAGGGATGCTAGGGTGAAAATGGGTGGAAAGGAGAGTTCAGATTTAAGCAGCCTTACTTCCATGAGGGGAAATTGGTACCCAGGAAACAAATGGGAGGAATCATCTGAACTTTTGCATGGGCTATTTTAAGTCCAAAGGGTTCTAGAGATCTTGCCAGCCTGTCCCTTAAAATTGTGGTGTCAGTCAAAGATTTGTCCCAGACTACTACATCATCCTTGTAATGGAAGACCTGAAGGCCTTGTTCTATGTGTGGTTTAAGGGCAGCAGCCATAGCCTCCGGGCAGAGTGTCCAGGCTGTTAGCCATTCCTTGCAGCAGGACAGCCCACTCATAATGAGTTTTTTTTTTAATGGCAGGGACTGAGAAAGCAAAGCACTTACAGTCCTTGGGGTGGAGGGGAATTGAGAAGCAGTCCTTGATATCTATGGCTAGTAGAGGGGTATTGGTTGGAAGAGCAGATGCTAGAGAGAGACCCCTTTTTGGGGATCCCCATATATGTACAGTTTTGTTAATGGTGCACAGATCTTGTAAGGGGTGCCATCCCCCAGTTGTCTTACTTTATGACAAACACTGGGGTGTTCCAGGGACTGTGAGTTGGGTGGAATTGTACCAATGTGAGCTCTTCATTTACTAGATCTTGCAAAGCTACTAATTTCTCCCCTGGTAAGGCCACTGCTCAACACAGACTGGGTTGCTTGATTTCCTGTCTCAGCAGGGGGAAGTGTAAACTGTAGTGACCCTCAGGTGCTTTTTTCTAAGATGATGGAGGCATTTTCCCCTGGCTAAATGGTCTACCTGGGTGGGGTTGATCTCAGATGGGATAGCAATGACCAGGTTCAGAGCTTTGACTAGGTCTCACCCCAACAGATTGATATTAGATGGCACTACTAATGGGTGGATTTGACCCGTGTTCCCATCAGTGTCTTCCCAGGTGTGTGCATTTTTGGTGATATAAGACTGCGAGGGTCCTTTTATACGTAGAAGTCTATGACCTGGAAGCTGGGGCCAGTCTGGGGAAGTGTCTTGTTGTTTTAAAATGGTACTATCTGCTCCTGTATCTATCGGACATTTGAAGGGTTTCCCTCCAATTTTTATGTTAAGGCAGGATGGGAGCCCTCCAAAACAGCGCAGCCCAAAGGGCATGCACTGATTTTCTTTCCCCCTTCATTTCTGGGCCTGGGGTCCGCTCCCTCAGGGGTTTAGACTCCAATAGCTTGCCATCCTTATTGTACTTTGAACTGCAGTCCCGTTTCCAATGGTAGCCAGTGACAGAGAATGTTGGGGAGAGCATCAGAGGATTCTGTAGGAGAAATGATGCTTTGGGACAGTCTCCATTTCAATGCCCCAGACCTCTGCAGCTGAAGCAATTTTCATTTGCTGTAACAGCTGCTGCAAGTGAGGCAGCCTTGTGTGTGGCGGTCCCCACATCCTGAGCTGCCACTATCCACCAATTATAATGTTCCTCCTTTAACCCTTGGAAGGCTCCCTTGCATTCAGATATCATTCCATCCCAGACAATATTCTTAAGGAGTATTTCCCTAGCTGTAGGATCAGGAATTTTCCTCTCCAGACTGCTTTTAGTTCTTAAGATAAAATCAGACAAGGGCTCCTCAGGTTTTTATCTTAGAAATAGCAGGGAGGGGGGCTGGAGAGATAGCCTAGCGGTTAAGAGCACCGACGCTCTTGCAGAGGACCCGGGTTCGATCCCCAGCACCCACATGGCGGCTAAGAACCGTCTGTAACTCCAATTCCAGGAGAACTCCAGTTCCAGGGGAATCCGAGACCCTCTTCTGACCTCTGTGGCATTGCACGACACGGGTGCACAGACCTGCATGCTGACAGTACATTCATACACATACAAAAATAAATAAATTATAAAAAAAAAATTTAAAAAAAAAAAAAAAAAGAAATAGCAGGGAGGAACCATCCTGAAGCCCAGTGGTGGTGGGTGGGGCTTAAATCAGATCCCAGACTTGCAGGGTGCAATAGCCTGGAGCCAGCCCAGCTTGCTGGACCCCTATACCAAAATCTCCTTCCCCAAAATATTCCCCATAGCCCCAGTCCATGTTAGGTTGGGGGTGGTTCCTTCTAACGTGCTATAGACATTCATCTCTGTAGAGAACCTCCCATTAGAGAAATAGCAGGCCTGGAAGAGAGGGTTGGCAAAGGTGTCTCCAGTCCTGGCGGGTGTTAAGAGTGGCACAAAATCTTTGGAGGATAGATTTTGTTCATAGTGCTTGAACGTCGTCTTCTCCTACTGCCTGTCTGAGTTCTTTTAAATCACTAGCCTGAAATGGATACCAACTCAGAGGTTGGCTTCATGTTGGAGCTACATTAATGGGAAAAGCCTGAAAACTGATGTCTTGGCTGGCCCTGGTCTGGCAAAGTTGTTCTGTGGTAGAGAGAGGGGCAGCTGGGGGAGGCGCTGCTTCTGGTTCTTCATAAGGAGGCAGCAGAGGGTAGAGGGAGTGGCTGGGTTTAGATAAGGGTGGGTCTGTTTTGATGTTTTGCTTAGCCTGTTGCACCATCACCTGGTCTGAGACTGGGCTGTTTTTGGAGTGGACCTTATTAGAGCCCTCTGAGGATTCCCTGGTCTCAGGGGGATTTTTATCAGTCCTCCGGGATGGGGTCTGTTTGTCTTTGTTGGCATCTTTGCCTGGTGCGGCCTGATGGGAAGGGCCTAAACATTGCTTGACTGTGGGTATGAGCAGCAGGAACTTGAGGGAGAGGGGGTGCTATCCACGCATAAGTCTGGTTCCCAGAATTTCACAGAGAACATCCATGCGGCTACTTTAAGAATCTCTCTGCAGATGGCGGCGGCTTCCCATGTGGGGACTTTAACTCTTCGGCTTTTATGAAGTTTCTTTATTCTTTTAACCTATGGATCCCTCTGATGTGTGAGATTGTTCTCCAAGATAGAGAAAGGAAGGACGTTGCCTTTGGGAACGTTCCCCTGTGTCACGGGGAACGTTCCCAAAGGCAAGAGCCAATGAGGGGTGGTTGGAGTTCCAGCAGAGGGCAGGAAAGCCTTCAGTCAACAGGAAAGAGTAGCCTCCTTCAGAAGATGTCAGTTAGACTGCTACCCTGCCAGACCTCTCAGGACAGCACAGACCCAAAATAAAGGTTAGAAAAAAGGGAGCTTGTCCCCCTCGAGAGACTCGAAGGGACAGGGGGCACAGCTGCCCATTACCCCAGTCCACCCAGGATGGGGAGAGCGAACCTTTCCTTCTTTTAGTCCTAAGAAAGTCCTTGTAGCCCCATGTTGGTGAGCTATTGTTGCTTCCACTGTGTTCCAGGAGCAGCTGCAGGTTGTCCGGTGTGCTTGGATGGCAGCACACTGAACCTCAGGTGGAATCAGAGAGGGGGAGGAAGAAGGTTCCAGGAGCCTGGAAAAGTAGAGACATGGACCCAATGAAGAGCCAGGAGAAATTTCAAGAGAGGAAATAACTCAATTTATTTGTGGAAGCCAGGGGTCTTTTATACTAACACTACATGCTCCTAAGGTGGAAATGTGGGTTGGGGGTTGGGGGTATGCAGGAGGATCATTTGGAAGGTGCAAGCCATCATGGCTTCTACCAGGATAATGAAACTTAAGGTGTATTAATAGTGTGGAGTTGTGACACATCCACTGCCCAGTACTTCAAAGGAGGGCCTTAGGGTATGATTTCCCACTTTGGCAAATAAGGAATTGACCTGTCCCAGTCTTATCAAAGATGTCTTATCTAAAGTTTTTGGGATGGTGGGTGCCAGACCCCTATGGTGCTCAAGCCAAGGGGAACCGCACCCTGTCAATTTTTGTGTACTTCAAATTAGTTGAAGTCTTTGATCATTCTTATGATTTTTTTTTAATTCTGCATCCTAGGATTCCTCCAGGCAGTTCCCATTGTAGTTATAGGACTGCTGGGATTGGGGTGGGGGCATATTCATTGTATTATTATTTTTCATATCATTTGTATTTTTTTGTTGTGATCTGGACATGTGGATTTCTTTTGTTGTTTGTGTTTTTGGTATGAAATTGAAGCCTTCATTTGTTTGGTTGATTTCTGATCTGGTATGAATGGTTTGTCTGGGGTTCAGGCTTCTTCTTATATTTGATTGGAGCTACCTGATGGATGCAGTCAGCTTAGTTGGGAGCTCTCCAGGAATGACAAGCAGCCTAGTCCCAGGTTGAGATGATTGGTATCATATGGGCTGCTTCTAACTACTTAAGGTGAGAAGATGTGAGCCCTGGAACAAAACAACTGGGGTTCATAACAAAGCAGGGAAATAGTGATCTTGCATCACAGCATCTGTCTGTCTTCCTGAGCTAGTAAGTCACTCTCCAGCAGCCTCAGTTGTGCAGTGCCTAGGCTCAGGGTCAGAGGGCAGATGGGATGGGGACAGGGATGGGCTGGTTCTTACTAGCTAGCAGAGAAGTCCCAAGCTCTGGAACAGTGGCTGGAGATTCTCCCAAAGGACAGGGATAGTGGTAGGGGGTTGTGCTGGATGGCTTTAGTGTCAACTTGACACACCTGGGTCGAGGGAGCCTCAATTAGGGAATTGGCTCCATTGGATTGGCCTGTGGCCACATCTGTGGAGTATTGTCTTGATGGTTGAGCAGTGTGGGGGGGCCCAGCCCACAATGAGTAGTGCCACCCTGGGCAGGTTGTTGTGTAGCGTATAAGAAGGCAGGCTGGGCATGAGCCAGAAAAGCAAGCCAATGAACAGCCTTCCTCCATGGCCTGTGCTTCAGCTCCTGCCTCCAGGTTCCTGCCCTGAGTTCCTGCTTTGGGCTCCCTAAGTGATGAACTGTGACCCAGGAGATGTAAGCTGAATAAACCCTTTCCTCCCCAAGTTGGTGTCGGTCAGAGTGTTTTGTCACAGCAACGGAAGACAAACCAGGACAGAAATTGGTACCAGAGACTGGGCTATTGCTGTGACAGACTTGACCTTGGTGTTTTGAGGAAGGATTGTGGAAGCGTTTAGAACTTTGGGCTAGAAAAATCATTGAATGCCTAAAGATTGTTGCTGTGGACTTGTAGCAGTTTTGCTGAAAGAGTTGTAGACAATGGAGGCCTGGCTTGTGAAGTTTCTAGTTTCAAAGGGAAGCAGAGATCATCAGGACTGTGTAATCTATGGGCTCTGGTCAGCTGGGGCTGAAGAATCAGCTGTAACAAGAGACCAGAACCTGACGTGAGCCCTTTGCTTTACTGGGACAATTGATGCTGGTTGGCTGGGGCTGAAAAATCAGCTGTCAGTAACAAGAGACCAGCATCACTGTGGTGAAATCTTCTGGGAAGAATTTCTTCAAGGTCAGCACACAGAAGCTATGTAGTTCCAGAAGGGGCCCAAGCCTCCATGTCAAGCCAGAAGCAGGACTTGGTGGTGTGTAAGAGTCTCCTATATGGTTCTGCTGTTGAAATTTGAAGGGGTCACAGAAAGCAGCCAAGGCTTGGCACTGTGAGAGGTCAAGAAAGACCATTGGTGGAAGTGAACCTTGGTTGCAGTGGAGACCCCAGGATTGCAGGGGTCATGGAGAGAAGCTGAGGCTTTGCACCAGGAGAGGTCAGAAGAGACCATTGGTGAAGGTGCTGCCTCAGTTTCAGTGGCGACCCCAGCTTTTTGGAGATGCCAGGACCATGGGACGACCACCAAGAGCAGCGGCGGGTGTGGAATGGAGTCGGCCCGGGCCTGTGAGATGAGCTGTGTGTGCCATGGATGGCAGAGTCGGAGAGGGGGAGCTGCCAAGACCCTTTGGAGCCCAGAAGATCATGAGTGAGTCCCAGGTGTCCAGCCTTGAGCTGCTTGCTGGACTTAGGTTTTGTTTGAGAGTGCCTGATTCTTCCCTTTGAAATAAGACAGTACTTGTTTTGGATTTTACAGCAGCCCACAGTTAAGAGACTTTTAATAGACTGAACTTTTAAGTGTTTGGACATTTTAAGGACTGTGGGGCTTTTAAGGTTGTACTGTCTTAGTTTGTGATTAATGTTAACATCATACTTTGGGGATAAGAACTGGAAAGGTGGTGGTTTAATAGTGATGTGTTTTGTGTGTCAAGTTGACAAAGGGTCAATTGTGCTGGATGGCTTTATTGTCAACTTGACACACCTGGGTCGAGGGAGCCTCAATTGGGGAATTGGCTCCATTGGATTGGCCTGTGGCCACATCTGTGGAGTATTGTCTTGATGGTCGAGCAGTGTGGGAGGGCCCAGCCCACAATGAGTAGTGCCACCCCGGGCAGGTTGGGCATGAGCCAGAAAAGCAAGCCAATGAACAGCCTTCCTCCATGGCCTGTGCTTCAGCTCCTGCCTCCAGATTCCTGCTCTGAGTTCCTGCTTTGGGTTCCCTAAGTGATGAACTGTGACCCGGGAGATGTAAGCTGAATAAACCCTTTCCTTCCCAAGTTGGTGTCAGTCAGAGTGTTTTGTCACAGCAATGGAAGACAAACCAGGACAGGGGTACTTATATAACTCAGGCTAGTCAGGCACCCTTAGCAGCCTCAGGGAGGAAAGGACCAACACACAAGGAGAGCTGATGGGAAAATAATGGACAGTAATGCTTAAAGACTGAGGGACTTTTAAGTTTGTACTCTTTTTTTATGTTATTATTCAACGTGATTTCTTGGGAACATACAAAAAATGAAAAGGATATAGCCTACAGTGATATGGTTGTTCATCAAGTTGACAAGGTATGAATTGTGCTGGTATGTTTTTGTTAACAGAAACTAGAGATATATGTGAAGTGGGACTCCCACTGAAGAATTACCTCAATCAGATTTCCTTTTGGCAAACCTGTGTGGCATTTTCTTGATTTTGAATTGCTATAGGAGGGTTCAGCCCATTGTGAGCACTTCTATAACTGGGAAGGTGGGTCTGGGCTGTATAAGAAAAGTAGCTGAGGGTGTTTAATCCCAGCACTTGGGAAGCAGAGGCAGGTGAATCACTATGAGAATGAAGCTAGCCTGGCATGGTGTACATAGCAATTTCTAGGTACCTGGGGCTTTATACAGAGACTTTCTCCAAAAAATTAATACCACCCAAACAAAAGGAAACATTAAAACAAAGAAACAAACCAACAAAAAATAAATAAAATAAAAGAGGCTGCACAAGTCAGCGGAAGCAAACCAGTAAACAGCATTCCTCTGTGGCCTCTGCTTTAGCAGTACTTCTGAGTTCCTGCTTCGGTTGATGCTCTGAGGTAATTCTATGATGGATTGTGACTTCAAAGTGTGATGTGAAATGCTACTTTCTCCTGTGAGTCGGTTTTGTTCATGGTGCTTGTCACAGAAACAGAAAGCAAACTGGAACACCCACGTTCTGTACTTAATTTATGTTGAACCTAATCATAGGACAATGAATAGCACAAATGCCTGGGAAGGTAGGTATAGGCCATATAAGAAAAGTAGCTGAGGGCTTCTAATTTTACCATTTGAAAGCAGGTGAATCACTTTGAGATTTAGGCTAATCTGGGATGTCCTGTGTAGTGAGTTCTTAGCTACCTGAGGCTGTATTGGTGAAACTTAGTAGCTCTCTTGGTGTGCTATTATTAAGGCATCCCTTACAAAGGAGTGATGTTGAAAACATTACTAGAATACATTATGATAACTGTTCTATCCTCAAGAAGTGAGTTGTCTGAAAATAAACAACTTCCATTAGGTGAAAGCAGCTTCTGAAAACTCCTTTTCAGAAGATACCAGTGTCTAATCTGTCACTACCCATCAGAAGATGATTTCATACACAGCCATTGAAATGGCATATAAATAAATGCTCACTAAAAGCCTGGGAGTAATTCCCTGACAATGAAACAGCTCTAATTGGTTGAAAACATCTGTGTTCATTTACTGTATTAACAATCAGATATTATCCACATCGTCATTCACAATGGGCGCCACTAAGAATTGGCTGTGGCTTCTAACAACTGGTTCTAGTTCATAGAGAGTCTTAGTACAGAAACAGCAGGAGACACTCTTACACTTCTGTGTTTCTGTTGAATGCACTTGATACCATAGAAATGGCACCAAAGAAACTATCAGCATCACCACTACTATCAAGTGACTTCCATGTGTTATTCACATGTTTTAAGAACTGCAGAACATGGCATATGTCTTCTTGCATTGTTATACAAATTGACAGCACAAAAAGGATGCTTAATTTTCCCAATGCCAGACATTTTGGAAATGCTTCAATCAATATTCCAAGTGTGTTTGCTCTTCTTGTGGCTGTTTGTTTTCATGTTTTTATGTTAAATCCTGTGTGCTTGTACTTGAATATCTTACTTTCCTATACACAAAACAATTTTTTAGGCTGGCCATCTTCTTTCTTTCATAAACACCATCATTTATGATATTCTTATTTTCAGCTAGGTTCAAGTCACAAGTCATTATCCCTCATGACTTCCTGTCTCCATTCTCTTAAAATGATTTCCATTACTGGACCAAAGTGACAAAATTTCCACTGACAGAATGACAGCTATGTCACTTTGGCCTTATGACCTTGCACTCTAGTACTCAAGAAGTACAAGGAAGAATAGGAGCCGATGCAAGCTTTTCTGTTAATCATTCCTAAAAAACTTACTCCAGAGCTTTCTATATCTATTCTCAAAGATATAAAGATCATTATTGCTGTTGCTTTCATCCTCATCACAAGATGAAACCTAAAGTCTAAAGTCCAATAAATGTTTTAGACTCATAAAATATTTGTCTTTAAAAGCAAACTACCAATGCAACATGTATAATTGGAAGAGGAGTAGAAGGAGAGAATAGATTAGGGATATTTTGAGCAATAATGGTTAAGATTTGGGACAGTAAGGCATATCTTACCAAATTTAAAGAAATAATGGTGGAATGAAAATATTCATTCACAAAAGAAAAATGGTCCTAGATACAGCCCATTCCTACAAACAAACATTTACTGAAAGCATATTATAAACCTAAATGTCAAAGAATAAATTATAACCTATATGTGGTCTTTGGTCATTGTGAAGACTTCTTACACACAATAGAAAAGCTACAGTCAACTAAACAAAATATTATAAAACTGGACTTTATTAAACATTAGAAATGTTTACTCTAGATCCTACCCCAAGTCTTTCAATTACATTTCAAAATTTATACTTTTTAGTGGTATATTTAAAATAACTGATATACATATTTGATATTTTTACATATATATGTAAATACTTTGTAACTTTTAATAACTAGGAGAAAAATCTCTTAGTACATGTTATTAAGTCTCACAGCATTACTGAAACCTTCCTGTATAAGATTTAAATGGATGGCTATCTCCAGAATAGAAAGTAGACACATTCTTTTTTTTTTTTTTTTTTTTTTTTGGTCTTTTTGAGACAGGATCTCCCTGTAGCTCCAGCTGTCCTGTAGACCAGGCTGGCCTTGAACTCACAAAGATCTGCCTGCCTCTGCCTCCCAAGTGCTAGGATTAAAGGCGTGCACCACCACGCCTGGCAGAAAGTAGATACATTCTTAAGCTAATAAGGGATACCGGATTGTTGTTCATTTTCAATCCACTCCTTAAGTGTACTGGAGTCCCAGTTACAGATATTAGATTAATGGGCACAGATGTTCTCTATTTTCCCTGTATTATACAAGTGATAACTATGACATTTCTTTTCCACATAACAAGATAATTTGGCTCAGGAAAAGCTGGGTTCTACCTCTTTGAACCAGTGGTATGCAGTCCAGAAGAAAACAGCTTGATTCCTATTTATAGGTAAGTGATACAACTCCTGCCTTCTGGAAAACTATAAATGAGGATTTAGAGGTCTAGGAAACAATGGAGTCTACTCTGATTGTAATGACAATTTCAAAAACGGAGGGGGAAGAAATAGACCTCCTCAATCTAGGAGGCAATTCCGCCCTAAAGTTAAATAAAAATACAGTGGTAGATAAAGGTTTCAGTGCCAGCTCTGGGCTGCCCTACCAGGAGCTGTTGACCAGGGAGGGTTTAAAAGTCCCCCAAACAAAGGCCATTTACTTATAACTTTGAGTTCACATAAGAAATGGACAGTAAGACCCTATTGCTGAAGACAGGTCATGATATGAGGATGAAAAAATTTATGTTGAGTCCCTGTGCTGCAAATCAACAGCTGGCCTTTATGATGTCAGAAAACACTATGCAAACACCTAGAAAGAAATTGTCTCCGAAGCTTTACTACAGACCTCTTGTGCTACAGTTTTATATGCCAAAGAAGATGAGGTGTAATAGTGGCAGCCTGGTAAATGTATACCCAAAAAGAAAAAGAAATCCAATTTGATCTATGGCCCGCTCCCTGGTGAGGTGGGACACACTGCAGACACTGTAGCCTTGGTACCCCAAGTGTCAGGAGACTTTGTCAACCACATTAGAAAGCTATTGCCATCCCTTTGTCAAAGAGTTATAATGCCCAAACCAAGATGTCATCCAAACATATGTGTCTGTGCCCATAGAGTAACTTGCTATAATCTTTAATATCTATTACTATTTGTACTTTATTCCTAGAATTAAAAGGAGATTCTTAAATGACCTACCAGTCCATTGCAAACAGAATTTGAACAGTCCCAGCAGTTTGAAGTCTCACTTCAAAGGAAAAAAAATGGATCTTCTAGCTCTCATTCTTTCTCTCCCTCCACTCCAAAACCCAGGGACTTTCCCAGAAGAGGCTGGCATGTCAAATTGTAAGGGCCAAGGAGGAAGAATAAATTATGAGATCACAGCAAAAACGGAGTGGACTGGATTTTTTTATTATTAAGATTTGATCAACATGTTTGTGTAACCAAACTTATTCAGTTGGACTTGGGGACAATTGGTTGTACAAAAACTGGACTCAAATGCTAATTAATTGGGTTTGTATGGACAGTCCTTATGTTTATTGCCTATGTGTATTTACTGGTCAAATAAAAAATTAATAAAGCAAAAAATAACAGACAAAAATATTAAAAACATTTATTCTGATAAAATGTTATAAGACAGAGTGTTGCCACTGACTGGGAGAAAATACTTTCAAATCATTTACTATTAGTCAGGTAAAATTAGATATGAGTTATCCAACTTTCGAAGGAATGAAAGAATTAAGTAGACATCTACCTAAGGAAGATGTGGAGATGGAAAAGAAACTTAATGTTTATTCTCAATGTTATCTGACATTAAAAAGTAACAAGTTGAAATTAGGCCTATACTATATAACACACATGACAGAACAAATTGGAAGAGTAGGCATTGTGGTGTCTGACAGGAGAGAATCTGCTGTAATTCAAAGAAAGCTCAGACATTTGACACATGGAACTGCAATTCACATTTGTTGGACATAACTGAAAATGATGCTGGAAAAATTTATCTTTATTTAAGAGAATTATATGTACAGCTCTATTTATGGGAAAAGGCAAATCAGCTAACCATCTGGGAGAGTCTACTGCACCTAGCTCAGTCTAGAGGCATCTATCTTTTTCTGCAGGTGCTTACATATCATCATTATTTTAACTTTTTCCTCTGAGTTCATGCATGAATTTCTATGTGTGAATATCTACAGGTCTGTATGTATGAGACAGGTAGTGTGACTAGAGAGAGGAATTATGGAGAGCTATGAGACTCTGGTTGGCAAGTACATATGAAAGGAAAGCTATTTCAAGGATATTAGGAGGGAAGAAAGATAAAACATAATCTCAAAGAAAGTACAGATTGTTCACATTTAAAACTACAGCTTTTATTCAGAAGAAAATAGGTAAAAACTCTGTAGAGAAAGTAATTCATCAATATTTAGCAAGCATAATAGACGTGTGTTTTGTGATGTATGTGCTTGCATTTCATTTCCCCTTATTCTATTTCCTTCCAATAGCCAGACATTTGGGCTTTGCTCATCTGCCCTTCAAGTTCCAAGATATAGCTCCTGCTAATGCATTATGTAGAGCTACAGGTTGAGCCTCTGGTGGATCATCAAGAAAAAGCAATTGCTATTTCAATTTATTAAGGTATTGCAAATTTCTGAACGTGGCACATCTCTGTGAAGAAAATTAGTTTCAGAAGTGGAACTTTCCAACTACTACATATTTATACTTAGTTCGTTTTGCACTTGGGAAAAAGGAAAATGGTCCCAGAAAGAGAATATAATAGCTTTAGGAAGTAAAAATAAACAAACAACAAACAAAAAAACCAGAGGATGTTTTTCTTTCATTTAGTGCTGCTTTTCTTGAGGTTATATTAAGATTATTTTTTCTGGGACAAAAATATCTAAACCTTGATTACAAATGCAGTATAAATAGCTGACATATTTTTCGAACTAGAAATAAGTCTGTAGAACCAATTCTTCGTGTGTGTGGTAAAGAGCTTGGGTTAAGGAGGAATTAGATACCAGAAAGAACATTGAAAGGTGAGTCTGCTACTAGAATAAGGATTTCTCAAGGGATTACTAAAAAATAGACACAACTACCTCTTCCAAGTTTGTGTGTGCCTACACAAACACAGTCATGAACATACATGCACACACAGTTTTAATCCAATCCAAAATGAGTCACTGGAAATACTCTGAAGATTTGCCAGTGCAAGTATAAGAAAGGTTTTTTTTTTAGTAAGTGTTATTTGTTCTTAAATAGGCCAAGATAAATGAATCTTTAAATTCCTTTCAAGGAAGAAATATGCCCTGGAGAAAACTTCATCTAGAAAGTTTGTTATGGTAAGGTTATAGATTCCAAATAAAGAAAGCAATCCAGATCCTTTTCTAGCAATGGATTCTGAGAAGGAGGGAAAGGTAGGTACAAGGATGGGTACCAGAGCGCTCTGATAAATTAGGTGGAAGCCTAATGTGGCATTCAGCTGAAGTTCAGCAAATGAGATTTCCATGAAATACATACTCATTCCATAAAAAGAAAATGTAAATTTATCAAACTTACTTAGAAATATATGGTTAATATCATCACATTGTTTTCATAATATTATATAGGAGCATAAATTTTAATTCTGAAAATTAATGAAAATTAACATTACTTAAGGCTTATAAAACATGTATTTCACATTAAACATATCAGTAAGAAATATTTTTGTATTTCTGAGAATTGAAATGGAACTCTTTTTTTTTTTTTTTTTTTTTTTTTTTTTTTTTTTGTATTTTTTTTGGAGACAGAGTCTCCCCTTTAGTCCACAGCTGGCCTGGAGCTTGTTCTGTAGACCAGGCTGGCCTTGAACTCATAGAGATCCACCTGCCTCTGCCTCCTGAGTGCTGGGATTAAAGGGGTGCACCACCACACCTGCCACTAAAGAAGGTTTTTAGCCACCATGTGGGTGCTGGGAATCAAACCTGGGTCCTCTGCAAGAGCAGTCAGTGCTCTTAACTGCTGAACCATCTCTCCAGCCCCTGAAATGGAACTCTTTTAAAAGAAAGATGAAGAGGGCTGGAGAGATGGCTAGCGGTTAGAGCAGCCGACCGCATCTTGCAGAGGACCCGGGTTTCGACCCCAGCGCCACATGGCGGAGGCCGAGGCCGTCTGAAACTCCAATCCAGGAGAACTCCAGTTGCCGGGGAATCCGAGACCCTTCTGACCTCGCGGCATTGCACGACATGGGTGCACAAACCGCTCATGCAGACAGTACATTCATACCCATACCGAAATAAATAAAATAAAATTAAATTAAAAAAAAAAAAAAAAAAAAAGAAAAAAAAAAATAAAAGAAAGATGAAGAACAGCACTTACTAGCCTCTGAAGTTAAAACTCCCAAGTAGAATTTGGTGGAACTTTTCTATGACAGTCATGATAACCATAAAAATAAGTTCATAACAGAGATACTGGTAGAAACTGTCTGTGCCTCCAGGGCTATATTCATAAAAAAA
The DNA here is from genome assembly GCA_009823505.1 of Rhizomys pruinosus. Lineage (NCBI taxonomy): Eukaryota > Metazoa > Chordata > Mammalia > Rodentia > Spalacidae > Rhizomys > Rhizomys pruinosus. The sequence continues at coordinate 1,280,171 of VZQC01006529.1, forward strand.
TATCTTATACTGAGAAGTTAATGTAACAACATAACTTCTAAAGGAATATTTTTATTAATGTGGAAGATAAGATTGCCCTTCAACTCTTTGAATAGTGCTGAATTATATGCACCATATTTATAACAAATGTTCAAATACAGATTATTTTCTAAACATTTTTCTTTTTTTTATTTTCTTTTTTTATTGATATGATGTACTGTCTGCATGTAGGTTTGTGCCCGTGTTGTGCATTGCCATGGAAGTCAGAAGAGGCGTCAGATTCCCCTGGAACTGGAGTTAAAGACGGTTCTCAGCTGCCATGTGGGTGCGTGGAATTGAACCCAGTCCTCTGCACGAGGCCGTCGGCGCTCTTAATTATTTATTTATTATTTAAATTTTTATTTATTTTTGTATGTGTATGAATGTATTGTCTGCATGTAGGTCTGTGCATCTGTGTCATGCAATGAACTGGAGTTCTGGAATTGGAGTTACAGATGGTTCTTAGCCGCCATGTGGGTGCTGGGGATCGAACCCAGGTCCGATGCAAGAGCGATCGGTGCTCTTAACCGCTAGGCATCTCTCCAGCCCCCTAAACATTTTTTCTTATTACTGGTGTGTTTCCCTAATTAAAATGCACTTGAACTTTGATTACCGACTCTAAGAATCTAATAATTTACATTTTGAATAAAACATGATACATGCTGTCAAACATAGTTTGCAACAGACCGTCCCAAATTCTTGCTTTTCCTGTCAATATCCCAGAAGAGATTAAAAAAAAAAAAAACTTAAGAAATGGACTTAGGAAAACAGGTGAAAACAGAGCATTTCCTTTTGAATGTTGTTCCAGAATTACCTATAAAGGTATCACAATAATAGTCACAATGCTATATGGAAGTATTTTTTTTTACATGATCACTAAAGATCAATGACGTATTTCACTGCTCTCAGAAGCCAGATATTTCTGCCTCCCAAGTGCTAGGATTAAGGCGTGTGCCACCACGCGGTTTGCTGTGTGACAAATTGTCACACACGTAGAAGCTGAAAAACAATATATAGATGCTCATAATTACCATGGCTATAGAATCAATGCACCATGAAGCTATGTCCCTTGAAGACTATATAGTTAAGGTGGGGGGGAGGGGAGATTGATTTCTCACCAAAAGTCTCAGCAGGGTAAGAATACCCTTCCAGGCTCACATGTTGGTGGTAACATTGAAACTTTCACAGAATACTGCTCTGACACCAACAACAGCCATCTGGCTGGAGACAGGAAGTTCCAAGCTGGAAGCTGGGGCCATGCCTAGTTCTGGCCCAGAAATCTTTCTTTGGGCAACTAACTACATGGCGACCTGTCTTCAGAGCTGTAAAGGGAGACGTTCCTCCCACCATAGACATTGTAATTCTCTGAAACATAGTCATAATCCAGCAGTTACTAATTCTACTGTTCAGAGGCAACTCACTGGCCCCTTCCATACTAGGAAAGAAGGAATTACCCAAGTATTTGAATACAGGAGGCAGCTACAGTACTTACTAATTCTACTGTTCAGAAGCAACTCATGGACCCCTTTCACCCTAGAAAAGAAAGAATCACACAAGTATTTGAATACAGGGGGAAGCTGTCTTGAGGCCACCTTAGTGCCTGTTCATCATGAGTACTTACCTTTCATAAATTGAGCAGGTGCTTTATTTTAAATCCTATGAAATTAATAGACTAGATATCAGTAGGCTAAGAAACTGACACATGTAGGGACAAGAACAAGAGAATGGGGGAAATTATTGACTTTTATTTAGTAATGATAGACTTCTTACTTCAGTATAACTAATGTAAAAATGGCCTATTCCTCACAAGTGCCTTATAAACTTTTGACCCCCATTTTACAATAGAAGTTGAGCTTCACACATGGGTGATTCCTACAGGGCACAACACTAAGAAAGGGCTGTGAAGAAATGACCAAATCTCTCTAACTTTATACGCTAAGCTCTTAACATCCTAATTTGTATTATTAAATAATGCGTTGAGCCAACTCTCTGTTGCATGATGGTGAATTGGCATATTTGCCACAAAAGTCCTAACTATTACAAAGGAAGTTAGTACAATATGATAATAATTAGTAGAATTATTGTTTGGGACTAAAGGACATATATTTTAAAGATAAAGCTCTCATATGTACAAATTCTCTTATTTCTTTTAGAAGAATAAAAAAATAGTAATAGAATTGGTAGCCTCAGGAGGGTACTCCTGCTCCCTTGGAAGAAAAGTAAAAGATGTTCTGATTTATAGGGAGGTAGCAATTAAGAAGCATGCAACTAGACAACTCTGAGATTAATGGCAGCCTTACTAGGTAACATGGGAAGCTTCTAATGAATACAAAGTTTCCAACATCCTTGAAGTTTCTCTAAAAGCCACTCAGGGAATTTGATTTCAAGGATTTTCAGAATCTCAGACTTAGTATTCTTTATAACATTAGATTTGAAATCCAGCCATATAGCAAATGGTAGCAGTTTATTAGTTTGGACTTCATATACAGATCCAGATATTACAAAAATCACAATAAAAAAAAAAAAAAACTTACTCCTAAACTACTCACTTTGCAGTTAGTGTGCTCATAAATACAAGTGAGGGACTCTGGATGACCTGACTGGACCTCAGTGTATGAACTTGCACCAAGGAATGTCTAGGAGGAGACACTAACTTGATATAATGGGCCTTTGCACAAATGAGAGCAGTGTATGAATTTCAATGGGGGTCTGCAGGAGGTTGCCAATGGTGAAGGTGATATAAAAGGGATTAAGATTGATTGAGATTAAAAATGGGAAAAAGATAAAATAATCAATGACATTTTTTTTAAAAAGAAGAAAAAAATTGCCGTCTTAACAAACAATGTGTTTCTGTGGCTTGTATGTACTAATAAAAACAAGAGAAAAATTTATTCAATTATAAAATAATATTGAATGACCAGAGGAAATTACAGATTAACCTTCCACAACATAAGCTAATTTAAAAATTACATTTCCAAGTGATTTCTTAACTGAAAACTGGTTTTGTCTTCGTATGTCTTCAGGTATCTTTAATTAATTTCTGGTTTGAAAATGGCCAGCCTAATTCTCACTAGAGTTTATTCATCACCTCTGGGCCAATGTTGTGATATAATTCTGTCTGTCACTCACCCAAAGCTCCCAAGGCCTAATCTTTAGGGTTAGTTGCTGTTACCATAGAAGTAAAAAAGCATTGTAGCTAATATGATTCAACTAAGGACCTTAACCTGGAAAGATAATTCTGGGAGTATCCAAGTGTGCCCTCAATGGGATGACACATGTCTTGAGGGAAAGATAAGCAAGTTTCAGCCTGTATGAAGGGAAGGACAGAGACTGAGTAGAAAGGTACACCCACAAGAAAATGGAGCCTGTGGCCACAGGAACTTGAACAAGGGAGAAAACAGGTTCAACTGTACAGACTTTGATAAAGTGACTTGCTTTAGCTGAAGGCTAAAACATGGTGTGCTGGATAGCTTTAGTGTCAACTTGACACACCTGGGTTAGGGAGCCTCAATTGGGGAATTGGCTCCATTGGATTGGCCCGTGTGCCACATCTGTGGAGTATTGTCTTGATGGCTGAGCAGTGTGGGAAGGCCCGGCCCATAATGGGTGGTGCCACCCTGGGCGGTTGTTGTGTACAGTTATAAGAAGGCAGGCTGGGTATGGGTCAGGGGAGCAAGCCAGTGAACAGCCTTCCTCCATGGCCTGTGCTTCAGCTCCTGCCTCCAGTTCCTGCTGATTTCCTGCCCTGGGCTCCCTAAGTGATGAACTGTGACCCAGGAGAGTATAAGCTGAATAAACTCTATCCCCCGAAGTTGGTGGTCGTCAGAGTATTTTGTCACAAGCAATGGAAGACAACTAGAACACCTGGGGAAAGTAAATCTGGAGCACTTTAGTAGGTAAGTCCTATATTCATTCCAATGGACACTGCACAGAAATGACTCCATACTTTGTCATGTAGGAACTCAGTAATAGACAATGGCTCCTCTTTTATTTTCTTACTTGTGTCAGTCTTACACTGGATCGCCAAGACTCTCCAAAATGGAATCACAGGTGAATGCTCTGACTACAGTCTAATAAGTGAGGGAATTTAGGTTTAGGACATGTAGAAAGTAAGACCATGTATTCTATTTTTCACAGACACATACATACACCACGGGGCTTGGGTGTAGTTCAGTGCGGGGTCCTTGTCTAGTATGTGCAATGCCCCAGGTTCAACTTCCAGCATGGTAAGTCATTTGCCATTAAATATAGCAGTTATTCAATTAAATCTTGTATTACCTTAATAAATCAGTGAGGGAGTGGAGAGAGGCTTAATCATTTAGTGCATGGCTGCTGTTCTAGAGGACCCACATTGATTTTCCACACCCATATGGCCACCACAACCATCAGTAGCTTTCATTCAGGGGATCCAACACTTTTTCTGATCTCCATGAAGCATTCTATAGTGACATGGGATCACATATTATGCTACATTACACGTAATATATACACAAAATAAAATAATAATAAATGTTAAAAAAATCAGTGAGTGTGTGCTGTGTGTCGATGTGTATATATGTATGAGTACACAAAGTACGCCCATCTGAATAATTTTGTTGAGAAATCCATTGTGTGTACATGAGCACCCGCCTTCACATTTGCATAAATGCCAGGGCAAGCTGAATATCTTTGGACAGAAAGGAAGTTAGTTCAGAGACTTGTGATTTTCCTTTGTCCCTTAAGACCTTTTCTCATTTTTTGGAAACTAAAGGGAGTTGGCTCTTAGAATCTTCCTTTGAAAGAGAGGCCACCAAGAAGTACATATCTATCTTCAAGGAAACACAGTTCAATCAATCCGTGTGATTACGTGGTACTAATTTATCCATGAGCATCTTTAAATGACTTTATTAGGAACAATTCAAAGACCTTGCTACTAGCCAGATTAATCTTGCTAACAAAACAAAATATTATCAACAAGGGAAATCTCTAAAAAGAAACAGCTCAGAAATATCAAGTGATGTCTGAATAAACATACATTGTTCTATCAGTTCCTTAAGTGCTGACTTGTTTTACTTCAGATCTGAGGAAAAGAAGATTGCTAATGAGTGTACCAAGTGTCTCTACTGGAAGGCAATTTAACTTTTTCTTTTGACATGTTCAGTGAGTCATTAGCCAAATTATAAAGGCCGTTATTTTAATGTTACTTGAAGGAGGAAATGATAGAGAGTATATGCTTTCTATGAGATTCTAAAATTCAAAAATATTAAATAATAAAAGTTCAATATTCTTGGTTTGCACAGGTCTTGTTGCATGCTGCCGTAAGTGCTGTGGGTTCAGGTTATGCGCTATACTGTGGTGTCCAGACACGCAATTTCCTTATATGTATATCAATTACATTTGGTTCTTACAATCTTTCCCTCCTCTCTTGCAATTGAGACTTGAGAGAAGAGGGTGTAATATTGGGGTCCTATTTACCCCCTATAGGGCTGAGCCTCTCAGTTTCTGCATGTTGATCAATTATCTACTAATATTAATTTGCTGCAAGAAGAAAGATTTACTAGTCTATGGGTATAACAATGATTCATTATGAGTCAGTTTAANGCGGGGGGACCTCAGGTCCGGGGGGGGTCCGCCGCCCTCTGCGGACCGCGGAAGAGTGGAAGGACAGGGGGGCAAGGACTTGAAGGAAAAAAGTAAATACAAAAAAAAAAGGAAAAAAATAAAAATAAAAAAAAAAAAAAAAAAAAAAAAAAAAAAAAATAAAAAAAAAAAAAAAAAAAAAAAAAAGAAAAAAAAAAATAAAAGAAAGATGAAGAAAGCACTTACTAGCCTCTGAAGTTAAAACTCCCAAGTAGAATTTGGTGGAACTTTTCTATGACAGTCATGATAACCATAAAAATAAGTTCATAACAGAGATACTGGTAGAAACTGTCTGTGCCTCCAGGGCTATATTCATAAAAATAATATCTTATACTGAGAAGTTAATGTAACAACATAACTTCTAAAAGGAATATTTTTATTAATGTGGAAGATAAGATTGCCCTTCAACTCTTTGAATAGTGCTGAATTATATGCACCATATTTATAACAAATGTTCAAATACAGAATATTTTCTAAACATTTTTCTTTTTTTTAATTTTTCTTTTTTTATGTGTATGAATGTACTGTCTGCATGTAGGTTTGTGCACCGTGTTGTGCATTGCCATGGAAGTCAGAAGAGGGCGTCAGATTCCCCTGGAACTGGAGTTAAAGACGGTTCTCAGCTGCCATGTGGGTGCTGGAGATTGAACCCAAGTCCTCTGCAAGAGCAGTCGGCGCTCTTATTTATTTATTTATTTATTTAAATTTTATTTATTTTTGTATGTGTATGAATGTATTGTCTGCATGTAGGTCTGTGCATCTGTGTCATGCAATGAACTGGAGTTCTGGAATTGGATACAGATGGTTCTTAGCCGCCATGTGGGTGCTGGGGATCGAACCCAGGTCCTCTGCAAGAGCAGTCGGTGCTCTTAACCGCTAGGCCATCTCTCCAGCCCCCTAAACATTTTTCTTATTACTGGTGTGTTTCCCTAATTAAAATGCACTTGAACTTTGATTACCGACTCTAAGAATCTAATAATTTACATTTTGAATAAAACATGATACATGCTGTCAAACATAGTTTGCAACAGACCGTCCCAAATTCTTGCTTTTCCTGTCAATATCCCAGAAGAGATTAAAAAAAAAAAAAACTTAAGAAAATGGACTTAGGAAAACAGGTGAAAACAGAGCATTTCCTTTTGAATGTTGTTCCAGAATTACCTATAAAGGTATCACAATAATAGTCACAATGCTATATGGAAGTATTTTTTTTTTACATGATCACTAAAGATCAATGACGTATTTCACTGCTCTCAGAAGCCAGATATTTCTGCCTCCCAAGTGCTAGGATTACAGGCGTGTGCCACCACGCGGTTTGCTGTGTGACAAATTGTCACACACGTAGAAGCTGAAAAACAATATATAGATGCTCATAATTACCATGGCTATAGAATCAATGCACCATGAAGCTATGTCCCTTGAAGACTATATAGTTAAGGTGGGGGGGAGGGGAGATTGATTTCTCACCAAAAGTCTCAGCAGGGTAAGAATACCCTTCCAGGCTCACATGTTGGTGGTAACATTGAAACTTTCACAGAATACTGCTCTGACACCAACAACAGCCATCTGGCTGGAGACAGGAAGTTCCAAGCTGGAAGCTGGGGCCATGCCTAGTTCTGGCCCAGAAATCTTTCTTTGGGCAACTAACTACATGGCGACCTGTCTTCAGAGCTGTAAAGGGAGACGTTCCTCCCACCATAGACATTGTAATTCTCTGAAACATAGTCATAATCCAGCAGTTACTAATTCTACTGTTCAGAGGCAACTCACTGGCCCCTTCCATACTAGGAAAGAAGGAATTACCCAAGTATTTGAATACAGGAGGCAGCTACAGTACTTACTAATTCTACTGTTCAGAAGCAACTCATGGACCCCTTTCACCCTAGAAAAGAAAGAATCACACAAGTATTTGAATACAGGGGGAAGCTGTCTTGAGGCCACCTTAGTGCCTGTTCATCATGAGTACTTACCTTTCATAAATTGAGCAGGTGCTTTATTTTAAATCCTATGAAATTAATAGACTAGATATCAGTAGGCTAAGAAACTGACACATGTAGGGACAAGAACAAGAGAATGGGGGAAATTATTGACTTTTATTTAGTAATGATAGACTTCTTACTTCAGTATAACTAATGTAAAAATGGCCTATTCCTCACAAGTGCCTTATAAACTTTTGACCCCCATTTTACAATAGAAGTTGAGCTTCACACATGGGTGATTCCTACAGGGCACAACACTAAGAAAGGGCTGTGAAGAAATGACCAAATCTCTCTAACTTTATACGCTAAGCTCTTAACATCCTAATTTGTATTATTAAATAATGCGTTGAGCCAACTCTCTGTTGCATGATGGTGAATTGGCATATTTGCCACAAAAGTCCTAACTATTACAAAGGAAGTTAGTACAATATGATAATAATTAGTAGAATTATTGTTTGGGACTAAAGGACATATATTTTAAAGATAAAGCTCTCATATGTACAAATTCTCTTATTTCTTTTAGAAAGAATAAAAAAATAGTAATAGAATTGGTAGCCTCAGGAGGGTACTGCCTGCTCCCTTGGAAGAAAAGTAAAAGATGTTCTGATTTATAGGGAGGTAGCAATTAAGAAGCATGCAACTAGACAACTCTGAGATTAATGGCAGCCTTACTAGGTAACATGGGAAGCTTCTAATGAATACAAAGTTTCCAACATCCTTGAAGTTTCTCTAAAAGCCACTCAGGGAATTTGATTTCAAGGATTTTCAGAATCTCAGACTTAGTATTCTTTATAACATTAGATTTGAAATCCAGCCATATAGCAAATGGTAGCAGTTTATTAGTTTGGACTTCATATACAGATCCAGATGTACAATAATCAGCAATAAAAAAAAAAAAAAACTTACCTCCTAACTACTCACTTTGCAGTTAGTGTGCTCATAAATACAAGTGAGGGACTCTGGATGACCTGACTGGACCTCAGTGTATGAACTTGCACCAAGGAATGTCTAGGAGGAGGACACTAACTTGATATAATGGGCCTTTGCACAAATGAGAGAGTGTATGAATTTCAATGGGGGTCTGCAGGAGGTTGCCAATGGTGAAGGTGATATAAAAGGGATTAAGATTGATTGAGATTAAAAATGGGAAAAAGAATAAAAATAATCAATGACAATTTTTAAAAAGAAGAAAAAAATTGACCGTCTTAACAAAAATGTGTTTCTGTGGCTTGTATGTACTAATAAAAACAAGAGAAAAATTTATTCAATTATAAAATAATATTGAATGACCAGAGGAAATTACAGATTAACCTTCCACAACATAAGCTAATTTAAAAATTACATTTCCAAGTGATTTCTTAACTGAAAACTGGTTTTGTCTTCGTATGTCTTCAGGTATCTTTAATTAATTTCTGGTTTGAAAATGGCCAGCCTAATTCTCACTAGAGTTTATTCATCACCTCTGGGCCAATGTTGTGATATAATTCTGTCTGTCACTCACCCAAAGCTCCCAAGGCCTAATCTTTAGGGTTAGTTGCTGTTACCATAGAAGTAAAAAAGCATTGTAGCTAATATGATTCAACTAAGGACCTTAACCTGGAAAGATAATTCTGGGAGTATCCAAGTGTGCCCTCAATGGGATGACACATGTCTTGAGGGAAAGATAAGCAAGTTTCAGCCTGTATGAAGGGAAGGACAGAGACTGAGTAGAAAGGTACACCCACAAGAAAATGGAGCCTGTGGCCACAGGAACTTGAACAAGGGAGAAAACAGGTTCAACTGTACAGACTTTGATAAAGTGACTTGCTTTAGCTGAAGGCTAAAACATGGTGTGCTGGATAGCTTTAGTGTCAACTTGACACACCTGGGTTGAGGGAGCCTCAATTGGGGAATTGGCTCCACTGGATTGGCCCGTGGCCACATCTGTGGAGTATTGTCTTGATGGCTGAGCAGTGTGGGAGGGCCCGGCCCATAATGAGTGGTGCCACCCTGGGCAGGTTGTTGTGTACAATATAAGAAGGCAGGCTGGGTATGGGTCAGGGGAGCAAGCCAGTGAACAGCATTCCTCCATGGCCTGTGCTTCAGCTCCTGCCTCCAGGTTCCTGCCCTGAGTTCCTGCCCTGGGCTCCCTAAGTGATGAACTGTGACCCAGGAGATGTAAGCTGAATAAACTCTATCCTCCCTAAGTTGGTGTCGGTCAGAGTATTTTGTCACAGCAATGGAAGACAAACTAGAACACCTGGGGAAAGTAAATCTGGAGCACTTTAGTAGGTAAGTCCTATATTCATTCCAATGGACACTGCACAGAAATGACTCCATACTTTGTCATGTAGGAACTCAGTAATAGACAATGGCTCCTCTTTTATTTTCTTACTTGTGTCAGTCTTACACTGGATCGCCAAGACTCTCCAAAATGGAATCACAGGTGAATGCTCTGACTACAGTCTAATAAGTGAGGGAATTTAGGTTTAGGACATGTAGAAAGTAAGACCATTGTATTTCTTATTTTCACAGACACATAGATACACACGGGGCTTGGGATGTAGTTCAGTGCGTGGGTCCTTGTCTAGTATGTGCAATGCCCCAGGTTCAACTTCCAGCATGGTAAGTCATTTGCCATTAAATATAGCAGTTATTCAATTAAATCTTGTATTACCTTAATAAATCAGTGAGGGAGCTGGAGAGATGGCTTAATATTTGAGTGCATTGGCTGCTCTTCTAGAGGACCCACATTTGATTTCCAACACCCATATGCCACCTAACAACCATCAGTAGCTTCAGTTCCAGAGGATCCAACAACACCTTTTTCTGATCTCCATGAACATTCTATAGGACATGGTGAATTTACATATAGGCAGGCAAAACACTAAAATACACAAAAATTAAAATAATAAATAAAGTATAAAAGAAATCAGTGAGTGTGTGCTGTGTGTCGATGTGTATATATGTATGAGTACACAAAGTACGCCCATCTGAATAATTTTGTTGAGAAATCCATTGTGTGTACATGAGCACCCGCCTTCACATTTGCATAAATGCCAGGGCAAGCTGAATATCTTTGGACAGAAAGGAAGTTAGTTCAGAGACTTGTGATTTTCCTTTGTCCCTTAAGACCTTTTCTCATTTTTTGGAAACTAAAGGGAGTTGGCTCTTAGAATCTTCCTTTGAAAGAGAGGCCACCAAGAAGTACATATCTATCTTCAAGGAAACACAGTTCAATCAATCCGTGTGATTACGTGGTACTAATTTATCCATGAGCATCTTTAAATGACTTTATTAGGAACAATTCAAAGACCTTGCTACTAGCCAGATTAATCTTGCTAACAAAACAAAATATTATCAACAAGGGAAATCTCTAAAAAGAAACAGCTCAGAAATATCAAGTGATGTCTGAATAAACATACATTGTTCTATCAGTTCCTTAAGTGCTGACTTGTTTTACTTCAGATCTGAGGAAAAGAAGATTGCTAATGAGTGTACCAAGTGTCTCTACTGGAAGGCAATTTAACTTTTTCTTTTGGACATGTCTCAGTGAGTCATTAGCAAATTATAAAGGCCGTATTTTAATGGTTACTTGAAGGAGGAAAGTGATAGAGAGTATATGCTTTTCTATTGAGATTCTAAAATTCAAAAATATTAAATAATAAAAGTTCAATATTCTTCGGTTTGCACAGGTCTTGTGCATGCTGCCGTAAGTGCTGTGGGTTCAGGTTATGCAGCTATACTGTGGTGTCCAGACAGCGCAATTTCCTTATATGTATATCAATTACATTTGGTTCTTACAATCTTTCCACTCCTCTCTTGCAATTGAGACTTGAGAGAAGAGGGTGTAATATTGGGGTCCTATTTACCCCCTATAGGGCTGAGCACTCCTCAGTTTCTGCATGTTGATCAATTATCTACTAATATTAATTTGCTGCAAGAAGAAAGATTTACTAGTCTATGGGTATAACAATGATTCATTATGAGTCAGTTTAATATTATGGGGAAACTGGCATGGACAGAGGAGGTGGGCAGGAAGCCCTAATCCTACTGGAGAATCTATAGTTGTGAGGCCTGGTAGATTAACCAGACTCTGAGGTGTAAACTCATACCCAAGACTATTTACAGAACACAGATTAGACTGGATAGGACTTTATAAAATTAAAAACGTAAATAATAAGAGAAGACAAGAAGTTGAGGGGATGGTGTTTTAGGGGGAGAGTGGAGGAAGAGGAGGGGAGTCTGGATATGAACAAAACACATTGTATAAATTTCTCAATAAAATATTTTTTAAATTTTCAGTATACTTTGAAAATCAATGAATAGAAATAATCTGGCATTCTGGTCAAAAAGCAATAATCTTCAAACTTTGTAAAGAAAAGTTCTAACATAATATGGAAGCTGATTATTTCAGCCACTGAACCTATGACAAATGGAGATGCTCAGTGGAGAAAATATTAAAACATATTTTTGCAAAAGCTTATATTATTCATTATCAAATTTTAAGATTAATTTTTATCATTTTCGAATTGTGTGTGTGCGCATACATATGTGTGTGTGCATGTAAGGCAAGAGATGACAAATTCTCTGGAGCTAGAGTTACAGATGGTTGTGAGTCACCTGACACGGGTTCTAGGAATGGAACTCAGGTCCTTGGCAAGAGTAGCATGCACTCTTAACTACCCAGCCATCTTTCTAGTCCATTTATTATCACTTTTTTAAAATTTTTTTTTTTTTATTAATTTTTATTTATTTCTGTATGTGTATGAATGTACTGTCTGCATGCAAGTTTGTGCACCCGTGTCGTGCAACGCCGCGGAGGTCAGAAGAGGGTATCGGATTCCCCCAGAACTGGAGTTCTCCTGGAATTGGAGTTTCAGACGGTTCTTAGCCGCCATGTGGGTGCTGGGGATCGAACCGGCGTCCTCTGTAAGAGCGGTCGGCGCTCTTAACCGCTAGGCTATCTCTCCAGCCCCTTATTATCACTTTTTTATTTTAATCTGATCAATTTTCTCATATCTAATCATAGATATAGCTTTGTTATCATGAAAGTCCTGATACAATATTAAAATTGACGGGTAATGTAATAGTTATTTGATCTGAAATCCTTGTTTTAAAGAGATCCCAAAAAGTTAGTGGCTCTGATGAAAACCAGTCACTTACCCAGTGTCCTTTCCTTGGTGGATCTTCTGTCAGTCATTCTTAGTAATGAAGGAACTTACTAAACACTGATCTTACTTAAAAGCTAGAAGCATATTTGAGTCTGTTAATTAAACCTACTATAATTTCAATCCTCAGAAATACAAAAATATTTCTTACTGATATGTTTAATGTGAAATACATGTTTTATAAGCCTTAAGTAATGTTAATTTTCATTAATTTTCAGAATTAAAATTTATGCTCCTATATAATGTTATGAAAACAATGTGATGATATTAACCATATAACCTACTATAAGAAGTCAAGAAGTCTGGGCTGGAAAGATGGCTCAGCAGTTAAGAGCACTGGATGTTCTTGCAGATGACCTGTGTTTGAATCCCAGGACACATATGGCAGCTAAAAGCTATCTATAACTCCAGTCTCAGGGGATTCAACACCTTTGCCTGACTTCCATGGGTATACTTATAGACATGCAAGTAATACACTCATACACATGAACTTAAAGTAATAAATAAAATATTTTTTAAGTCAAGAAGTCCACAAATATAAGGCAGTAACCATAGAAAAGCACAAACAGGCAAGTGGGGTTTCTAGATGATTCACTACCTTAAAACTACTCACTTTTAGCTTGTAATCGAAAACTCCACAGCAGCTCGTTTCAAATCTTAAAGTGTACCTAGTGCTTTCAGAACATTTGAGGACAGTATTTCCAAAGAGAGGAGTGGTGGATATTCTTTACATATGAAACATGAAATCTAGTAATTTAAATGGCTTTTATTACTTCTAAATTAATAGTCCATTGAAGAGAAAATAGAAGATTCTTCAAAGAAGGGCACTAATTAAGATGCCACAATGCTGTGCAGACATCCCTAAGACCTTTGTATGCTGAATTCCTTATGCAGACAATTCATATGGATGGGTTTGAAGCTATACACCATCTAGAGGTTGGGTTCATTTTCTAAGTCAATTAAATCATTAAAAGGCAGGAAAAAAATCTCAGACCAGCAAAGCAAGATGGAAATTTTTGTTGAAAGATAACCACATCCATACACATAAGGACACACACACACACAGAGACACACACATACACTCACACAGTGGGAGAGAGAGGGAGAGAGAGAGAGAGAGAGAGAGAGAGAGAGAGAGAGAGAGAGACTCCATAATTAGAGATGGAAACTTGGGAAAAGAGAATCCAAGGTGGCCTGGGAAGGGCTGTGAAGTCATGTGGTTTTCCTTCCCTAATTTTGGATTGATCAAATTAAACAAAGAAGAGAAGGGCTGATAGGCTTATGGCTTGAAATCATGAGGTGTCCATGTCCAGCCTCAATATTATCTGAACTGGTTTGAACTAGTTATCCAGAAAAATAATCCTGCTGGCTAGAGGGGGGCATCTCCTTCTTTCACCAAGCCTTTGTCTCAAGCAAAGAAGATGGAAGCATGCCATCTCTATTACTTCTCAGTGACCCTGTTTGCTTATTAGTGATTTAGTAGCTTACATAAGCATATACATTTATCCACAGCATTACCCATGGAAGAAACTATTTTCGATAATGTAGTCAAGGCTTCAGTGAGTGATGGTAGATAAAGGGACGGGAAGGCAATGATCACAAATGCACCTGTTGGTGTTTTATAACTGTGCTCTGGAATGAGAATGAAACACAAGATTCAGGTGACATCATCCACATGAAATAGGATGACACCACCCCCTTCTTTTCTGTAGTGATTAATGATTGTACTACTGTCACAGCAATTCAAGTGAGATATGCTATCAAAGATTAAAATGCTCTAGCTCACAAATGGAGAGATGTTCTCATTTAGTAGACAATATCTCAGTGATTCAAAGTGATTTATCTGACATCATATATGTAATGTGGAACTGACAATAAATGAAGGGGAAAAAAAGCTTCAGGCAGGTACAAGGAGAAACATTACATGGAGGGAATATGCCTGACTAGGAAGTTGAAGTAGATTGAATACTCAGAGAGAATATGGAAATATCCAAACCCAAAGAGGAGCTGTTGAAAACTTATCCAAGCAAAGAACAGAGAAAGGTCAGCTGACAAAGTCAATGTGATGGTTGTTTACTTGGAAGAAGGGTTGCACTAAAACACCTAACATATTTTCACCTAAAACGCATTTGCCTCTTAATGTTTTAAAATCTGTTCAGGCTGTTAGTAAAATATTTCTGCTTGGAGGATTTATTTTTCTCCCAGATTTATCCAAAATTTTTACCACTTTTTAAATTTTTATTTATTTATTTATTTATTTATCTATTTATTTATTTATTTATTTATTTATTTATTTATTTATTTATTTATTTAAATGTACTGACTGCATGTAGGTTTCTGCACCTGTGTTGTGCAATGCCGAGGAGGTCAGAAGAGGGTTTCAGATTCCCCTGGAACTGGAGTTCTCCTGGAATTGGAGTTACAGACGGTTCTCAGCCACCATGTGGGTGCGGGGGATTGAACCCGGGTCCTCTGCAAGAGCAGTCAGTGCTCTTAATTCCTAGACCATCTCTCCGGCCCCAAATTTTTTACCACTTTAAGATGATAATTGAATAAGATTTACAAAGGACCATTGTTTGGAAAGATCCCCTCCTTAAAGTCCCAAGGAACCAACCCAGTAAATCAAGAGCTCCAGCTAAATGTCCACATAACCAAGATCTTGCTTATCTAGACCTCCTAGGAATCAGATAGGATGATATCCCTGTCCCCACATAGACTATTTGTAGGCAATCTGAGAAGGTCTTACCCCTAGCTTTAACCTTACAGGAGTCACAATCTGCCTTGGCAGGCTGTCAGCCTACCTGTGTTTCATGACATGCTGTTCCTTATTCTACCTCAAGGCATCTCATGAAAACCAGCTGTTCTGCCATGCACAGTGGAGAGCTTCTTTGCCTTCCATGGGACATGTTGCTGATTCATGAACAGCTAATACAAAACAAATTGTGAGGCTGGAGTGATGGCTCAGCAGTTAAGAGCATCAACTGCTCTTGCAGAGAACCCAGGTTTGATTCCCAGCACCCACATGGCAGCTAAGAACTGCCTTTAAACAGGGCGAGGTGGTGCATGCCTTTAATTTTAGCACTCAGCAGGCAGAGGTGGGCAGATCTCTGTGAGTTCAAGGTCAGTCTGGTCTACAGAGTGAATTCCAGGTTAGCTGGGACTATAGGGAGACCCTGTCTCTAAATAAATAAACAAACAAACAAATAAATAAATACATAAAAATCTGTTCCTTAACTTTCATGTTTCTTTTTTTTATAAAGATTGTTGTGTGCTTGGTTGGAAGTTATGTTTTTCTATTTTTTTGTCTTCAAATATCTTAAACATCTATGATAATTTATATATTATAATAATATTACTATAAGTTTACTAGATTTAAGGACTAAAATATATATATTTTTTATTAATTTTATTTATTTCTGTATGTGTATGAATGTACTGTCTGCATGCAAGTTTGTGCACCCGTGTTGTGCAATGCCGCGGAGGTCAGAAGAGGGTGTCGGATTCCCCTGGAACTGGAGTTTTCCTGGAATTGGACTATTCAGATGGTTCTCAGCCGCCATGTGGGTGCTGGGGATCGAACCCGGGTCCTCTGCAAGAGCAGTCAGCGCTCTTAACTGCTAGGCCATCTCTCCAGCCCCTAAAAATATATTTTAAAATATGCAACATTTAAGACAGCTGTTTCTAGTACAATTAGCCCTTGGTAAAATTGGACATTAAAAAACATAATTTAAGTGAAGTTTCATGTTTTGTTAAATGATTAAAATTTACTAAATTTAAATGTTATTTTAGCATTTCCAAAGAGAAGACAAAATACCCAAAGACTCATCTTTAAAGCATGCTAATAGGAAATCTGGTACTGGAAACAGTGGCAGAAACATGCTGGAAAATATAATGAAAAAATGCAGACTGGGAGAGAGGCTAAATATGATTAAGATATAAGAATTGCACAAAAATTCAGTGAACTACATATTGAAGTAAAGCACAGAACACATCAAAACAGGGAATATACCAGGTGAGAGAATGAGGAGTTAGAGAGGATGCTTAGGGCATGTTGCTTGCCATGCAAGCTTGAAAACCAGGGTTCAGAACCCCAGCACCCATGTTCATATGTGTGGAGGTTTACTTATGATTCCAGGCTCTATAGGCAAATGCAAGGGATAGCCAGAGCAAACTGGCAAATAATGCTTACTGTATCAGTAAGTTCCAAGTTCAACTGAGAGACCCAACCTCCATGATTAAGGTGGAGAGCTGCGAAAGAAGACTCCTGAAGTCAGCCTTGGGCCTCCAGATGCACCTACCTGCCCACACAGCTGCAACCAAAGCACCTAAACGCAAGCTTATGTGGATGTACAGCAAACGCAGACACAGGCAAAATTGAGATGAGATTAAGGGATATTAAATGGGCACCTGATAGAGAAATTTCACTGCCAAAAAAGAGTTTCAATTTTTTACAGTATGTACCATGACCTTATTTCTAGTTTATAACATATATCAGCACCGTCCGGGCTAGACTGAAATGGGGAAAGAATTAGGAGAAAGTTACTCAGGTGACAGATGCCTTTAGTGCACATGAGAGGCAGTGGGCCTGGTCAAGGAGAGTAGATTTATGGGGTGAAAATTCTGTGATTACAGGTGGATGGAAAGAATGGCATATAAGCCCGGCAGGTAAGATTCTTCAGATAGAAACAAAAGTGGAATTATGAAGGAATCAGGCAATGAGCAGAAGAAATTTCCCATGCCCGAGTAGAGGAAGAAGTTAAAAAATAACCAGCTAGCACTCTAAAGATGCTTAGCTCTCAAAGTGTTTTCTGTGCAAGCATAGGATCTGAGTTTAGATCCTCAGCACCAAGGTAAAACCAGGTTATGGTATGAGATCCTACATTCTCATCTCTGGGGAAGAGGAGACAGAGAGTTGGAGCCATCCAGCCTGGCAGGATCACTGAGAGATGCTTTCTTAAAAAATCAGGTGGAAAGTGGCAGAGGCTGACTCTTGAGGTGGGATGATCCAATTTGAATTAGGAGCTCATTTTCAGCTAGCATCCCTCAGGGCACAATGTGGAAGTCATGGGATTCTTCTGACCTCACCCCAAGAGGGAGCAACTCATGGCCCAGGCATATGATGCCAGGCAGGGCAGCAGCATACAGGGGCACAAAACTGGAGTCTGTGATTGGATCTGAGAGATGAAGTCATTTTCCTTATAAAAGTGACTCACAGCATGCAATAAATCAGATTTTCCATAACCATTATTACACATAATTCCCAAAGCAAGCCTGGATTTCGAGTGTCAGTAGCTAGTGGGTTGGATGGGGATCTATCAGATTGCCAACCTGGCAAGCTCGTATAGGGTTGGATCGAGACTTATTAGGTCACCAACCTGTGGAGTGGATTGTGCGTGGGTGTATGTACTAGACAGTATGCTGAGAATTATGCATGTGTAGAGCTTGTCCCTCATCAACCTAACCTGCCCTAGGCAAGTGAGACCATACAAGCAGTGTTGCAGACCTGGGCCAATCACAAGTGGGAATGCGAAAAGTATCTAACCCCTAACCCTACCCCCAATAAACAGCCCGCGACAGCTCACCCTCTATCTGCCTTCACCCCATTCCCAGGGTCTGTATTTTGACTCTGTACTTCTCATCCTCTTTCCTATGGTCGGACCCCAAAATTCCCCAGCAGGCCTGGGGGATTGTCTACATCTGCCCAACGTGGTTTTTCAGTGCTGGCTAGGCACTCCCTTCTTTGATTGGTGAGTAGGCCCCCTTTCATGTTCTTTGTTTTTCTGCCGGCATTAGGGTTTGTGCCTGGCCCCCACCCTGCCCCCAACCTGCCTCTCCTTTTCTCTACTTTAGTTTTCTGTGTGTTTGCCCTTGGCTAGGGATATACATTCCTGTATGGGTGCTTTGTTGGTCCTTCCTTCTAACATTTGACCTACCTTCCCATTTCCTGCCCTCATGGGTAACATCCCTCCCTATGTTCAGGATGCTTAAGGCTCTCCTCCAGACACGTGGCCTTCTAATGAAATCCTGGTACTTGGATTCATTTGGAAGAAGGCCATTTGCATTGCCCCTCCTTGCCATAATTGCAAGCCTTAAGGGCTCCTCAGCAGAGGATGTTCTGTCTGAACATAACTCAGCCTGCCACAAGGCAGGAGAACTTGGCCCTGCCCTGTGTCCCTGACTTTCACCAGGACGAGGAAGTTTCCCCCAATCCTAACCCCCCAAACTCCCTTCAGCTGCCCAACCAATATACCCTTGGAGGGGGGCCCAGGAAGCTCTCTCCCACTGGAGGGACTAGAGACATTTCTTTCAGCTGGCTATGTCTTTTGTGTAAGAAAGAGCTCAATTCCTTTTTTCTTTTTACTTTCATTTTGGTTTTGTTTAAACTCAAGTTTCAGGTCTGGGGCACCCGGTTAGGAGAAACTGGGCGCAGTATTTCTCCTTGAGCACAAAGATGGGGGACTCCCTAACTCTCCACTGGTAAAATGTGAACATGGGGTTGCCTGAGCGATTTGGAATCCAGGCAAGGGATCTGGATTTTTGGTTCCAGGACCGACAGGGATTTGGCTCCGTGTGCTCAGTGTTTCCTCTCTTCATCCATGTCTTGTGTTTATAGTAACTGTTGTTTTGTGTGTCTAAGTGTGCATCTAAATTTTTATGTGTGTTTGTAAATCAGTAATTATAATTGTCTCATGTTGGTTCTGTCAAACAAAGTGGCCACTTCAAGTTTCAGTCCTTTAAAGTGCACAGAATCATTCATTTTGGAATGCCAGGCTAGACACACACATGAAAACTTTAAAAATTGATATTTAAAAATGCATTTAAAGTCCTAAAATTTGGTTTGTGTCTGCTTTCAAAAAGGATTGTGTGAGGTAACTTGCTTCCTTTGGAATTAGCTGCTTTTTTTTTGAGACCTCTGCAGGCCAGATTCTCTGGTGGATGTATCGCTGATTTAACATTAACTAGCCTTCGGGACTGGGAATAAATTCTGGGACCAGGTGTGGTGGCATACACCTTTAATCCCAGTCTTTGGGAGGCTGAGGCAGGCAGTTCTTTGTGAGCTCAAGGTCAGCCCATCTGATCTGCTTTGGTGAGTTTCCTCCACCCAGCTGCTATCTCAAAGGACCAAAGATAATCTGCCTCTTACTAGCTAGTGAAATTTGCATCAGCAATTAGGAATCCTGGTCTGTCTTGGGAGGAAGTCTTTAGAGTTTGGGGAATTCCTGACCTCTCTGGAGTGCGACATGGTAAACTTTCCCTCTGCTAGAGACAAATCTTGGGGCCTGGCACCTGGATCAGTGGGGTGCTGCATGGCTTCCAGGGGTGCATTATAGGCTCTTGCCTCCAAGGAGTGAGGGAGAGCAGTCTGGAACAGCTTTTGGGCTCTATTATATTTCTGTAAGAATTTTTGAGCCTGTTTCCCTCCCTCCCTTTTTCCTCATGGGAAGAAAAGGGACCTCTCTGGGTCTGTGCCCTCCTTGCTGATCTCGAGAGCAGGCTGTGCGTTTGTGTTGAGGAAGAGTTGGTTTCAGAGAAATGGGTGAATCAAATTCATGAAAACTGTACTTCACTCTATGCTTTTAGTCTTCTATCCAGGCATGGTGGCACACACCTTTAATCCTATCACTTGGGAGGCAGAGGCAGGCAGATCTTTGTGAGTTCAAAGCTAGCCTGATCTCCAGAACAGCCAGAGATACAGGGAGACCCAGTCTCAAAAAAGACAAAAAAAAAATATTGTGATCACTTTAAGATAATAGAGCAGCCTTCTTGCCCCAGGCTCCTGATGTTTTGAATGTCTGTGTTTTTGAGTCTTTTTAAACTATAGAAGCTCAGTTCAGCTTTTGGATAAGAACCTGTTGGTGGAGGGTGTAAGTGCCTTAAGCCCTCATACTTAGCAAAATCATATTCTGACACACCTAATCAGAAATATAAATATTTCAGTGGTATAACTTGGGTACTCTAAAAAAATATCTTTCTAAACTCTCTTCCAGCACTAGGGAGACAAAGGAATGTGGATATCCTGGTCTGGTTTGGGTGGAGAACTGATACCAGAGTGGCTTGGGACAGCTGTTACTTGCCTCCTGGTTGGGAGAGCTAACCCTCCTAGGGTAGCTAAAGGGCTTTATTGTGTTTCCTATCTGTTTCTCCCACCCCCTTCCTCCTCATAGGAAGCAAACATATCTCCCTGGGTTTGAACTGGTGTCTTACTGGTCTGGCCACTCCTGGAAGTTCCCCAGCCAGGTGTGGTAGGCCACACCTTTAATCCTAGCATTCCTTTAATCCTAGCTGTGCTGGATAGCTTTGGTGTCAACTTGACACACCTGGGTTGAGGGAGCCTCGGTTGGGGAATTGGCTCCATTGGATTGGCCTGTGGCCACATCTGTGGTGTATTGTCTTGATGGTTGAGCAGTGACAGTATAAGAAGGCAGGCTGGGCATGAGCCAGAGAGCAAGCCAGGAGCAAGCCAGTGGACAGCATTCCTCCATGGCCTGTGCTTCAGCTCCTGCCTCCAGGTTCCTGCCCTGAGTTCTTACCTTGGGCTCCCTGAGTGATCAACTGTGACCCAGGAGATGTAAGCTGAATAAACCCTTTCCTCCCCAAGTTGGTGTTGGTCAGAGTGTTTTGTCACAGCAATGGAAAGACAAACTACGACACTAGCATAACCAAGGTTTCTAGGTGTAGAGATCATTACTGTAGAATTTCTGAGTCAGAAATAAATAATTGACCCAATTTAATCCTAAATTAAAAATAGGAAAATTTGCCTCACACTTAGATAACCTCAATGCTGTATAAACTGTGAAGACTAAAGTGTTGTTATGTTGACTGTTATAAACTTAAGAGTCATATTTTACTCTGATTTAAGTTTTTATCTCTAATTTAGAGTTTTCATCAAGGCGCTGATGGAGCTGTTTGCAAGTAAACTGTCAAGGAGGTAAAATTGTTAAATTATACTATGGTCCTTGGTCCTTATATTTTAAGTTCATTTTAAGGAATAATCACTTCTATTCTAGGGTGCAATTTATATCTACATGTTACACATGTGGGGACATTTGCCAAGCCTAAGTAAAATACCTCTAAGCACTCAAAGGAAACCAGTCATTCAAAAGCTGTTCCCAAGCTGGCACAAACATCTCACAGTTCAAACTATTGTATTTGAGATAACTCTCCCATCTCGTTACAAGGGAAATAAATGTTAATTACTTACTAAAATCTGCACAATTAAGGGATAATCTGTTTATGAATGTTATGTCTCCTGGTATCAAAAAGGGATATAAAAAAGTGAAAAAAATGTTAAAAAAGATATTTTTAGTAAGGATTTATGTGAAGATGATGAAAAACTTTATGCAAGTGATAAAAGTCTGAGTAAATTCGTTGTGACTGGTAAAAAGGACACTATATAAATAAACTTAAATTTGTAAGGTTCAGTCAACTAGTTTAAAAATCAAAATGTATATCTAGTCAAGGTTTGTTTAAGAGTGTTTGGTTTTTGTCCAACCTTTATATGCATATCACATGGCACTTCAAGGTTTATTAAAATGATAAGATACCTGGATTAAGTTAAATTGGTATAAACATGCAAGCTAGTTTCTTAGTGGCCTGAATAGGATCATGAATATACAGAGTTGTTTATTTTTAGTCCTGTCCTGGCTTGAACCTGACTTTCTGTTATAGGTTTGGATTAAATGGGCACAGGCAAATGGCGGGTTACCTATGGCTATTGAAAAATGTACTTTGTTTCTTGCAAGAGTTGCTTTTGATATTTCCTTTAACCTAACCAGATTATTTGGCTCAAAAGGCTATATTCTATCTTCTTGAACCAACTGCATGCAGTCCAAAAGAAGGCAGTTTGGATGGACTTGGTAATCCTTATCGGTTTATTTCCTGTGTTCTGGTATGTGTTACACTCCCGTCTTTCTGGGAAAACTATAAATCAGGATAAAGGGTCTGAAACAGAAAAAGATTGTTTCTGTTTGTAGTAATTATAGTGAACAGTTTTACATTTAAAATAAGCCTGAAATTGTTTAATTCTATCCTGCTTGACATGTGGTGTTAAGTCCCTCCTCCAGTCAGTATTATACAAGGCTGCAACGTTCAAGCAGCCTTGTATATCTAGAATATTATATCTATCTAGAATATTATACAGTAATTAAGGTGTTAGGCTGGTAACTTAGCCTTTCCGTATGGTTAAACTCCATACATAATACCCATACCAATTTGGCCCCAACCAAAAGTTGGTTAACCTGGGCTAACTTTATGGACCAAGAGAAAAGTATAACCAAAAGATAAGTAATCAGTATATTTCCTTTAAAGTCTGAAGATTGTGCCTCCAAACAGTAGATTTTAAGTCATTTAAAGTCATATGAGATTTGTTGTTACCAAATAACAAAGTTTCTTCTCTCTATTTAAGCAACTACCTAAGGGAAAAGTCACACCATGACTATTGAAATTTCCTATAAAGCAGATGCTGAGTCCAGACAGCATGGACAAATGAACAAAAGAAGCCCAATAATGGATGTTTTGGAACACCTGGTTGAGAAATTCTAATGAACTTTTAAGTTTTTATTTTTTTTTAATTCACCCTTTTCCTCTGTTGGTCCCCTGCCTAGAAAATGTACCTAGCTACTCTCACCTTCACAGGCACTAGTCAAGGATTTTGTTCTCTGTACCTATACTTTTTGGGGTCTTTTAGATAGATCCACTGAGCAGGGGTACTCCAGTCACCACCTCCTATGCCCCTTTTCAGCATGGAAGAAGTCAGAGTGGTCAGTGCCCTGATTCCCTCTTGGTAATTGGGGTAACTTCCTCAGAGGGTAATGTGATAAAAGTAGGAGCTAAAAATTGGGTAGGCAGTTTAGGGTCAAGACACCCCCCAAAAGAGCCAGTTTCTTTCTCAGCTGAGAGCTAAGAACTCTTCCTGGATCTGCCAGTGGACTTATCCTTCTGGTTGCTCTGACTCATGGCTCATACATCCTTAACTCACTTGTCAGATTTATTGACCAGTAGGTAAATTCCATTAAAATCATGGTGCTAAGGACCCAATACCCCCTCCCCCACAGCAGTGATCATTCCATCTTGGAGACACCAACTGTGGTTCACTTTTGTGAACTTCCTTCAAGGATTTGAAGGCCACATAATGAGTGGGAGAGATGAGATGTGACCCCAGGTTTTCCTCATTCTGCCTGACCCCCTACCAAGTCCTCAATATTACATGTCTACATCGTGACATTATTAAAGGCCCCTGGTCTCAACTGTTTATTAACTACACCTTGACCCTTGGTTCTCAAATTATCTCCCTTAACTCTACCCACCCCATGGTCATAGCCTTTGATACTTGCTTTGTTTCACAGGTGTGGTCTAAGCGACAGTCCATTTCTGACCCTGCTACACTGGTCCCCTGGGCGTCCTCTGCCTCCTGGCCCTTCTCTGCCTTTTTCTCTTCAGGTGTCTGTTTTGCTTTGCCCTCAGCCAATGCCAAGTCAACAAAACAACGGCCCAGGTCCTCTCAGCAATGGTCAATAGGGACTCTGCATGCACCCCTCCCAATGAAGTGATTCACTTCTGGCTCTCATCCATCCACAATTCATGGGAATGACCTTGTCTCTCCCCTATGAGGTACTGCTACTGGCCTCTTCCCTCCATGATTGGCCAGTCAAAGATGGGTAAGATTCTGCAAAACCAGGGCAACCTAAGGCAGACACAGTCAAATGTCTGAATGCCAGAGGTGGGGTCAACAAGTTTTGGGCATAGCACCCAAGCTCCCACTGAACCACTCCTCATGCAAAATTAAATACAAAGGGTGGAAATGTAGTAGCCAGTATGCTGAGGATTCCATAAGTGCAGAGCTTGTCCCTCATCAAACTAACCTGCCCTAGGCAGGTGAGACCATACAAGCAGTGTTGCAGACCTGGGCCAATCACAACTGGGAACGTGAATGGTACATAACACCTATCCCTGCCCCCAGTAAACGAGTCTGCAACAGCTTGCCCTCTGCCTGTGTTCACCCAATTCCCAGGGTCTATGACTTGACTCTGCACCTCACATCCCCTTTCCTTCAGTTGGACCCCGAAATTCCCCAGCAGGCCAGGGGGATTGTGTACAGATGTAGGATGAAGATTGGACATCAGCCATCAGCCTGAAATTTCAGTCCCGAGACCAGCAGTTTTAGGGCAGATGGGATAGCAAGACCAGACAGGAAGCATTTCACTTCCCAGGCTAAGGACCTGGGTTGGAAATACCTTTCAGGTCAGGTTAGGAAAGTAACCACCTGACACCTCTGCATGGAGAGGTCAGTTCCCCACAGTGACTGCAGGTGACCACTGCTCCCCTTTCCTTAGCAGGTCTACCTAGTACCTGGTCATAGCAAGAGAAGCTTCCTACATCCTGATATTAATATCTGACGAGAGACAGAGAGAAAGAGAGAGAGAGAGAGAGAGAGAGAGAGAGAGAGAGAGAGAAAGAGAGAGTGAATATTGATACTGTGGAATGAATTTACAAAAGATATAGCAATGCTGAAGAAAACTCAGGATGAAATAAAAACAGAAGTGGAACACTCAAAAAGCCATTTGGAAAGGATGGGATAAGCCTCACTAACAGAATGGATGAAGTATAAAATAGAATATCAAGGCTGGAGGACAACATGAAAGAACAGGGTCCCTCAAGCAAAAATTATGATGTTTCTTTAAACAACACATGGATGGAATAAGCAGGAAATGTGAGATGCCAAGCCTACACATGATAGAAATAGAGGAAGGAGAAGAATCTTAGGATTCACAATCATGAATTTATTCACACCAAGTTCACAAACTTCATAAACACAATTCTACAGGACTTTAAGGCACAGCTTAACTCCAACACACTAGAAGTAGAGGACTTCAATACCCCACTGTGTCAACTAGATAGTTCAACTGGATAAAGTATAAATAGAAAGAAATCTGAAGCAAACAATATGACACACTGAATGAACCTAATAGACATCTACAGAGTATTTCACCCAAACGCCAGAAATGTACTTTCTTTAGCACCTTATGGGACAGTCTCCAAAATCAACCACATAACAGGACATAGAACAAACCTCAAAAAATACAAAAAAATTGAAATAATTCCATGCGTTCTATCAGACCACAACCCTGGTAAATATATGAACCCATGGAGATTAAACAACAAACTCCTGAACAATGAATGAGTCAAGGGAGAACTTAAGAAAGAAATGTATTCCTGGAATTAAACAAAAATCACCATTGGACACAACAAAGCCTATGGGACACTTTAATAGCAATCCTAACAGGGACGTTCATAGCTCTTAGTGCCTACAATAAAACAAAATCAAAAACAAACAAAAAAAACAGAAAGAGTACAAATAAATGACAATATTGCAACTGAAAACACTTGAAAGACAACAACAAATGAATCTCAAACTCAACAGACAAGAAAAAATATGAAAATCAGTGCAGAGATTAATGACATAGAAACAAAGAAAACAATACAAAGAAGCAGTGACTCCAAAAACAGGTTCTTTGAAAGGATAAACAAGATAGACCCTTAGGCTGGCCAACCAAAAGAAAGAAAGAGCAACTCCAAATCAACAAAATTAGAGAGGAAAGGGGAAACATTACAACAGATAATAAGAAAAAGATGCAGAACAGTATGAAGAAATACTTAATATATATATATATATATATAACTAAATTTGTGAACCTAAAACAAATGGATGAATATCTGAAATCATGGGACTCACCAAAGCTTAACCAAAAAGAGGTCAACAAGTTAAACAGACCCATGACATACAAGAAAATTTAAACAGTAATACAAAACTTCCCAAATAAAAGAAGTCTGGGCCCAGATGAATTTACAGCCGATCTCTATCAGACATTCAAAGAGGACCTACAACCAATATTACTTAAGTTATTCAAAAGGATAGAAGTAGAGGGAAATCTTCCAAATTCCTTCTGTGAAGCTAGCATCACTTTGATATCAAAACCAGGCAAAGATATAATCAAAAAATAAAAATATAAATCCATATCTTAATGACTATAGATGCAAAAATTCTCAACAAATTTCTTGCAAATCACATTCAGGTATATATCAAAAAGGTTAGCCACCATGGTCGTCAAGTTAGTTTTATTCCAGAGAGGCAGGGATGGTTCAACCTATTTGAAACAATAAATGTCATAAATTATATAAATGGACCCAAAGATAAAATCCACATGCTCATCTCAATTGATGCAAAAAGGCCTTTGCTAAAACACAACATGCCTTTGGTTTTAAAGTCCTAGAGGAAACTGGCCTGCAGGGAACATTTCTCAACATAATTAAAGCTATATACAACAAACCCAAACCCATCATCATCCTAAATGGGGAAAAATTAGAAACATTCCCCTTAAAGTCAGGGACCTGACCAGGCTGGCTACTATCTGCACTCCTTTTCAATATAGTGCTTGAAAATCTTGTTATAGCAATAAGACAAGAGAAGAAAATTAAATGAATACTAATTGGAAAAGAAGAGATCAAACTATCCCATTTTTTCAGATGACATGATATTATACCTAACAAGTGCCAAAAATTCCACCAGAAAACCCCCAGGAATGATTAAAAGTTTCAGTAAAGTAGCAGGTTACTAAGCTATTGTACAAAAATTAGTGGCCTTCCTTTATGCCAATAACAGGCAATAGGAGAGGAGTAAATGGAAATCCTTCCATTTACATTATCCTCAAAAAATAAAATAGCTCAGAATAAACCTGACCAATGACATTAAAGATCCCTACAATGAAAAATTTAATTCTTTGAAAAAGGAGATTGAGGCAGACACCAGAAGATGGAAGGATCTCCCATGCTCATGGATCAGAAGAATTAATCTACTAAAAATGACCATCCTACCCAAATTTATATATAGATTCAGTGCAATACCAAAAAAAAATCCCCATGACTCCTTTGATAGAAATAGAAAAAAAATCCCAAAATTCATATTGAAAAACAAAAGACACCAGATAGCCAAAGCAACCCTGAACAAAACTGTAATACAGGGGGAATTATCATACCAGGTTTCAATTTCTACTACAGAGCCATAATTATAAGATCAGCATGGTATTGGCATAAAAACAGACACATAAATCAATGGAATAGAATCAAAGACCAAACTTTTACCTTATATAAAAGCCAATTCTAAATGGATTATAGCCCCCAATGTTAAACCTGAAACTCTGAAAATATTAGAAGAAAACATTAGCAGTAACTTACAAGATATAGGTGTAGGAAAAGACTTTATAAATCAGAAGCAGTTGTACATGTTTTAAGGTCAAAAATTGACAAGTGGGACCTTATTAAACTAAAAAGCTTCTGTGCAGCAGAAGAAACTATCAAAGAAGTGAACAGAAAACCCACAGAATGGGATGAAATATTTCTCTGTGTCACATCTGACAGAGAATTTACATCCAGAGTATATAAATTACTCAAAATCGAAGACTCATAGTGTTTTGTAAAGGCAAACATACCCTCAAATTCCAGAAGAGAGGAACAATATGACATTCAATATTTTGACTCCAGTCAAGCAAAAGTGATTGACTTGAAGGATACTATTCTATGTTTTGATTTGATAGAAACTACATGAATTTTGGAAATTAAAGTGTTCTAGGCCTCTCTTACATAGAAACTTTCTGACAATATACAGTACTACTCTAAAATTATATATATATATATATATATGTATCCATTGTCCATTTTAAGTTTTATTTAAGAGAATATGGACATGGATAAACAA
Source organism: Rhizomys pruinosus (assembly GCA_009823505.1). Lineage (NCBI taxonomy): Eukaryota > Metazoa > Chordata > Mammalia > Rodentia > Spalacidae > Rhizomys > Rhizomys pruinosus. The sequence continues at coordinate 1,308,688 of VZQC01006529.1, forward strand.
GCCTGGGCTCCAGTCCTGACAATGATTTCATCTGGAAGCAAGCCACCATCGAAGGTCTTAAGACCCGTGACATAGGCTAATGCGTCATTTCCCATGAGCAAGGGATATTGTGTTGTCTCCACTCTTTGTTAAAAAGGCAGTCTTTATATTAAAGTTCAGGGAGAGGAAGAGAGGGTCTTAAAGATCTGCAAAGCCAGAACTCTAGGAAGAAATCTTTATGTTACAAGACACTTAGGAACATAAAACCCATTGCCTTTGTTTGTCTTAATTTGCAAAGAATTTAAGAAATAGAAATTGGTAAAAGATTTATTCACAGTTTCCCTAATGGGGGCTGAGGGAGACATTTGATTTCTTTTTCACCAGGCATTGATCACTTGACAGCTTATCCAAATTTATCGAACAGCACTCAATCTACTCATATATATATATATATATATCATATAATACAATAGCTATATATATCTACAACTGTGAGATGTGCTAATGAATCCTTCACTGTAAGGAAGAGGACCTAGACACCTTGTTGTTTCCACTCTCTGTTACAAAAACATTGTTTATAATAAAGTCTAGGTAGAGAAGTACTGGGACTTAAAGATCTCTGAATTTGGAATGGAAAGGTTCTTGAGGTTTATGCGAAATGAGATCCTTGCCCACCAGGGATGGGCAGTCTTCTTTGTTAGTCAATCCTCAGAGAGGTGGAGGGGATCCTACCAACAAATACCTATATGTAAGTCAAGGTGGGTATTTGTTAGTAAAAATAATACCACATTGACTGATATTACTGTAGAAATTTCTCAAAGTTTATGTCTCTATTTTCCTCTGTCCTAAGATTTATGAGAAAGAATAAAGTTCTTTTAAAAAAAGTATATAAAATTGCCAGGCATGGTGTGCACGCCTTTAATCCTAGCACTTGGGAGGCAGAGGCAGGCGGATCTTTGTGAGTTCAAGGCCAGCCTTGTCTACAGAATGAATTCCAGGAAAGCTGGAGCTACAGGGAGACCATGCCTCGAAAAGACCAAAAAAAAAAAGTATATAAAATATACATCAACATGCTATATAATTTAGGTTGAAAAGTTAAATGAATTTTTACTTGCATGAAAGCTTACTGTAAAACTGTGAATCCCTAAATGTGTTTTGGAATGAGCCTATAATGTGGAGTGTATAGATGTATATTTTGGAGTAATACAAACATAACAGAACCAAAAAAAGTAAAAAGAAATGTGGATGTCAGAATTAAACAAAACCCCTGAAAATATGTCAATTACTATGTTGAAATTGGAGAGAATTTTCTAATCATAAAATAGTGTGAAAACAAATTATAAATTTGAATGTACTTCATAAAATGTCTTTGATTTGGTACTTATTCTGGGTTATTAGTTGGGTTTACTTTTAAATTTTTGGATCTTTTGAGACAAGGTCTCACTCTGTAGCCCTGGCTGACTTGGAACTTACAAAATAGACCAGATTGATTTTGAACTTACAGAGATTTGCCTTCTCTTGTCTCTCAAGTGCTGGGATTAAAGGTGTGCATCACCAAACCTTTCAAAGTAGATTTTTTAAACCTCTTTCCATGCAAGGCATTTAAAACTAATAAAAAAGTAATATTAATCATAAATACTCATATACTTTAGAATATTTACTACTAGTTGCCTGTCACAAGGACTAATTGTAGGTTCAGTTCTCCAGTCTATGTCTGGTCTTCTGTGAGACATTCCTCTTACTGCCATAACTTCATTGAGAATGCTAATAAAATTATGTATGGCTATTTAAATCATGGGTACTAATGTCAGTGATTTATAAATATGATGTGATCCTGAAGTAATTTTTGTTATTCTTTTCTTTTAGTGGAGTTGAAATTTTGTCTCTTTATTTTTTTTTGAGACAGGGTCTCCCTGAACCCCCAGCTGTCCTGGAACTCACTTTGTAGACCAGGCTGGCCTTGAACTCACAGAGATCACCCACACCCAACCTTCATTTTCATAGTCAAAATGAAATAACTCCGAGTGGGCTTAAATGATAATGATCAGAAATCTGAAGTGTTTCTCATCAAATATCCCTTGGAAAGGGAAGACATCATGTTCCCAAGATAGTATTCATGAATAGTCAGGGGAAGTTACTGGATGATAAAGAAAGACATGAGCCTGCCCTGCTAATCTAACTCAGCAAAGACCCTTTAGACTGGAAGTTGACATGTTTTTAGTAAGGCTGTCTTAGACTATTGGGTGAGGCTGTCCTAGCTCCCTGGGTAGGGGAATGTGTTAACCATGAATAAAATATTGAGAGAGACTCAGTCTCTTCATCTGCAAGTCTCAGAGGACATGAAATGTACCACTAGGACTGCTATGTAGGAGTTGTTCTCATGTTGCATTGGTTCAAATGTGTCTTAACACACTGGACACCCAATGCCTAATCCTATACTACAGGCCCAGAGGAAATTACTCTTTCACTTTTATTAATAAATATTAGTCCTTCTTTACATGGGGAATATATATTATAATCATGTCAAATTTTACATTTTTATAAATCTCTCAATCTTTATTGTAGTCTCCTGGTGGGAATTAGCTCTATTGCTAATTATTAATTTTTTTGGGGTCAGTAAGAGTAATATTAATAAGTAATAACAAAATATGACACTTTAGGGGCTTGATATTTTAAGTATTATTTGATATTTCATGTTTTCAGAAAATTGAATATTCACAAAAGAATATATATGCTCAAACAAATATTTACATATATACCATACCTTCATTAAATTCACACAAGATTTTTCTATACATAAACATGTTGAGGGACAAAGTGAATAGAAAATGAAGAGAATTGTTTTAAGTCATACAGCTACCAAGTTTCAAGCCAGAAGGCAAACACAAGAAACTTGGTTTCCTTCTTTTAATGAACAGGCTATTTTGCATTTTTTAGGTTCTAGAACATTTTCATCGTATGAAATTAACATGCTCAATATTGTAAACCAGAAATGTTACCAGAGCTATTTGGAAAACTTGCAAACATAATATGTCAAACATATTAGACATAGTAATTTGGATGAGTCGTATCTTTCTTCCAGGAAGAATCTCTTGAGCTAAACACAGTTAAATTCAGTGCATGGAGACAATTTGAACTGAAATAAAAAAAAACATAAATGTTTAGATGGTATCTTAATCTAGAAACTGTTTTTTCTTGTGGCCTATAATGTCCATTAGTCACTAAAGGGTGCAAGCTTATGGTATCAGCTGCAGATTATCCCTTAAGGGTTGAGCCATAACCAATGAAATCTTTGGATGCAGTAACATAAAGCTGCCACTAACTGTGCCATCTCCAGGCAAGTGAGGTGTAGCTCAAGAGCCTTGTTTGACTCAGGAGACCATTCCCATTTAGTGGTCTTTGTGGTGTTCTCTGGCATCATGGAGACCAACTAAGTGTTCATTTGCAAATGAGGTCTCTAACCATCCTTTTTATGTTAACCTATGTTTTCAAAAGAAGAGTCTTACCACCTCTTTTTGTGAGCACCCCAACATTACAAACAAATAGACCTTATTTTGAGGGGCTTTTAGGATCCCCATGGCCAAAAGCTCCTTGTTAAAAGTAGTCCATAACTGGTACCATAAACTTTTATCTATCCTATTTCTCAACTGAATAGAAAGCAAAATCTCAAGGTATGGCAATTATCTAAAGGGATAGGCACAAATGTCCTTGTTACTATGCCTTTTGTATTTATAAATAAATCAACTCCCCTACTGGTACCAAAGTCCTCCTTCATTAATATGATATATTTAATCATTAAGCTTTTAAACATTTTGTGATTACACCTGGCCCCGAATTTACTGAATTTACTCTTTATCTTTATTTCTTTGGGTATTTGGAGTAAGTCTCTAACAAGTTTCACATTTGTGAAACACTCAGATTTTAGCAGTAGGTATTAAGCATAAACCAGGTCAAACATAGTATGGGAAAAATTTATCTATTTGTATTAATTGTTTCACCAAAGCAAGAATGGGGTGCATTAATTTAGCTAATTCTTAAGCATCTGTAGCACAGAATCTAGTCTTGGTACTCTCTTTTATTGATTTTTGGGGATAAAGCATATCCCTTTGTCAGACCTCATGCCTGTTAGTCAAAGGAAACATGTTTCATAAAGTGTCACTCCCATAATTGATTCTTAACCCAGAGACATGCCAGCAGGAACACCTATGCATCACTCTCTGTGTTGGATCGGTGTTCCTGCTGGCATGTCTCTTAAATATTAAGTATATTTAACCAATTTTATATTATACGGTCATTTTAATTTTTACTAAAACTTTAAATATCATCAAATGTGTAGACAAAGCTTGGGCAAAAACGGAACAACATTTAACTAAACCTTGACTAAACATACATTTCGCTTTTAAAACTAACTGATTGAATTATACCCTTAGAGAAACAAAGTTTTTTTATATAATTTTATCCACTATCTATGATAATAAACCCCTAAACACTATTTTAAATTATAAATCTTATAAAGCAGACTGATGATCCCAGGGCTTGATTTTTCCTGATTGGTGGGAGTGTGCCTATCTCCAGTCTAATCCCAAGTCTGATGTACTTACACACAGATAAAAAAGGATCAGGTTAGATAAAGAATTTATAAACAGTTGCACAAGAAAGCTTTTAGAATGAAGACCAAGACAGATTGAAAGGTTACAACATGTTAGAGAAGTTTTAATACTAATTTCTTAACTTTCAAGAGAGTGCCTCTTCAAAAGGAGCTGTAACTTAGTGGTGAAAAGCTCTGAATTTACATTACAGAAGTGTGGGCTCTTGCCTTTTAGCTGAGTAACTGAACAAGCCTTCGGGGAATTTGCATATGAAGACCTAGGCTGGAGTTGAGCTGGCCAAGTTGAGAAACCAGTTTTTCACAACAGGGGGCAAGACAAGCTTTTGGATATTCAAACCCAAAGTTTGTCTTAGGCCTGTAAAATTATTGAAAATGCTACCAAAGCCAAGTCTGGCTAATGAGCCTTATGATAATAAACTCAGCTTGGAAGCTGCTGGTTCTGATGACTCTTGAGTACCAGCATGCCAAGAAATTGTTGACATTCATAGCCTGCATGCAAACCAATGGATCAACAGAAAACCCTGAGGTCAGGCAGGCCAAGAAGCTGTTGGCCTCTATGGCTCCCACATAGGCAGACAGCTTCAAGAACCAGGACAGGAATATGCTAGTTTCATCCATCAGTGCAAAACCATGCATCCCCAGGTTGGCCTCCCATCTGTCCAATTAAGCAGGAGAACCAGCCACATTGCACAAGGTAGAAATTAAGGAGAGAAAAAGATTGAGGCAGGATTGTGGATTTTGCATACCAAATTTCTCCAGGATTTCTTTCAACCTCAAGTCTAGGCACCATTTATGTTTCAGCCCAATCATTTTCCCAGTGGGCCAGGCCACAAAGTAAGCACAACACAGGGATACATTGCAGTATGAATCCAACTATAGAATGAAGCTTTATTCAAATGAATGGATTATATAGGCAGTGTGACCTCATCTCCTAGGGTCCAATCCCAGACCTTTGCATTATCACATCCTAATTCATTGGCATAGTCAGAGAAGTCCTATGACTCTCACTTGGGCCTCTGGGAGGTGCTGGCTGGTGTGCTAGCACATTCATTCCTAAACACAGACTGGATTCACCTACAGAACTCAATGTTATGTAAAGTAGTTCATTCCAATGTTGCAGTTAAACTAAGGCTGGAAGGAGTCCACTGCACTTCCATCCTCATGCAGGGTTTCTTGTTCTTCCTATTTCATGACAGCTGTGGACAGAGACCAGTTGCAGAAGTCATGAAAAATGGGTGCATGACTATGAAGTCATCCTGTTTCTCACAATTGTTCTTCCTGGAAACAGTACTGTGGACATGTGTTCTCTGCATTCCTCCTTAATGAAATGATCCATAGGACAAATTTGTTCCATAAGCAAGAAACTGTTGCAAAGTTAATAGAAAGGGGAGCTGGAAATAGTAAAAGGAAATTTTACAATATTACTATCTATTTTCCTAATATGAAAAATGTTTGAGGGGCTGGAGAGATGGCTCAAGGGTTAAGAGCACCAACCGCTCTTGCAGAGGACCGGAGTTCAATTCCAGCACCCACATGGCGGCTAAGAACAGTTTTTAAGACAGGCATGGTGGTGCATGCCTTTAATCCTAGCACTCAGGAGGCAGAGACAAGGGGATCTCTGTGATTTCAAGGACAGCCTGGTTAATTAATTAATTAATTAAAAAAAGAAAAATATGTGAATGACATAGGAACACTATGTGCTCTTCTCAAATCATCTAGTGCATCATCTCTATTTGGCTCATATATTTTAATGGAGAACTTTTGATGAAATTGTTAAACAGAGCTTACTGTTACTTTGAAACTCAGATTATAGGCACTTTTCATTTATTACACATGGTTTTATAATAAGCAACCTCTTTACTAGCAAATGAGAAATTGCTTCTTCCTTCAATTCTTTATTTTTGCTCCACAATGAATACAAATATTCATGAAGGAGTTGTGCAATGGATAGAAACCAACTCAACATCAACTAGGAACCAACTTATCATTCCTACTTGAGTTATTTCCATTAGCTGTCAACATTCCCTTCCTTTTCAAGTTGGCAATCCCCTGAATATATCTTGTACTTTGTATCCTTAGTGAATTTCTAAATGTCAATCCATCAGCCTTGCCACACACTTGATTTTTTTTTACAAAGAAGAGAAGTAATTATTTTAAAATATACATTATATGATGACTTGTACTACGACTTTGATATAACTTGATCCCTGATATATATGGTGGAATTTTGATACCACAGTGACAGTATTGAAAGATGGAACAGTTAAATTTATTGAGAGTGATTAATAGTGTTGCTGTGGGAATGAAATCTTGCTTTCCAACAATGGAGTTGTTTGGTACAAATGGCTCCCCATTATTGCCAGTGCTTCCCTCTCTCCCAACATGCTTAGACCCTCTCCAGGTGCTTTCGTCCCTTCCAGCAGTCACCACGTAATGAAGCATCCCACAGTTGCATCATGAATGAACAGATACAGTTGCATCATGAACACCCCAGGCTGAATAACCAGTTGTCAAAAAGGCATTTTTCACTTTATAAATTATTCAGTTTTGGATGTTCAATTTTAGCAAGAGAAACTGGTTCTTATTTCATAATAATTGATAATTGATATCACAACTGACTGTGTTACTTGTGTCTATTCATTCTAGTGGGTCATTATACTGTATTGGTCCTGGAATTTAGGAAAGTTTATGTTCATGAATACTCCTGATATCTTTCTTTTGTTATCTAAATTATTCCTGCTAGATCTGAAGTTTCTCAGAACTGGTTATTAGAATTTTCTGTTAAACAATCACCTTTTTGTGATTGCCTTTAGTAAGTTCCATTCAGAGACTTGAATTATCTTCTGGAAAATGTCATTTATTAGTAAGCTTCATGTGGTGCAGTTTCTCTAAGGAAAAGGTGATATAGTCACATATCTTTCATGTGCTTGAGCCTCCTCCTCTTACAGGATCATGTAGCTATTGAGATTTCAAACGTGGGGGATAAGCTGTCTTTGACATAGAGTTGAAGTAAGAATGCGTTTCTTCCTTTACATTGTTTTGTTTAAAAGCTGTACTTTGCTTTAATCCTAGCACTTGGGAGGCAGAGGGAGGCAGATCTTTGTGAGCTCAAGGCCAGCCTGGTCTACAGAGTGAGTTCCAGGTCAGCTGGGGCTACAGGGAGATCCTGTCTCGAAAAGACCAAAAAAAAAAAAAAAAAAAAAAAAAGCTGTACTTTGATATCATTTTGATCCTGAGTAATTCTTAGCTCTGTCACATAATAAGAATATACCTTGAGGAATTCACTTTTGTGTTACACACGAGAAAATTCCAGCATTATATGTAACACTCTTAAACTGAGGATAACTATTGACTATATTGAAGATATTTTGAAACAAATATTTGAGGCTGTTGCTGCTACTACCCCACCGTGTGCCAACAGGTAGTCAGCCCTCGCAATTCCTGAAGTAAATTATGTTCCCAGAGTGACTAAGCCTCACGTGCTTGTCTTTTATCAGGGGTTTGCCCCATTACAATCTAACATAATGGTGTCATGAACTGGGTTGATGGTTGAGATGTTTTGGGTCGGGTGTGGCTTGCTCACTAGATCTCCCTTCGAAAAGGTCCTAACAATTTTTTTGCAACCCCCTTGGAATTGCCAGAAATATATTTCTCCAGAGAACCAGCTTCCACATCTCACAATAAGGTTTGGATAGTTTAGCTTGGAATTTAGTTCCTTTGTAGACAAAACACACTTAACCTCTCTGTTAGGGAAACTCAGCATATTCTTTTGTCCTGATCTGAGTTCATATAAGATAACAAGGTGAGGTTCGGAATCAGCCAAAACAACATATCTCCTTTTCCTTACAGCCTGGTTAGCAGCAAGAAAAGCAGGAGAGAAATCTGTGCTTCGGAGGAAGCTGGCCTTACCTGTGGCCAGAGTGAGGGAAGAGGCCTGCAAGTAATTGTTCCCATTCTCCAAGGGCTTTACATATGTGTAACCATGTTTAGTTTCCTCCTTGTCTTAGTCTTATGACACATAATTATCCCCATTGAGCAAAAGGATTAGATGTTAAAGGCCATCCTTGTCTATACAGTAAGTTGGAGGACAGCTTGGAGTATACTTGTACAGATTAAGATGGCTATGACAGTTCTAGACAGTACGATCATGTGGGAACAAAAGAGTATCGACAAATACTCATTGAGTACTTACTGTTCCAGAATTGTTCTAGATCAGGGTTTGATAACTATTTCTGTAAAAGCCCAAATAAGTCCTTTACCATTTTATGAATCACATTCTCTCAATTGCAACTGTGTAGCTCCTTAGAGTGCAAGTAGCCAAGGTCAATATATAATGAATGGGCATGACTATGTTCCAGTACAACTTTATGTTTTTGTTGTTGTTGTTGTTGTTTTTTTGTCTTTTTGAGACAGGGTCTTCTTTAGTTCCAGCTGGCCTTTTGCCAGTACAACTTAGTGAAAACATGCATCAGGCTAGATAGGGCAATTTCCTCCTCATCTGGGGCTTAGATTGCTCACTTTTATCAGTTGACAAAAGAGACAAAAATCCCTATTTTCATAGAATTTATATTTCAGAGGAGGAGACAGACAAGAATCATGAAAAAGAAGTAGATTGAGTAATACACTAGAGGGTTACACATACCACCATGGTGGAAAAAGCAGTTTAAAAGGAACCCAAGGCCAGGACTAAAGGGCAGGAGGGAAAGTATGTCTTAGAAGGTGATGTGTTACCAGACTCAAAGATGAGAATGAATGACAGCTTTAGAACATGTTCACAAAGTGTAATAGCACTGTCATCCAGAGGTGTCTCCTCCCTCCCTAACATATGTGACGTGCTTGTATTCTGTGGATTGCAAGAGAAGTGATTGATATCTAATTTCTGAGGCCAAGTTAGAACAGCACAGTTTCTTTCTACTACTTTCTTTGGAATTGTTCTCTGTGGGAGCAGATGATGTGTAAGAAGTTTGATTCTCTGAGAGCTGTTTGTTCAAATAGCCATATCTATAGCTAGTGGAGCTCCAGTTGGCAGTGGTATCATTTAACAGACACTTGTTTGTTCCAGCTTGGACATTCACTGAGACAAGTCACACTGGTATCTGATTACAGTTTGTGGGTGACCTTGGATGAAAACTGCCCCATGAGCCCTTCCTATACTCCTGATACACAAAATTATGAGCAAAATCAAATAATGATCATTTGTTACACAGAAATGGTATATGGAATGGAAATTTAAAATGGAAATGAAAATTAATGGTATTAAGGAAATGGTAACATTATGTGGAAATGATATATGGAAATACAATCAAATTGTATTTTCAAAAGATAATCACAAAAATGTGTCATCCCACAATTTCTTCTATAGTGTGACCTTCTCTTCCATAAAGAGGGAGAATCTAACTTCTAGACCTTTGAGTCTTTGTGGCTAGTATCAACAGAGAATGGCAGAAGTGACACCCTGAGACTTGGAAAGCTGATTAGCAAAAGTGCTGCAGTCATCCCTCTGAACTCTCATGTAAGAAAGCTGACTACCCCAAGGCAGCCAGGCCTCAAGGAAGTCTACAAGGTGAGGTGGCAAGGGAATGAGCTTCAGGGATAACTGGAAGAATTTTAGGGGAAAAAAAGAGCCAGTTCAGAGGCTTTGAGTCAAGTGCTTGCCTGGTAAAGTTAAGGGACCTCAAGGAGGCCAGCATAGCAGGAGAATAGACAGAAAAACTTTGGAGACTACAGGTGAGGCAGGTGTTGGAGAAGGGCTGGGAGAGAAATAGTTGAGTCATAAGATCCAGTCCAGAAGATGTGCTCACCGGTTTCAAGAGAATGGAAGGAACTAGCAATGACAGGAATCACTCTAGCTTTAGCCAACTTTGGATTTTGTTTAATTAGTTTTGCTTCTGTGGTATGAAGATACTGTTGAAAATGTCAAAAAGGCCCGTAGTTACCCTTATGGTAAACAATGATAAGCCCAAAAGAGGTCTGTTTATCTGCAGCACAGAAAGTTTCAAGCTGTCTGAGGAACTAAATGAGGTGAGTGTGAAATGTCTCTCAAATGAGTGAGACGGCCAGAAGAGATGGGAAGGCAAGCCACTGGAGCCACACACTGAAAGCGATGAGCAGAATTTAATGAAAATTCTAAAGAGCATTCCAAACAGGTTAAAAAAAAAAAAAAGAAGATCTCAACTGTGTCCCGAAGAATTGGATTTGTCAGTGTCCCAGTGAAACCTGCCAATAAATGGTTTTCCTATCATGAAATAAAGATGTATTAGGGTGATCTAAAGATTAAAATGAATTGTAAATAGAACAGGTTGATTACAGGAGCTAAAGAATTCGATTTGAAAAGATTTGTGGTGATAAAGCATCTACTGATCAGGAAGGAAGAAGCAGAGACATTCACTGGCAAGTGGCCAAGGTTACTGCCGATGGAAATCTGATGCCAGAACGAGGCCATGGTGGTGAAGAAATACCATTTAGATACCACACCGGAAAGACACTGGACCCAGCTGATGATGGGATGCCTCCATGGGATTCAGGATGCTGAGGACAGAGTAACTGCAAGCAGGTGTCAACGCAAAAGGCACACACAGCTGTGGACTTGCTGTGATAGTCACAGCTTGCATCCTCTGTTTTAGAGGACTGCTTGTCTTACCACCTGTTTATTCTAACAACAAACAAATGTGAATGAAAATTCCCAGGAAACCTGGATTAAAAACTTTTAATTATTTTATTAAAAAATATTTGGAAAAGAACATGTAAAGAGTTTAATTCCCAGTACCCAAATGGTGGAAAACAACCATCAATAACTTCAGTTCCAGGGGATCTGATGCCCTCTTCTCTGTAGTCACTGAACTCCATTGGTGTACTTACATACATGCAGACAATACATTAATACACATTAAAATATTAAAATAATTTATTTTATTATTTTTTATTATTTTTAATGAATTTTTGTGAATTTCATACATAATTTCTCAATCCGATTTAGAGTCATTTCCCTTTCCATGCCTCACAAATCCACCTGAGTTCATGCATTCTGCCATACCTGCCTTTTATCTTTTTCTGAGACTTATTAAAGTTTTTCAAAGCAAAGGATTATTGCTTGGGGGGAGAACTTTACTATTTTGGTCAATTCTTTGTCCCAGTTCTTTTGTTGCTGTTGTTCCCTCCAATTTGTATTACTCCATCATATGCATGTATATATGTCACACCTATGCTAAAATTATGTTGTCCAATAAGCTAAACTATGTTATTTCCAAATAATATTTTGGGATTTACATTTTTCTTTTTTAAATTTATATTACTCTAAATTATGTCTACATACCCTCCACTTACATATCAAAATTACAAAGTCTGAAAATAAGTGGCACATTTCTTCTAGAATCTATTAAGGGATTTACATTATAGTAGCACAGTTGATTTCAGAAAATGAGGAATATAACATCAGTGTTGTATAGTTTGCCTTATAACAAGATACTTATGTACCTTTGGTGCTAGTATCCATAAATGAGGGCTACCATTCATCACTTGTATTTCTGGGATTGTGTTACTTCATTTAGCATAATATCTATAGTTCCATCCATTTAATGGCAAAGTTCATGATGCCATCTTTCTTACTGCTGCATAGAACTCCATTGTGTAGATGTACCACATTTTTGTAAACCACTCATTGGTTGAGGGGCACTTGGGTTGGTTCCAGCCATTTTCTATTATGAAGAGAGCTTCATTGAACATGGCTGTGCATGTATCTCTGTGGTAGGATGAGTCTTGTGGATATTAACCCAGGTGTGGTATGACTGGGTCAGGTGGTAGGCTCATTTTGACTCTGTTAAGGGTTCTCTATACTGTTTTCTATAGTGGATGTATGAGTTTATATTCCCCTTTACCTATAGCCTCTCCAGCGTTTAGTGTCTTCTGTTTTCTTGATCTTAGCCAGTCTTACTAGAGTGAGATATCTTAAAGTGGTTTTAGTTTACATTTCCTTAATTATTAGTGATATTGAATACTTTTTAAGGTGTTTCTCAGCCACCTCTAATTCCTCACTTGTGAAGTCTCTGTTCAGCTCTTTACTCCATCTTTTGAGTGAGTCATTTGTTTTCTTTCTTCTTTGTTTTTTGAGTAGTTTATATATTCTGGAAGTTAATGCTCTGTCAGATGTATCAGCAGTGAAGGTTTTCTCCCATTCTGTGGGTTTTCTCTTCATTTCTCTGGTTATTTCTTTCACTGTACAGAAGCTTTTGAGTTTAATGAGGTCCCACTTGTCAATTGATGACCTTATTTCTTCCACAGCTGCTGTCCAATTTAGAAAGTCTTCTCCTATGGGTGAGTCTTGTAGGTTGCTGCCAACATTTTCATCTATCACTTTCAGAGTTTTGGCTTTCATGTTGAGGTCTTTGATCCACTCGGAGTTGATTTTTGTACAGAATGAGAGGTATGGGTTTAATTTTATTCTTCTACAAGTGGTGAACCAGTATTGCCAACACCATTTGCTAAAGATGCTCTCTTTCTTCCATTGAGTCTTCCTGGCCCCTTTGTCAAATATGAGGTGGCTGAAATTTTGTGTGCTTAAGTCTGGATATTCAATTTTGTTACATTGGTCTACAGGTCTGTTTTTGTACAAGTACCAGGATGTTTTTATGACTACAGCCCCATAATATAGTTTGAAATCTGGTATAGTGACCTCTCCTGAATTGCTGTTCTCACTCAGGGTTGCTTTGGCTATTCAGGGTCTTTTGTTTCTCCATATGAATTTAAGGATTGTTTTTTCCAAGTCTGTGAAGAAACTCATGGGGATTTTTATTGGGATTGTGTTGAATCTGTATATTGATTTGGGTAGAATGGACATTTTTACTATATTAATTTTTCCAATCCATGAACATGGGAGATCTTTGCATCTTCTGATGTCTTGTTCTTGAGGGGCTTAAAATTTTTTGTTGTAGAGATCTTTGGAGTCTTTGGTTAGGTTTGTTCCTAGGTATCTTATTATTTTTTTTTTTTGAAGCTATTGTGAATGGGAAGTTCTCCTTATATTTCTTCTTCAGTTGCTTGTTGTTGGTGTAAAGAAAGGTTACTGATTTTTCTAGGTTAATTTTGTATCCTGCCACTTTACTGAAACTCTTAATCATTTCTAGGAGTTTTCTGGTGGAGATTTTAGCATCCCTTAGGTAAATTATCATTTCATCTGCAAAAAGGGATACGTTAATTTCCTCTTTTCTGATTAGTACTCCTTTAATTTCCCTTTCTTGTCTTATTGCCCCAGCAAGTGTTTCAAGCACTATATCGAAGAGGAGTGGTGATAGGAGGCAGCCTTGCTGGGTTTTTACCTTTAAGGTGAATGTTTCTAACTTTTCTCCATTTAGGATGATGTTGGTTGTTGGTTTCTTGTATATGGCTTTGATTACATTGAGGAATGATTCCTCCAGTCGAATTTCCTCTAGGAATTCAGCATGAAGAGATGCTGGATTTTGTCAATGTGCACCAAACTTTATAAACAGAATTCTGCAGGACTTCAAGGCACAGTTTAATCCCAACACACTTATAGTAGGGGACTTCAATACCCAAGAGCCCTTTGCACAGGTCAAACAGACAAAGAGTAAATAGAGAGACATCTGAACTGAACAATACAACACACCAAATGGACCTCACAGATATCTACTGAATATTCCACCCATACACCACAGAATACACTTCCTACTCAGCACCCCATGGAACATTCTCCAAAATCAACCACATACTGGGACACAGAAAAAACCTCAACAAATACAAAAAGATAAAAATAATTTCATGCATTCTATCAGAACACAGTGCAATAAAGCTCAATATCAACCAGGATAAGCCTTACTATCTACAAGAACATATGGAGGCTAAACAACACAGTCCTGAATAATGAAGATGTCAAGGAAGAAATAAGGAAAGAAATAAAAGCATTCCTGGAACTAAATGAAAAAGATAATACGACATAACAAAACCTATGGGATACATTAAAAGCAGCCCAAAGAGGGAAATTCATAGCCCTGGGTGCCTACATAAAAAAGAGCAGAAATAAATGATCTATTGCAGCTAGAAACACTTGAGAAAAAACACCAAATGAACCCTAAACCCAACAGACAAGAAGAAATTTAAAAAATCAGAGCAGAAATCAATGAAATAGAAACCAACCAACCAACCAACCAACCAACAAAATGATACAAAGAATCAATGAATCCAAAACTTGGTTCTTTGGAAGGGAAAACAAAATAGACCTCTAGCCCAGTTAACCAAAAGAAAGAAAGCAACTCCAAATCAATAGAATTCATGATGAAAGGGGGAAATGTCACAAAAGACAGTGAAAAGATTCAGACAATCATAGGGGAATACTTCAAAAACCTATACTCTACTAAACTTGAAAACCCAAGAGAACTGGATGAATATCTGAAATCCTGAAAATCAAAAAGCTTAGCGAAGAAGAGTTTGACAGCTTAAACAGAACCATAATATTTGAGGAAATTGAAAACATAATAAAAAAACCTGCCAACTAACAAAAGCCCAGGCCCAGATGGTTACATGGCAGAATTATTTTTTTGTTTTTATTTTATTTATTTTTTTAGAATTCTATAGAACATCCAAAGAAGACTTACAACCATTACTACTCAAATTGTTCAGAAGGATACAGAAGGAAATAACCCAAATTCCTTCTATGAAGCCAACATCACTCTAATACCAAAACTGGCTAAGATACAACCAAAAAGGATAACTATGGTCCCATCTCATTAATGAACCTAGATGCACAAATTCTCAACAAAATACTTGCAAACTTCATATAGACCCACATCAAAAAGATGATCCCTCATGACCAAGTTGAATTCATACCAGATATCCAGGGATGTTTCAACATATGAAAATCAATAAATATCATAAAAGACATAAATGGTTTGAAAGACAAAAAACACATGATCATCTCAATTGACACAGGAAAAAAAGCCTTTGATAAAATATTTTAAAATCAGGATCTCAATCCAAGGTGCAGCATCCTAAAGTATAGATATTTAGCTAAGTATATCTAACTTTATATAATAGATTTAAAACCTATGCAATACACTTATTGCATCATCTAAGAAATACATGTCATACATGTGTTGATATCAATGAAACATATTTGGTAAATATAACCATCTGGGGAACTTGAGAATACATGCCCAGATATTAGGCAATCAAATTCAAATATTTTGCTACCTAAATATAACAGGCAAACATCATAATTGTACAGCACACTAATTTTAAATGATGCTGTGCAGTGAGCATTATGCAAAAAATTAAGTCAGAATTATATGAAATATGATATAATTTAGAAATTATAAATAAGCAGAGTCAAATTGTAGTGGTAAGAGTGTGGGGAGAAATATATGAAGGGGAAATAAAATTTCAGATTAACTCAAACAGATGAAGTTCTAAAACAGAGTGTTCACAGTGGAATGAAGACAACTCATGGGACTGGAGAGATGGCTTTGAAATTGAGTCCTTGCTGCTCTTCTAGAGGATGGTTCCCATCAATCATAATGGGCAGCCCACAACCACCTGTAAATCCAGTTCCATGGCA
Organism: Rhizomys pruinosus; assembly: GCA_009823505.1. Taxonomy (NCBI): domain Eukaryota; kingdom Metazoa; phylum Chordata; class Mammalia; order Rodentia; family Spalacidae; genus Rhizomys; species Rhizomys pruinosus. The sequence continues at coordinate 1,324,839 of VZQC01006529.1, forward strand.
CCCAATGCTTTCTTCTGGACTCTGCAGGCAGCTGCATTTACAAATGTTCATACTCACAAATACACATAATTAAAATTTTTTAAAAATAATAGTGAGGACTTAAGATTCCATGTGATTGCCTAATGGAACGTGTTTATTCTTTGTTGAGCAAAGAGGCTACACAGAGTTTCTCTACAGTAGTCTTTATTCTGTGTATTAGGAAATGTAATATTCTGGGAGAAGTTCACTTTTAGACTTAAGAAAAACTCAAGGCTTCCATTCTTGATTTCCTTTAGAACTTCTAGGGAGCAATATCCCTTCATCCTATAAGTCTCCCAGAGTCACAGAGGAAAAGAAATACCTCAAGAGTGACATCAAACAAATCTGTAGCAAAAAGTTTGTGGTAATTAAATAAGTGTTAAGTCCTAGAAGTGCTTTGGTACAAATTACAGCTTCTCTGCATGTGAGCACTGTTCTATATGTGTTTCTGTGTACATATGTGGAGGTATTACCTTCTTCATAAAGAAATATAACATGGTATGTGAATGGAGATCACATGTCATGGCAAACATTTATTACTTAGTAACACTTTTGCTGTCATTACTATTATGAAAAAGCAGTCCATAAAGACAGAAATGGTGGAAAATAATTATAAATTCATAGCCTTTCTGGATAAAATAACATAGTTCTTTTTGTTGCTGTTGTTCTTGAGACAGTGTCTCCTTGTAGTCACATCTGGCTTGGAACTCACTATGTAGACCAGGCTGGCCTTGATCTCACAGACATCTACCTCTCTTTGCCTCCTGAGTACTGGGATTAAAGTTTTGGGCTGTGATACCCGGTTTTATAAGATAATCCATGTAAAAATGAATATTTAAATTAAAAATCTTGTTTTGTAGATGTTGCTAAATTGGATTAGAGCACAAGGAATATGGTTTTGCAATGTTTTTTGCTAAGTTAATCATATCATCTTTGAATTTTACTTAATCCAACTCATTTTGGGGCAGATTGTGTGTGATAAGTTTTATGGAACATTATATGATTTTAATTCTTAGGTGATATGCATATTGCTGGATTTATAGTTTATTTAGCCGACTGCATTTCAACTTTTGAAGATTTTTTAAATTCACATATGTGTTTGTGGTCTGTATATGGATATGTGTGTGCGAGTGTGTCAGATTCCATGGACAGTTGTAAACTGTTAGATGTGGGTGTTATGAACTGAACTTAGGTCCTCTGGAAGAGCCCCCTGCTTTTCCAACTGCTGAGCCAGGCAGCCACAGTGCTCTAGCCTGATATTTCAGTTTTATAATTAATTTGAATATTACTTTGGGTTTCATAACAAGGAAATTGAATTATTTTTCTGCTGAACGGAGAGCGCTTATCCTTCCCCGGGCAAGGTAAAATTCAAATCATGTAATCAGTCCTTGATGGTGTTAATATTATTTACCCAAACCAACAAGAAATAGTGTGAACTAAACAAGCTCTGACATGACATTTTCTTTATAGACATTTACATTAACTTGAGGAAATTTCATTGATCTTTTTTGAACTTATCAAAAGTAAATTTGATAAGTGAGTCTGTTCATTAATATTGTGTACATGTTTCTTAACTTAATATAACACTTCTTTTTATTAAAATATATATCTATAATTTATAACTAAAATATTTGAAAATATGGTATCATTGTTAGGGCTTGTCATAGTAAAATAGGCTTTATAATCAACAGAATCTTCTTTCTAGTGTTGGGAAGCATATTTGGATTGACTTTTCCATTTCTGTGAGTAAAATGACATACAAAACTTCCAGAAAACTGTTCTACTCCTTTTTAATCTCCATGTCAAAAGATAGTATTAATTTTTTCAAACAATATAGAGAAAACTATCTATAGAAATAAAAATGGTATAATAATATGGTTATGCACAGTGTTCTTATTTTCCAGAAAAGGTCACTGCACAAAGCACCGTCATCTTGAATTTCATCAAATATTGGAAAAAGTGAATATATAACTGTCCATTGTGTCCACTGGGGCTCTGGAACCTACATTTGGAGGTCTAGGGCAGATGTTTATTGATTTACAATGAATAATGCATAGTTGAAGCCCTGTGCTTGAATCTCCTCACTGGAGCTTTCTTCCAGTTGAATAGTATATCAGCAAACATAGAGCTGCTGCCTATTGATATTTTTCTGTTTGTAGACTACCTTCAAATAGATTCTTGACATCAAGAACAAGGCATATTTTGGGCCTGGTATTTCAGTGCACTTTTTATTTTTCATTTGTGCATGAATAATAAATAATGATTTTCATTGCTGTCCAGGGGTAAAAACCCTGCTGCAATAGCAGAATCCTCTTTCAAGGCTTAGGTCATTTATCTTGTCCAGAATATTCCAAAGCTGTGAAGCAAATTGATAACAGGCAACTATCACAAAAGATTAAATTCAACATCACATAATCTTCACTGAAATAAAAATGCTTAATAATGTGTTGCTAAATGTACTTAATGAAACCCAGAAACTCATGGCTTTGAGATATTTTCTTCATGAAGATATATACTACTATTATATACTAAATTTAAGTTATACTTAAATATCACTCACATATAATACTTATTTCCTTTATTAAAAATAAATGGAGAATATAAAAAGAAACACTTAATTTTCAGTTTTTTCTCATTAAACAATGTTCACTTAGATGAAACTTATGTAATGCCTTTAAAAGATTTTGTTGATATATATTGGAAAAGAAGGAAAACTTTTTTTTGTCTTGTTCTGTTGTTAATGACTGAATTACTAACCTGATTCTACGAATGAAGACTAAATTCTAGTTTTTAGATGGGCTAATAAAGGAAATGTGACCCATTGTTTTTCAATAATAGAAACAGTTCACTATGTCCTAGAATTTGAGTAAAAGCCCATTACTAAGTGAAAGTTTATTCCCATTTATATATCAGAAACTGAAACTGAGAAATAATAGAGTTGAAGGAATCACCAAGATTCTACAGCAGGATTTGAAGCTTACATGGTCTGTCTGTAAAATGCATGGCCTTAATCAATTTTTTTCTACTGCTTAGTATTCCAGGCTGAATTTTCCTCTATTGTCATTCAATTTAATAATGAAAGGTTGTACAGAGAAGAAAACAGAAGCAGGAAGGTCTAATGTACACATGCTTGAGAACAGCATGGGAAAAGAAATTAGATTCCAGAAACAATTCTGTGGGTTTCATGGAGTTTTTGCAGTATCCAGAAATTCCTGAATATTTCCCTAATTATGATTCAGATTTGTATTTTGTTACTCTTGTATTCTTGCACAGGTGCATTTTATTTTTCTGATATCTTCAAGAATCTAAAAATATATGATCTTAGCATGAACAATAGAGTAATTTTCATGAAATTAAATTTCAAATCAATTCAGGAAACAAAAACTTTTTATCCAAAAATAGTCATCCTATGCATATGTTCTGCCCAAAGCTCATATAATTGAAATAATTGATTCATGCAAATATTAGACATTAACTAGAGAAGATGGAAGATTGAAATGTAAAGCTAATCTTCATTCATTCATGTAAGCCTATTTCAGAACATCACAGTATATTTGAGGAATATATAAAATTTTACTTGTTAGTTAAAACTTTAATTCTAAAATAAAATATACTTTTACAGTTAAATTATTCATTGATTCATGAAATGGTTTTGAAAACATTTATTTTATCTCTTACTCAGACATTGTGCTCATTATTAGGGTGTTTGGGCTAAAAAAGAGATGCAATCCTAATGTTTATTGTACTGATAATTTATCATGCAAAAAACAATTACATCAATGCAGTTAGAAGATAATAACTGCTCTTCCTAGAATGATAAATTATGAGTTCTGATGGGAAAATATGTAAAGAGGTAAGGCTGAACACAGATGGGTGGAAAGGTAAAGAAAGTGAAGACTTAGGGCCTGGCGAGATGGCTCAGCCAGGAGCATCACTTGCATCACCTCTGCAAGAGGACAGTGTTTAGTTACCAGTCCCCACATGGTGTTTAAAAACCACCTGCATCTCCAGTTCCAGTGGATCCAACACCCTCTTCTGGTTTCTGCAGCTCCAGGCACACACATGGTGCACATACACACATGCAGGCAAACACTCATACACATAAAATAAAAATAAATTTCTAAAGAGAGATTTTGGGAGAATAAAGTCAATATGAAAGCAAACTCAAAAGACATATTAAAAAATTTATTTACTCAAACTTTGGAAGAAATAATGCGTCTGAATAAAGACATCACTAACAGGATGATATGTACACAGAAAGAGCAACTAGTATTCTACCTAACATTGTGACACAATTTAACTAGGTCAAAAGCTATCATTCCAGTAATCAATCATATAGATGTTAGATGATAGATAGATAGATAGATAGATAGATAGATAGATGATAGATAGATTTGTTAGCATGTGTATAACAGAGAGGGGGAAGAAGGAGAGAGAGAGAGAGAGTTACACTTTACATGCAGAGGCTCAAGGTTGACATCTGTGTTCCACAACTGCACTCCATCTTAGTTACTAAAGCAGGGACTTCCACTGAACACAGTTATGAAACCTAAGCATGAATGCCCTCCTTTCATGCTCCTTTATGCTCATGGAAAGCAACTTAAGCACAATATCCCCATCACTTCTACAAGCACTTGTGTGGATATAACATAGAAACATTTTTTTCAATCATTTTATTTTTTTTTCCATGTTAAAGCATCACTGTATTTTTTTATTGATGCTTTGTGTATTTCATACATCATATTCCAATTCGGTTCAGGAATATTTCCCTTTCCCTTTCCCTTACCCCACCACACCCCATCCCAGATCATGCATTCTGCCATAACTGTCCTGCATCTTTCTCTCAGTATTTTTTTCATTTTTTAGCAATAAGTGATAATTTATGAGTACAAGCATCCTTCATGTAAAACCAATTTGCAGGCTGTTGTGCCCAACATCCCACCATCCAGCGGGGGGGGGTGCTTGCATGTTCAATCAAGTTGATCAAATGAGTGTCCAGACTATATTGCTGTAGTTTCACCATTCACCCTAATAGCAGCCCGTACATTCTACCACACCCCCTCTTCCACAGATTGTTCCCTAGGCTTAGAAAAGGGGCACAGGTGGATGAGAAGCAAAACAGTCTACTTTCTCTGGAGCTGTTGTCTTGGACTCTGGTCAATTCTGGCTGTTTCCTTTCATGGGCTGACAGTTTGTCCAGGAATAACCTTTCGATCCTACTAATGAAGCACAAGCAATTAGATATATAGGTATTTAAGCAGCACTAATAGTTATGGTAGGTTACTTTGGCATAGACACATATGTTTGGATGATATGTTAATCCATGAATTACATTTTCTCCTGTTAAATATGACAGGGTCTTACTGTGGCTTATGACATCTCCTAACCTGTAGAGGATGTAAGCTTGTGGCATCAGCCATGAGTTATTTCTCCAAGGAGAGAGCCAATAGCCAATTAGATTTGGGATATACAGGCATATGGCTGCCTCTGCTGCACAGTATTTCCAGGCAGGTGAGGTGTAGCTGGTGCTGATGGAGGAGTCTCGCTTGACTCAAGGAGACCCGTATTATTGGTTTAGTGGCCTTTGGTAATGCTCTCTGGTATTCCAGAGGCCATTTGTACACTTGCATGTGTGGTCTCAATACATCTTTCCCATGTTAACATCAGGTCTTCGGCAGCAGGGCCTTATTGCCTCTCTTCTTGCAGGTATCCCAGTTTAGAGGCAAGGAGCCAACTGAAAGGTTGACCCGTATGAACACTGAAAGGAAGAAAAGCCTCAGATTGCCACAAACATCGAACTCCTCTGTGGATCCTACTTGTAACAACTATTTATAATGAGTCCTAACAAAACTTATCTTCTAGGTGCCACAAAGGTTTTAATACGAGAGACTTTCTTACCTCCCCCCCATAGAACAAGGAGAAATATGATGATGATGAGGTCATTCTCCAACTGTAAATTGGAGAGAACTATTATAGAGGTAATCTCTTATAAAACCTGTAAAACTGCCTTCTTTAATTGACTAATAGACATAGGAACTGTGAAAAGGATTATTCTCTATTCAGAACCAAATATAATACTAAAGTCTCCTTAAGTTATGCACTTAAACAAAATATATTAATACAGGAGCTCTGACATCAGCAATGGATTATTCTACCAAGGAGATGTTGGCCAGGGGATCCAAGGCTCATAGAAACATTTTATGATGCAGTAGAGGACAAATTATTGAAAAATATTATCTAAGATAATTTTATATTCATACCTACAACTCTAGCATTCCAAAAACTGTTCTTAACTAGTCCTCACAGGAAAATGGTTTATCCATAGTTATGGAATGGAAGAATCATAGTCTTGACAGGAAGAAATGGATCAAGAGAGATGCTCAGGGTGTAGTGTGTAAGGTAGTCTATAAAAGAAGCAGCACTGTCTCCCACATGGGAGAAAGTAAGGGGAAAGGAAGTGGAAAGATCAGAAGTCTGTGCAAGAAACACTGTGAAAGGGAATTAGGACATATTTTGCAATTCAATAACTTAACATTTAAATAAAACTTGAATATCTGAATTTCATTAAATAAACTTGATAAATTAGAAAGCATATAAGAGTATTAGAGCATTTTACAGAAAATAATTAGGAATCTGTTTTCAAAGTATTTTTAATAGATTAGATATATACTTATTTTGAATATTCACTAAGACTCTCAGGCAAGGAAGAGAAATTGTTTGCATAGGTTTTGATCAAATATAGAATGATGTTCTTCAACACTGAAAAATATTATAATTGTATTATTTTTTAAGAAGAGGAGGAAGAGCACTGGCCATGGTAAATAGTCTTTCTTTTTTCACATTTTTCCCTTTAAATTTTATATTACTCTAAAATATGCATACATACCCTCCACCCATATGCCAAAATTCAAAATCTGAATATACAGGATAGGCTAATTATAGAGCCCATTAGGGGATTCACCTTGTAAGAGCACAGTTGCTTTCAGAGAAAAAGCAATATAACATTAATGTTGCTCAGTTTGGCTTACAACTAGGTGTTTGGTTCTAGTATCCACAAATGAGGGATACCATTCCTTGTTTGTGTTTCTGGGACTCTGTTAATTCACTTAGCATAATATCTTCTAGTTCCATCAATTTACCTGCAACGTTCATGATGCCATCTTTCTTTACTGGTGTGTAGAACTCCATTGTGTAGATGTACCACATTTTTTTTAGCCACTCGTCCATTGAGGGACACTTGGGTTGCTTCCAGCTCTTCACTATTGTGAAAAGAGTTGCAATAAACATGGATCTACATGCATCTTTGCAGTAGGTTGAGTCTTGTGGATGTATAACCAAGAGTGGTATGACTTGTTCAGGTGGTAGGCTCATTTTGAGTCTTTTAAGTGTTCTCCACACTGCTTTCCATAGTGATTGTATGAGTTTACATTGACACCTGCAGTGGATGAGTGTTCCTCTTCCCTGCAATCTCTCCAGCATTTGGTAACTTTTGTTTCCTTGACCCTAGTGAGTTTTGAGTTTGAGGTCGAGGTCTTTGATCCATTTTAGAGTTGATTTTTGTACAGGGTGAAGCAGATGAATATCAAAGCAACTTGGAGAAACCACGAGAAAGACAGAAAGTTATTTGGAATCCTCAGCATGATTGAAAAAGACTCGTACCTTGAGATTAACATCTGGAAACTATTTGTACTTCTTACCATTTGTGAACCTGTGTAAATTAATTCTGATTAAAAAAAAACAAATCACATCAAGCAATTGTTGCTCATTTGTAGAAATAAATACTTTAATCTATTCATATTTTCTTCACTCCTACAGTCTATGTATTTTTATATCATTTAACCATATTTCCTGTTAAAATAGTTACCAGCTGTTCTTGGTTCACTTTTTTAATGCTACAGTAATTACTATGACCAAAAAGCAACACAAGGAGGAAAGGGTTTATTCCAAGGCAAGGTCCTGCTTTCAGAATTTAGGCAGGAATGTAAGGCAGGAACCTGGATGTAGGAACTGAAATGGAGATGGTGGGGAAAAGCTTCCACCTATCTTGTGACTCTCTGGCTTCCAGAGCCACCATTTCTATATGACCCAGGCCCACTCACCCAGAAATGGTGCCATTCACAGTGGGTTGGGCCCTCCTACATCAACCAGCAGTCAAGAAAATTCCCTCAGCTTAATCTGATGGAGCAGATTGCTCAGTTGAGGTCACCTCTTCCCAATTGTCCCTCGTTTGTGTCAAGTTGACATTATTTTACTTAAAAAACAACCAACATGGTGCCCCTTTTTTCTGATAAAAATCCTACACACACACACACACACACACACACACACATATTTATATACACACACACATATATATATACACATATATATACATATATATACATATATATATACATATATATATATATTTATATATATATGTGTGTGTGTGTGTGTGTGTGTGGTTGTGTGTTTCATGTGAGGATTCCACATGTACATGCCACATCTAAATATCAGAAGACAAATGCAGGAGTCAGTTCTCTCCTTTCACAGTGTGGGTTCCAGTGGATCAGGTAATAGACCTGATAGGAAAGTCCTCAACCCGTTGCTCAGTCTTGCTGGCTATCATTGATCTTTTATATAGGGAGTACTGTGATATTTATTTGCCAATAGTAAGAGCATGCCACAACTGGAGGCAGATACTTTCATTTGTAGTAGTAACTAAATATAAAGAAAAAGAAGCATGTCCATGAATCCTGAGAATCAAAGTGATAAGCTACAGTGAAATTTTCAATGTGGTTTTATCCTGTAATCAAACTGCTATCTCTGTTTCTTTCAAACCTTGCCATCTAGTGCACCAAGTGCATCTAAAGCTAAGTCAGTAACATGAACTTTGGAAGGAACTTTGAATGAATTATGGCTGTTAGCAATCAAGACAGTAATAACAGTTTAGAATTTATCCCATAAGTGATGGCTGTCCCTGGCAGGATATGGGGTAATTTGGAGACAGTGACACTGGAATAAAGATTCCTGCTGCACTGGGTAGTGTCTGCGATGGTGGAGATAATGCTTTGTGTCCAGTTGTTTATGCTCTAGCACAAAGAGTCGTGCATGTTCCAGATGTTGTGGGGAGACTTTCCCATATTCTTAGCTTTCTCTGATCTACCCCACTTTTTCAGATTGATTTATTATGCTTCCTGTAGATTTCATGAGCTGCATAGTATCCTTAGAGTAATGAGTTCTTTAATTATAGTAAGTGGAATTAATTTTATAATTTTCAACTAAGAATCCCAAGGACACGCACTTGAACTAAGAGGGCTGGTTATTCTTTGGACCTGGTTACTTGACTTCAAACAAATCAGGAAAGAAACTTATCTATGTTGAAATAAGAATAATCAACATGAGATTTTTTTTTTACAATGAGGATGACATGACTTCCAAATAAAATAAGCAAAGCATTGCTGTAAACTTTAATAATCACTGTCATCACCAAAGCTTTAAATTCTTGGCCAAGTATCACACCCACCTATTCTTTGCCTTGTTCTATAACCTTGGGAGTCTTGATTTAACATGGTATTAGCATGGTAAACATCTTTTCATTGTTACCAGTAGCCTATTATCATGATACTTGGACTCAGACTGGTGTTTTGGTGTTTTGGACTTTAGCCTGTCCATTATATTTCTCAAACAAGGAAACTCAAAAAAATGCATTTAATAAAGCTGTGGAGAAGGGAATAAAATACAGATGAAACACAGGAACTGTATTTACCATAAGAGAAGAAAGCTTTGGATTAAATTTTCATATCTTTGTTAGTGAAAAGCACTAACAATATCAGTCTGGCAGAAACACACTTTGAATTATTGGCAACAGGAAAGATTGCTGGGTTAAGCACGTTTCCATTGCTAAAATAATTTCTTAAACTTGTGCAACTCCTATGGAAAGCAGTGTGGAGTGCAGGGAAAAAGGAAACCACCTGTGGCTTCTTTTGTGCTATTACCTGCTTGCCTGTTTACACCAAAACCTGGCCTAAGGCAGGTTTTGCTTGTGCATTAGCAAACCTGTGACACCTTCAGATCAAAGGCCTTACAGGTACTCATGATGTTATGGAACATGAGGCAGGACATCTGAAACAGGCCCTGAGATATGATGTCACTCTAGGTATAAAAACAGAATGCTGTGAATAAAAAAGATGAGTCCTTCTTACCATTAGACAGGGACTACTGCGTTATTTTGCACATGTAATATTAGCTCATAAGGCTTGTGTAGTAGTTGACCAGTGGGTTGGATGGCAGTCAATCAGACCACCAACCTGGAAAGCTGGTGTGGGGCTGGAAGGAGACCTATCAGGTCGCCAGCTGTGTGTGTAGTGAGTGCCCCAGCAGGAATTAGGCTGTAGAGGGCCAATCAAGCAGCAGCCTGGCATTAGACTGCAGAGTGCCAATCCAGCAGCAGCTGGGAGGATTTGGGAGTGCCAATAGGGCATTGTCTGGTGTAGATAATAGATAAGACAGCTGGGCAGTGAAAAGATTGTCAGCCTTTGCCTCCATGGTTTAGGACAGCTGCTGGCATCTGTCTTGTGTTCTCCCTTCTCCCTGTAATCCAGTGGATGGGGTTCGAGGATCCATCTCTACAGGTGGTGGAGTGACACCACAGTGGAGAACTCTTAAAAAGCTGAAAATGAATCTTCCACCTGACCCAGTCATACTACTCCTAGATATATACCCATGATACTTGTCTTATTGCGGAGATACATGCATATCTATGTTTATTTCAGCTCTATTCACAGTAGGGAAGAAATGGAAGGAATCAAAGTGTCGCTCAACCGAGTGGATAAAGAAAATGTGGTACATCTACAAAATGGAATTCTATTCAGTGGTAAAGAAAGATGACATCATGAACTTTGCAGGTAAATGGATGGAACTTGAAGCCATTATGCTAAGTGAAGTAAAAAAGTCCCAGAAAAAAATAAACAACTTATGGTGTCCCTCATCTGTGGATGCTAGCACCAAACATCTCTTTATAAGGCAAACTGAATAATTCCCTTTTATTTCTTTGTTTTTAATAAATATAATACCTGATGTTACTCATCAGCTTACTATGTATTGTGGGAATGTAAAGTAAAATTATTTCTTTACCTGGATATAACTCTACTATCAAACTGTGAATCCCTAAATATGTTTTGGAATTAGCCTATAGTTTATTTTCAGACGTCATAATTTTGGTATATCTGTGGCATCCATATAGCATATATTGAAATGATATAAATTGGAAGGAACAACAACAAAATGACCAGGTCAGAGAACTGACTGAAACAGTAAATGTCTGTCCAAATCAGTAAACTTCAGCATGGAAAACTTTTTTAAAAGACTGAGAAAAAGATGAAAGACATTTATGGCAGAATGCATGAGCTCTGGCGGGGGGGGGGTGTGTGGCAAGGAATGGGAATTGGGTTTAAATTTGATTAAGAAATGTATGAAATAAACAAAGCTATAATAAAAATAAGATAAAAAGTAAATTCTCAGGAGTAAAAACTTTACCAGTTACACATCTCACAGAGAAAATATACAAATCTAGAGAGAATATACAATATCTAGAATATACAATATCTAGAATATACAAAGAACTAAAAATACTAATCATCAATAAAACAAACAAAAATCCAATTAAAATTTGAGGATGGAAGTAAATAGTTTTAAGAAGATGAAATGCAAGTAACTGATAAATACTTTAAAAAATCTTCAACATATTTAAACATCAGGGAAATGAAAATAAAGTCTCCTATGAACTTGATAAACTAACCCAGCAAAACCTGAAATTAAGGCTGTCACAGATATGTCATAGATGCATAAAGATATAATAGGTACAAATTCTACATAATATAAAATATCTGATCATCAAATGACACCAAGAAAGCATAAAAATCTTGCACTCAAAGTACAGAAATATATGTGGAAATTACCTACATGGTAAAAGACTTACATCTTTTTCTTTTTCTGGCCTTTTTGAGATAAGGTCCCTCTCTACCCAAATCTAGTCTACAACTGAGTACATAGACCAGGCTGGCCTGAATCTCACTGAGATCCCAGACTCAGTGAGATTCAGTGAGACCCCAGCTAGGAATTAGATCTTATGTACGTTTTTAATAGCTATTAAATATCAATCATAAGAAAACCTACTACCACTAAATGTGCATATAATATGATTAGGCTTATTTCTATAGAAGCTGTGTGGATGGAAGTAAGCACATGATTAGCATCCCTACCAATGGAGGAGGCACGAATGAAAAGTACAGTTAGACTGATGCACATATTTTTATAGTTAAGGATTAGCACAGCTACCATTCCAACATTGTTGAACATAAAGACCAGGAAAATCATGTTGCTGCCTTGAAATGCAAAATGGTCTGATCTGTTTGGAGAACTGCAGCATATGCCTAAACAAAGACCAATTTTAGGGAATTAATATATTTAATTATTGAATTTTCTTAACTATAAGCAATCTTTCAGTAGCAAGAAAATACCTATTAAGGAGAAAATTGTCAAGAAAATAAAAATCTCTGGGAACAGTGTCACTCAACAGTAACTAAACTTTGAGAATTACTTGAATTTCAACTGTTTTTATACACTTTTACTTTTCTTTATTTCCACGGAATATATCAGTTTATCACATACTGTGTATAATTCTGTGAGAATTTGTCACAATAACCAGAACACAATTCTGGTTTAGTCACCACACAGAAAATATCCCTTTCTCACTTTACAGCCACCTACTCCCCTAGCTATATCAAATGTCACAGCTCTGTCACTGGGACACTTCATTTTCAGAGAGCTCTGAGTCATTTAGTATATGACCTTCTCACTTTGCTTTCTGAACTCTGTGTAATTCTCAACATCCTTCTGAGATGAGATGATTTATTGTTTTCATGGCATCAGTGCAAGCCACCATATGGACGCTCCAGACTTTTTCTACTCATTTGAAGAACATTTATTTTTCTACGTAATTGTGTGTATATTTCTTACCTAAATATGTTATTCAATCATTCCTCCATGCCTTCCTCCACTCCAACACATGCCCATGCATCCCACACTCCTTTCAAATTATATGACTTCTTATTTAATTACATTGCTACACAACAACAACACCACACACACAACCACACACACACATAATGGACTGACTCCATTTTTGGGCTCATATGTGTATATTGTAAGCCTGGCCACCATTTGGGAAAGATAACCTGTCAGGCAAGTGTCCCACTTTTCATTAGCCAATGACTACCCACAGCTCTTCATCTAGAGATGAGACATGTGAAATTTCTTCCCTGCATGTTGACATGTCACCTGGTCATGTCCATGGTGCAGGTCTTGTTTAGGAAACAGTATATTGGCGATTTTTAGGGCAGCTTCCCTGTCATGTCTAGAGACCCACACTTCAGTTTGTGCTAATAACCAGAAATTATTATGGACACTCTGGTTTGCAAATGTCTAGTAATTATACTCTGAACAGTGCTAGGATCATGATGTTAGCTCACATAATATTAATTTTAACTTTGTAAGGAATGTCTTACAGTTTCCAAAATCATTTTAATCCTTCTCAGTACTGCCAGAAGGAATCACTTGCTCTAAATTATCACTCACACTTGATACTATTTATCTTCTGGGAAGAATTTCTTCAGGGTCAGCACACAGAACTTATGTTCCAGAAGGGGCCTGAACCTCCATATCAAGCCAGTAAACAGCATTCCTCCATGGCTGTGCTTCAGGCTCTGCGTCCAGTTCTTCCGAGTTCCTGCCTTGGGCTCCCTAAGTGATGAACTGTGACCAGGAGATGTAAGCTGAATACAACCCTTTCCTCCCCAAGTGGTGTTGGTCAGAATGTTTTGTCACAGAATGGAAGACAATTAAACAGAAATTGGTACACAGAAGAGTGGGGTATTGCTGTGACAAAACACTCGACCGACCACCAACTTGGGGAGGAAAGGGTTTATTCAGCTTACATCTCCCGGGTCACAGTTCAATCACTTAGGGAAGCCCAAGGCAGGGAATTCAGGCAGGGACCCTGGGCATGAGCTGAAAGCACAGGCCATGGAGGAATGCTGTAACTGCTTGCTCCCTGACCCAGCCCAGCCTGCCCTCTTATACAGTACACAACACCTTCCCAGGTGGCACCACCCATTGTGCTGGGCCCTCCCACATTGCCTGACATAAAGACAATACTCCACAGATGTGCCACAGGCCAATCCAATGGAGCCCATCCCCAATGAGGCTCCCTAACCCAGGTTGTCAAGTTGACACTAAAGCTATCCAGCACAATTGACCCCTGTCAACTTGACACACAAAACACATCACATTAAACCACCACCTTTCCAGTTCTTGTCCCCAAGTATGATGTTAACATTAATCACAACCTAAGACAGCCCATCCTAATAACCCAAGTCCTATAACATGTCCAACAACTTAAAAGTTCACAGTTCTGTTAACAAGTCTCTCTAACTGTGGGTCGTGCTGTATAAAAACCAAAACAGTGTACTGTCTTATTTCAAAGCGAAGAATCAGGCACCTCAACAAAAACCTAAGTCCAGCAAATTAACTCAAGGACCTGGGAACACCGGGATTCATCACGATATTATGGGCCCAAAGGGTCTCGCAGCTCCCTTCCTGACTCTGCATATGTGTCACACACAGCTCATCTCGCAGGCCCGGTCTGCACTTGAACTCCAGACCCACTCTGCCTCCTGCCTCTTCAGCAATTCCTACCGGTGTGTGCTCTTAGTGTCCACAACACACCTGGGTGCTGTGGAGCCTCAATGGGAATTAGGTTCATTGGATGGGCCTGTGGCCACATCTGTGGAGTATTGTCTTGATTGTTGAGCCAGTGGCGAGAGGCTCAGCCCATATGGGTGTGCACCCGGGCAACCGTGTGACGGTACATATTAAGAGGGTACAGCGCTCGGCAGGGCCACGCGGGAGCAAGCCAGTACAGCAGCACCTTCCTCCATGGGCCTGTTGCTTCCAGTCCTTCGTCATCCAGTTCCGCCGGAGTTCCACTTGGCTCCCTGAGTGATGAACTACGACCAAGGAGATGTGAGCTGAATAAACCCTTTCTTCCCCAAGTTGGTGTTGGTCAGAGTGTTTTGTCACAGCAATTGAAGACAAACCAGAACAATAACATACTGTGTATAATTCTGTGAGAATTCGTCACAATAACCAGAACACAATTACTTAGCCATCACACAGAAAATATCCCTTTGTCACTTTACAGCCACCTACTCCCCTAGCTATATCACATGTCACAGCTCTGTCACTGGGACACTTCATTTTCAGAGAGTTCTGAGTCATTTAGTATATGACCTTCTCACTTTGCTTTCTGAACTCTGTGTAATTCTCAACATCCTTCTGAGATGAGATGATTTATTGTTTTCATGGCATCAGTGCAAGCCACCATATGGACCTCCAGACTTTTTCTACTCTTTGAAGAACATTTATTTTTCTACGTAATTGTGTGTATATTTCTTACCTAAATATTGTATTCATATCATTTCCTCCATGCCTTCCCCCACCTCCAACACTGCCCATGCATCACACACTCCTTCTCAAATTAATGACTTCTTATTTAATTACCATTGCTACACACACACACACACACACACACACACACACACACACATAATGGACTGACTCCATTTATTGGGGCTCATATGTGTATATATGTAAGCCTGGCCACCATTTGGGAATAGATAACCTGTCAGGCAAGTGTCCCCCTTTTCATTAGCCAATGACTACCCACAGCTCTTCATCTAGAGATGAGACCATGTGAAATTTCTTCCCTGCATGTTGACATGTCACCTGGTGTCATGGTGCAGGTCTTGTTTAGGCAACAGTAATATTGGGATTTTTATGGTGCAGCTTCCCTGTCATGTCTAGAAGACACTATCTTCAGTTTTGTGCTAATAACCATGAAATTATTATGGACACTTGGTTTTGCAAATGTCTAGTAATTGTTACTCTGAACAGTGTCTAGGATCATGACTGTTGGCTCACATATTAAATATATTTTAACTTTGTAAGAAAATGTACAATTTTCGAGAATCATTTTATATCCTCTCAGTACTACCAGAAGGAATCACTTGCTCTAAATTATCACTCACACTTGATACTATTTCTGTATTTAGCATTTTTTTCCTCTTTCTGTCAGTGCCTTGGTTTAAAATTTCTAATAACTAAAGAATTGGAGCATTTTCTCAAGTGCTTATTTTCTTTCTGCTTTCTTTTAAGATGAGTGTTTTTTCACATTTTATGTGTTTTTCCCATTTCCAAATGTGTGTTGTAATTTAGCTGTTTTATAACAGTAATAGGGTGGATTTTTTTTTTTTAGGCAGGGTCTCCCTGTAGCCCCAGCTGGCTCATAACTCACTATGTACCTGCATCCTGAATGCTGGGATTAAAGGTATGGGCCACCACTCCCAGCATACACTGGAATTTTTAAGAGATCCAAGATGGAAGGTCTCTGTTTCAAGTTGATTGAAATTGTTATAACAGACCCAATGGCAGATATCTGTGGCTTGGTATTGATCCTAACCATCACCTTAAATGAGGATCTGATCATTAACTATTATTTGTTCTGTAAATTTCTCATAACTGTATTTATTAAATTTCTCATAACTCTATTTGAATAGAGAAAAATTCTCTATTCAAATGTCTTTTGTGTATAAATCTACATAAAATTCTTTAAATATCATTGATATAAGTAATGTCAAATACAAAACTAGAAAAAACTTCTAGGCTTTCTTTTCATCCACAACAATATTTTATACCAAAGAAAGATTCTGATGAAGAACAATTTGTTTACATTTTCCTTTATGGATCAAGTGTTTGTCATCGTTTCTAAGAACTCTTAATCCTAAGCAATGAAACTGTGTTCTATCTTTTTCATTTTATATTCATATGCCATATAAATTTTACATTAATTTTTTGCCAGATAGTGTGTATTTAGATCTAGATCATTATCTAGATCATTGTCTAAAACCCTATGATATTTTCACTTGGTATGGGATTCTCTTTTTATTACAATTTAAAAAATTTGTTTCTGTTACTTCAAAAATATAGTGTCACTGTCTTCCAGTGTCCTTTGTTCCTAATGAGTCTTCTTTATTTGATGTTTTTTTTTTATTAATTTTATTTATTTCTGTATGTGTATGAATGTCCTGTCTGCATGCAAGTTTGTGCACCCGTGTCGTGCAATGCCGCGGAGGTCAGAAGAGGGTGTCAGATTCCCCTGGAACTGGAGTTCTCCTAGAATTGGAGTTTCAGACGGTTCTCAGCCGCCATGTGGGTGCTGGGGATCGAACCCGGGTCCTCTGTAAGAGCGGTCGGTGCTCTTAACCGCTAGGCCATCTCTCCAGCCCTATTTGATATTTTTGTTCCTCTGTATATACCCTATCGGTTTCTCACTGCTTTTTAAGATTTCTTTCTTATTTGCTTTTGATAATTAAATAAAGTTGTGCTCATACAATTTTATTATGTGACATTGGCTGGCCTGGAACTCACTAGGTAAACTAGACTGGTCTTGAAATCACAATGATTCACTCACCTCTGCCTCTCAATTGCTGGGATTAAAGACATGAACTCCACACAAAACCACCTTGCTATTGTTTTTAAAGTCTGAATAATTTCAAACCATTAGTAATATTTACTATGTTATTCCTACCCCAAATTCTCTCTTGGCTCAATATCATGTAGAAGAGGTTTCTTAAAGTTCAGTAAACATGTTTCCTATTTAAATTGGTATTTTTTTTAAATTAGTTTTTATTGATGCTTTGTGCATTTCATACATTTTTTTCAATTCAGTTCAGGCTTATTTCCCTTTCCCTCCCCCCCCACCCCCACCCCATCCCAGATCATGCATTTTGCCATAACTGTCCTGCATCTTTCTCTCAGTTTTTTTTTTTTTNCAAAAAAAAAAAAAAAAAGATCAACCCGGAACCATACGGTAGGAATCTTGGAACCATCCGGAAAGTCTGTTAGAACATGTCATAGAGCGCTGACCAATATTGAAACTCTTGGACATGCATAAATTATACACTTGATGAGTTCAGTGACAATGACCACAATTAGAATCATGAGAAGACCTCAAAATGACGTTAAGTTGAACTTTCTGTGGAAGAATATAACCGCAAACTTAACAAGAGGGAGAATGCAAACCATATGCCGTGTAGCCCTAAAAATCGACACTAACAGCGAAGTGTGGGAAAAATACCTTTTTGCACGACAAAAAAACGCTGTAACAGGCTAAATCAAAACTCAAGAGCAAAATCTTGTCTCCTGAAGCAACAGTCACAAAAGAACAAAAGACCTGCAAAACTTACGCAATTTAATGGCCGTCGTCCCCTGCGACTCCTTTGTTCCCGCCCACCAAGTTTCCAGCCGGGACCAGAGCAGAGGGAACAGCGACCCTGCTCACCCGAGAACGGTCCCTCCCCTGGGGCCGGGTCGGGACCCCGTAGACGTGTTCCCAGTGAGACCCTCTCCCAGCTGCCCCCCGCCATGCCCCGCCTTACGGAGTGCCTTGTAGCACCTGTGTGGACCTGGCCTTTACCTGAGACGCGCCTAGACGCGTCATGGGCGTCCTACCCCTGCGACCCCGGTCCCGGCCCACAAGTCCAGCCCGGGGTACCCAGAGCTCAGAGGAAAACGGCCGAACCCACGTTAACCTCCATGGGCTCCTGATGCCACAATAGACTTACTGTTCATCTCCTACCTCACAGCGTTCCGGTAGAATTTATCATGCCACAGTCATAGACTTCCACGGACTGTCATTATATACACAGGGCGGAAAATCTGTCTAATTACATGGTATTAAACATTATCCAAACATGTGTCTATGACAAAGTAACCTACCATAAACTATTAGTGCTGCTTTCACAATAAACCTATATATCTAATTGCTTCGATTCTTCATTAGTAGGGATCGTAACAGCGTTTATTCCTGGAAAAACTGTCAGCCATGAAAGGAAACAGCCCAGAGAATTGACCCAGAGTCCAAGTTTAACACTCCAGAGAGAGTGGACTGTTTTACCTCTCATCCCACCTGTGCCCCTTTTCTAAGCCTAGGGACACGAACCTGCCGGAAAGTGATCGGGGGCGTGTAGAATGTAAGGCTGCGAATTGGGGTGAATGGTGAAAAAACAGCAATGTAGTCTGGACAACTCATTTGATCAACCTGATTGAACAGCAAACAACCTGCACCCCCCCAGCTGGATGGTGGGGCTGTAGGTAAAGTTTGGGCACAACAGCCTGCAGATTAGGTTTTGCATGAAGGATGGTTGTCGACCTCACTGATTATCACTTATAGCTAGAAAATGAAAAAAAAAAAAAAAACTTGAGAGCGAAAGATGCAGGAGCCAGTTATGGCAAACATGCATTCGATCTGGCGATGGCGGTGGGATAGGTGGAGCCGGGAGCGAGGGAAAGGAGGGATAATTATAGCCTGAACCTATGAATTCTTAGACATCAGACAAGATGTACTGAAATAGTACCTACCACAAGCTTCTATCCAATGAAAGAGAGCTGAGAATTTGACATTAAAAATTTAATACCGAGATCTAATAGGAAAACATGTTTTACCCGAATCTTTAAGACAACCTCTTCTACTATGATCATGAGCCAAGGAGAATTTGGGTATCCAGGTAGGACAATAACATAGTCGACAAGCATATATACTTCACGATGCGTTTTTGAACACCTTACCTTCACAGACTTAAAAACCAATAGCAAGCGGCTGGTTTCTGACTGTGCGTAGATCATTTCATGTCTTTAATCCTCAGCAACGTGAAGAGCGCATGAGGTGAAGTTGCACTGATCATGTTGAATTTCCAAGACCACTCAGCACCGATCCTTACTCTTACGTGAGTTCCCAGCCAGCCTAAGCTACACATATATTAAATTGTCCATGAGCACCAACTTTATAATTTATCACTAAGCACTCAATAAGGAACATGCGGGAAATTTCCTTCAAATAAGCAGCTTGCAGAAACCGCGTAGTGGTATATACAAGAGGAAACAAAATATATCAGAATAGGGCCTGGACGTAGATGGACCACCCTAGCGCCCGGTACCAGCAGGCACGCTCGATCCTCGTCCCACCGACTCTACAGAGGACCGGGCGACCTGTCGGATCTCCCAGACACGCCCACCTATCCGCCTTCGCCGCATCTGGCAGAACCGTCTTGAAACCTCCGAATTCTAGGAGAACTCAGTTCCACCGGGAGTCTGACACCCTCTTCTGACCCTCCGCTGCGCCATTGCCACAGACACCTCTGGCTCGACCTGCGGACTCGGTCGTTTGCCACAAATTTGCAATTTGCAGACACAGGACATTCTCATACACATTACAGAAATAAATAAAATTAATCAACAAAAAAATAAATACACTCAAATAATGAAAGGACTCATAGGAACAAGCGGACACTGGGAAGAACGATGGTGACACCTAATATTTTCTGAGGACCGACCACGTTCAATCCCTGCCTGATCATAGTAGCATGACCTGTCCTAGCTGCGCTCATAGTATTTCTTAGTCAAGGCAATAACATCTGATCAATTCATGCTAATTCCAAGATAATTTCTAATTCTCAACAAATCCCGCTTATAACTTTTTCAGAGAACCGTCACAATCCCTTCTCCTCTTTTACCACAACTTGATCCACCCCATTAGTTATACAAACATTTTTCTCAGAGGATTTTATCATCTTTAATTCAGACCCCTCTTTCACTTAAAGCCTGATATATCTCACACCGTGTCCACAAACCAGTTATTCCATAGCTGCCGTGGTTTGGGTAATTAGGACTATAATGTTTCATTCATATTTATAGATATTCTTTTTCTTGATATCCAAATGAATGTTATTTAGGTTTTTAACTTTTTCTGCAAATCTTTCTAACAATCCTAATCCGAATCAGTCCACCTATCTGGCAAAAAATTAATGTTAAAAATTTTAATGGCAGTATGAATATGAAAATGAAAAAACTACGTAGAACACAGTTTCATTGCCTTAGCATTAAGCCGTTCTTAGACAACTGATGACCAAACACTTGATCCCATACAAGGAAAATGTAACACAAATTGTCTTCATCAGAATCTATCTTAATTGGTACTACAGAAATTTGTTGTGGATGAAAAGAAAGCCTAGAAGTTTTCTAGTTTTTGTAATTTGCACTCATTATTATATCATTATATTCAACTATTGAATATTTCAACTAGAATGTTTACTTGTTACGTATTCTATGTACATCAAAAGACATTTGAACTAGAGAATTTTTCCTCTATCTAAATAGAGTTAGATGAGAAATTTAATAAATACAGTTATTGACGAAATTTAGACAGGAACATAATAATAGTTAATGATCACGATCCTCATTCTAATGGCTCGAATGGTGTAGGGATCAATACCAAGCCACAAGATACTGCCATCTGGCTCTCGTACCTCCCCGTTCATAACAATTTCAATCAACTTGAAACAAGAGACCTTCCATCTATGGATCTCTTCAAAAATTCCAGTGTATTGCTAGGGTGTGGTGGCCCATACCTTTAAACCCAGGCATTCTCGGTGCAAGTTGCTACAAGACAGTGTTTGGGAATAGCCAGCTGGGGCTACAGGGATACATGCTAAAAAAAAAAAATCCACCCTATTACTGTTATAAAACAGCTAAATTACAACACACATTTGGAAAATGGGAAAAACACATAAAATGTGAAAAAACACTCATCTTAAAAGAAAGCAGAAAGAAAAATAAGCACTTGATGAAAATGCTCCAATTCTTTATGTTATTAGTAAATATTTAAACCAGGCACTGACAGAAAGAGAGAAAAAATGCTAAATACAGAAATAGTATCAAGTGTGAGTGATAATTTAGAGCAAGTGATTCCTTCTGGTAGTACTGAGAGGATATAAAATGATTCTCGAAATTGTACATTTCTTACAAAGTTAAATATATTTAATATGTGAGCCAACAGTCATGATCCTAGACACTGTTCAGAGTAACAATTACTAGACATTTGCAAAACCAAGTGTCCATAATAATTTCATGGTTATTAGCACAAAACTGAAGATAGTGTCTTCTAGACATGACAGTGTTTTTTTTTTGGTGTTTTTGAGATGGGGTCTCTCTGTAGTCCCAGCTGGCCTGGAACTCACTCTGTAGACCAGGCTGGACTTGAACTCACAGAGATCCACCTGCCTCTGCCTCCCGAGTGCTAGGATTAAAGGCGTGTGCCACCACGCCTGGCTTAGATCTACCTTGATTAAAGGAGTCTTCAATTCTTTTGTGAATCACAGAATCCTGCTTATGTACACAGCTAAGTGGTTTTATTCTATCCCATATAATGTGACTTTTGCCTAGCCGAGTGCTAGATGTTTATGTTTACATTCTCTTCAGTCTTGTTATTGCAAACAGGTTTCGTTTCAAAAGTTATATTATTTTTGTAATTTTGCTATTGCTTTGGTTAGAGAATAGAAAGTTTTAGTATAGGATAATTAGCTACTTTCAGTAGAAGCAAGAGTCATTACTGTACTCTACTCTCCATGAAATGTGAAAATTTTTCTTTTGGATAGAACCAGTAATTCTTGACTTCTCTGACAATCACGTGGTATTTTCTCCAGTCCTATCTATCACTGAGTCCCTTCTTCACAAATGAATATTCTTGTATGCCATCTGGCATGTTCTGCAAATCTCCACAGGTTTTCCTCTTTGGAGCTGTCTCTGCTGCTGCCGTCTGCACAGTGAACTCTAGATACTCTCTTCTTCTTGAGCTCCATTTCTCCAATAAGGAGATATGTGATACCTCTGTCATAGACTGCTATCCAAGTGCTGAGCTCTGTAGATTCTCTCAAGGAAATCAAGTGAAGCAACAGTATACCTAAGTTTGATCCTGCATGTCAGGTAGCACTGCATCACCCTTTGCTGCCCAGTGATGATAGTCTGAAGCCTATTGTTTCAGATGTGTAGAATGAATATTTTCTTTCAGGCAAATTGGATAATTCATTAATTATCAACCTTGGTCAATGTTCCTTTAGCTTTGCACTTCTTTTAAGAGAAGGAAAGTTAGCTATACTTCAAAAATATTTTTTCTTCAGGTTTTGTACATTTCCTACAATAGTTCTTAATTAAATTTAGATCCCATTCACCATTTGTGCCCCACTTCCCCACCAGCCCTCATGCACATGGTAAGTCCTATTCAGTCAAACATTTTACCCAAATGCCCTTCAACCATATTCATGCACTGGAGTCTTTTCAGCCTCTGTGGAGATCTTAAAGGAAGTTTATTTTGCCTCACCCAGGAGTAATCAGTTTCTTTTTTTTAATTTTATTTATTTTTGTATGTGTATGAATGTACTGTCTACATGTAGGTTTGTGCACCTGTGTCGTCCAATGCCGCGGAGGTCAGAAGAGGGTCTCGGATTCCCCTGGAATTGGAGTTCTCCTGGAATTGGAGTTACAGATGGTTCTTAGCCGCCATGTGGTTGCTGGGGATCGAACCCGGGTCCTCTGCAAGAACAGTCAGTGCTCTTAATCGCTAGGCTATCTCTCCAGCCCCGAGTAATCAGTTTCTTTTTTTTTTTAATTTTTTTATTAATTTTATTTATTTCTGTATGTGTATGATGTACTGCCTGCAAGTTTGTGCACCCGTGTCGTGCAATGGCGCAGAGGTCAGAAGAGGGTGTCGGATTCCCCTGGAACTGGAGTTCTCCTGGAATTGGAGTTTCAGACGGTTCTCGGCCGCCATGTGGGCGCTGGGGATCGAACCCGGGTCCTCTGTAAGAGCAGTCGGCGCTCTTAACCGCTAGGCTTTCTCTCCAGCCCCGAGTAATCAGTTTCTAGCAGTACTCAGGATAGTGCCAGCCACCACCCATTTCCCTTACATTACTGTGAAGCCTTGTCTGATTGAGTTGTCATGAGTCTTGTGCTAGAGGTCACAAATTAGGTATACTTTTGAGTTTTCTTTTTAATTTAAAACTTATTTTTAACTGGAACATAAAACATACAAATTACACACATCAGTGAGGTTCTTGTGATGTTTGAATATGTATATACATTATGTAATGTTCAAAAAAGTATGTGTGTTCATTTTCTCAAACATTTATAATTTCTTTAGAGCGAAAACATTTAAAATCATTTCTACTGACTCTCTGAAATATACAGCACATGACAGTTATCTATGCTCACACCACTGTGTGTTCTTGTATAACTAGCTCATCATAGATTCAGTATTAGAGAAGTAATTGGGTATTTAGGAAGTTGTGGAAAATAATTATTCTTATATTTTATTACAATGATGTTCTAAAATCATCTAACACTTAGCATATAATCTTAATTTTCCCTCAGAAAATAATGTTTCATTTAACATTTGATATTTTCTTTCAAGGACTAATATGGTGAAGGTTCTAGTAAATTTTTGAGGTACTTTTTTTTTTACCAAGGTAGAGATACACTATAGCTATATAATTACAGGTAATTGAGAGAGGATTTGATTAAAAATATACTGTCTATTTTAATCACATCGCAATATTCTTCCTCAAATGGACTCAACTTCTTTGATAACGAAGCAATTATTCTGGAAGTTGGCTTGGGTTTGGAAACTTAATGAAAGGCTGATTTCCCCTTTGTATTGACTTGATCGGTGTTTTTGTTCATCAGGCCCAGAATTATCCTGTGTAATCTTAAATAATATTTTATTATACTACCTACCTAATGTATTCAAGACACAAAGTGATAATTTAGCTATCATTTAAGATCCTTGTGGGGCAACATATTCTATCTGGCATTCTAGATTGCTGGCCATTAATGCAGTTTCTAATGCAACACTTTAAAGTATTGCCACATGGCTTCTAAATCTACATTTATGTAATTTTCATTGAAATCAAGGATAAGGTGAAATGGCAGCAACCGTTTCCCCTTCTTTAACATTCAGAAAATAACCCAACAGCTTTTCATGGCTCTTGCTATTTCCTAAAGTAAGGCTTTTACTTAAACCCTAGTGAAGGCAAAGTAAACATGTATTTTCCTCAGGACATGAGGTAAGGCAAATCTGTGGCTCATAGCCACTCTTCTTAGTTCTCTATGCCTTACATTATTTTACTTTTATTGTTTGATAAATGTTCTGGTATCACCATATTACTGAATATAGACTACCGTGAATCACAGTTTTATTTAGTAACCCAGGAAAAATGTTAAAGTTCCTCTGTAAGATTAACCACAGTACCCCACTCTCTCAAATAGACATGTCAACTGGGCAAAGAATAAATGGAGAAACATCAGAATTAAATGATATCACACATCAAATGGAACTAACAGTCATGTACAGAATATTCCACTCAGGCATCAAAGAATACACATTCTACTCAGAAGCCCATGGAAGTTTCTCTAAAGTAGACCACATACTGGAGCATAAAACAAATCACAACCAATGCAAAATCACATAAAAAAAACCTGAAATAGGTGTCTGGAGAAATGTCTCAGCAGTTTAGAATACTGGTTACTCTTCCAGAAGACCTGCATTCTATTTGGCTAACAATTGTCTGTGACCACTTCTGTGTATATGATGCCCTCTCCTGGCTTCTTTGGGCATTACACACATGAGAGGCACTAACATAGACACATACGTGGGAAACTCATACACATAAAAATAATAAAATATTCAAAAAGTTGAAATAACCCTGTGTATTCTACTGGACAACAACGCAATAATGCCTGCAATCAAGAGCAAATGAAATCTAGTAACTGTATGAATTCATGGAGATAAATCAACCCATTTCTAAGTGATGAATGGCCAAAGAAGAAATCAAAACAGAAATAAATATTCCTGGAAATAGATGAAGATGATAACACTAAGCAACAAATACTCTGGGACACATTAAAATCAGTTTTAAGAGGAAAGTTTATGGCTCTAAACACCGGCATTAAAAAAATCAGAAAGAGCACAAATAAGTGACTTAATAGTAGAACTCAAAAATCTGGTAAAGCAAAAATAAAATAATGCAAACCTATCAAGTGAAAAAGAAAGGATAAGAGAGCAGAAATCAGCACAATAGAAAGAAAACAAACAATACAAAGAATAGAAGGATCTAAGAAACTGGAAACAACAGCCAGCCACTTAGCACAGCTAGCCAAAAGAAAGAAAGAGCAAATCCAAATCAATAAAATCAGACACAGAGGGAAAACTTTCAACAAGAACAAAAAGTTCCAGAGAAGATTATAATGGAATATTTAAATACATATACTCCACCAAATTGGAAAATTTGAAAGAATGGATGAATTTCTACATTCAATGGAGCCAAAAAGTTTAACCTAGAAGAAATCAACTGCTTAAATAGACTTATAGCAAATAAGGAAATGTAAACATTCATATAAACCTTGACTAAAAAATTTGCATATGGATTCATAGCAGATTTTTTTTTTGGTCTTTTCGAGACAGGGTCTCCCTGTAGCCCCAGCTGTCCTGGAACTCACTCTGTAGACCAGGTTGGCCTTGAACTCACAAAGATCCGCCTGCCTCTGCCTCCCAAATGCTAGGATTAAAGGAGTGAGCCACAACGCCCAGCTCATAGCAGATTTTTATTTATAGTAAAAAATCTTTATATCATTTCACAAATGCAGTAACAGAGGGAGAGCTCCCAAACTCCTTCTATGAAGTCATCCTACTCTCATTCCCAAACCACATAATGACAGACCATAAAAGTAAGCTACAGGCCCATATCACTTAATTAACATAGATGCAAAAATCTCAATAAAATATTCAAAAATAGGATACGAACACATATCAGAAAGATTATCCACTGAGATCAATTAGGCTCTCTTCCACGGATTCAGAAATAGTGCAATATAAGTAGATTATTAAATGTAGTAAATTGTACAAATGAGCAAAAGACCAAAAATATGATCCAGTTATACAACTTCACAGACACGTAAATGTCTTATCATCTTACTACAGAGATTCTTGCTTAGCTATGTTTTTGCTGCTCTTTTCAAAATAGCTAGGAAATGGAAAGTACCTAAATGCCCCTCCTCCAATAAATGAATAATATAATCTGGCACATTTATACAATGGAGCTTTACACAGCAGTAAAGAAAATGAAATTTGGAGATAAATGGAGAGAACCAGAAAATGTTATACCAATGGAAGCAATACAAACTTAGAAAAGCATGCAACACATGTTCTCTGTCATTTGTGGATCTTAGCTCCAAATATTTAGATGTGAGTATGTGTCCTGATGCTACCTCGGGATCTAGGAAAATGGAAAATAACTGTGGGGGTAAAATGGTCAAAAGAGCTATAGACGCTGTGATAATAAGAGGCAGGTGTTACCAAAGAGGAAATGAGGGAAATGGGGAATGCTTTTATTTTGCAGGTTGTAGAAGGAATAGAGGAAAGAGAGGAAAGATAAAAAATGCGCAGGTGGAATGAAAAGCCAAAGGGAAATATATTAGTTCAAACGACTACTGAAATATACACATATAATAACTGTATAGTGAATGTGTGTATCTGAAAGCCATGGCTAGATCCTAGGGACATATCTACTACTGCCACTTTCCTAAATATAGTTGGTAATGGTATTGTAAACATTTGTATTTCCACACACATAAAATGTAGCTTCTTTTTGCAAAGAAGTTTTTTTTTTTTTTTTTTTTTGCAACAGATGGAGACTGTACAGATCTACAAAAATGGTAAAAATGCAGTGAATAAGTGACTTTGGAGTGTCCCACCCCCCACAATAGGTACATACACAATGCAATTTTTATACCTGAGGCTCAGGGAACATCATACAAGACAGGGTGATAAGGCTGTATGAGCCAGAGGTCCAGGGCACCTGTCGCTAGATGGTTTCTCCTAAACATGTCAAGGAAGATACACCCATGACATATCAAAAATATGGTTGCCTAAAGGAGACTTACATAATGGCCACAGCAAATGACATGAGAGTATTGATGGAGGAATTTTCATGGCTTGAACCTCTAGATGAAGAGCTAGAGTTAATCAGATAAAGGGATAGTGAGAGAACAGTGGGAAGATAATTCTCTCCAAGAACAAGCTCCCTGTGAGTTGTCAGGCCTAAACACAAGTATATTCAAGCAACACTAAATGGACTCTGTAGGCTCTATACACCCACACACACACACACACACACACGCATGCACGTGTGTGTGTGTGTGTGTGTGTGTGTGTATAGAAGAGTAGGAATGGGAGAGGTTGGAGTGTAAATTGATATAATTGATGTAAATAGAGTAATCACATAAAATTCTCAAAAACAATTAAATTAAAAGTCAAGTGTAGTAACATATGATGTGTATGGAGAATCAAATTACAAGCCTTCTTTGTGTCTTTCTACAGGAAATAATTTTCATTATTTTAGGAGTTTCTTTTGTTCCTTTGACCAATTGTAACACTCATGAGAATTCATAAAGAAGCACACATGCCCACCAAAAGACCAGCTCAGAATATAACTGATAAGATGTTTTTACTTCAGGCTTGTCTGTAAAGTAGCCAACAATAACTCAACCATTATTTTTATTTTAATAAATGTAAATTTTAATATTATTTAAATTTAGTAATATTTAATATAAACATGGAGATGGGGAGGCCTAATCTGGATTTTATGTATGACAAAATTAAATTTCCCATAAAAATATTATAAGGCATGAAATTAAAAAAATAATGAATGGTTTATTCAGATGTTCCAAATTAACCAACAGAGAATGTCCCTGCAAAAGTATGTATGTTGTACTTAGTAGGAAAAATATTTTAACAAATAATTTTTAAAGTTTAATTTTAAGCTTTTATGAGTGTGTTGGCTGCAGTTGTAAATACACCATGTGTGTGCAATGTCTGTGGAGACCAGAAGAGGGCGTCGAATGCCCTGAAACTGGAGTTACAGACGGTTTTGTTCTGCCATGTGGGATCTGAGAACTGTACCTCGGTCCTTTGCAAGAGCAGCGAGTGCTCTTGACCAAGGTGCCATCTCTCTAACTACTAGAATAAGATAGCCAAGGGATGTGAGGGCTGAAGTAGGAATATCATTAGTTAACAAAAATGCAAAGTCAGTAATTAGCAAGAGTATAAAGTGGAATCTTGAAGTCTAGAAGCCAATAAAGATTAAGATGAAAAATGTACTACAAGGATTCTGAAGTAGATTTGAACTATCAGGACAAAATTAATTACCACACTTAAAGATAAGAAATATGTACTTATGTAAGACCTTGTCATCTTTTACAGAAAAACTATAGTTCATGGATTAGCATACCATCCATACATCTGTGCTATACCAATGTAACCTACCATAATAATTAGTACTGTTTAAATGGCTGTATATCTAATTGCTTGTGCTTCATTAGTAGGATTGAAAGGTTATTCCTGGATAAACTGCCAACCCATGAATGGAAACAGCCTGAACTGATTAGTCCAAAACGACATCTCCAGAGAAAGTAGACTGTTTTGCTTCTTGCCCACTTGTGCACCTATTTCTAAAGCCTAGGGAACAATCTGTGGAAGAGGGGTGGTAGAATGCAGTGAATTGTGAAACTATAGCAATATAGACTGGACACTTATTTGATCAACATGATTGAACATACAAGCCCCTCCAGCTGGATGGTGGGAGCCTTGGGCTGTGTGGGTTTGGGCATAGTTGCCTGCAAATTGGTTTTACATGAAGGATGCTTATATTCATTACTTATTACTTATTGTTAAAAAAATCAAATAAAAAACAACAACAAAAAGAAATATGTATTATGAATACAGAAAAAAATGAAAAAGAATGAATCAAGCTGAAGAAATTCGTAAGGTGTTTTCAATATATGTTGCAATATAGTCCAATCACAAAATGTAATCAAGGAGTATAAAAAGCAAGACTTTTTTATTTATACAAGAGTGAAAAAAATAAAATGAAAATTAAAGTTAAATAAATATAAAGTACATTAAAAAATAATCCCAGCTGGGTGTAGTGGTGCATGCTTTTAATCCCAGCACTCAGGGAGCAGAGGTAGGTTGATCTCTGTGAGTTCAAGGACAGCCTGGTCTACAGAGAGAGCTACAGGCCAGCTGGGACTAAAGGGAGACCCTGTTGCAAAAAAATGTAAAAGTATAATAATAATCCCAAGGGAGATGAGTGTGCAAAGGGTGGGGAGAAAACTGAGTTATCTGAACACGTTTTTGATGCATGTATGTGTGTGTGGGGGGGTGCATGTGTGTGTGTGTGTGTGTGTGTGTGTGTGTCTGTCTGTCTGTCTGTCTGTGTGTAATACAGATGTGGCCTGCCATCCTCTGCATTTCACAGACTGCAAGTTATCCAAAGTCTGGTCCTTGTGCTTACATAACAAGCACTTTACCAACAGAGCCACCTCTTCAGCCTCAGTGAAAACTGCTCCAATTCGATGAAAGATGTGAATCTGCAATGTTAAGAAACCCAATCATCACTAAGAATGATAACCTTAGAAAACACACAAGGAGGGGAAATCTTTCAGATTTTTACATAGCCTGACTAGAGTCCAGTGAATGAACTTGGACCCAAGGACTTCTGGGTACAAATGCTTGACACAGATGAAAGAATACATAGAGTCCAGTTAGTGGGGGGGGGCGAACTTTGGGAGGGCACATATGAGGGAGTCTAAATTTGATTAAGGACTATTATATGGAATACACAAAATTCAGTAAAAATATATTCAGAAAACACACAGTGACAGACTTTGAAGACATCAAATTGTAAAGATTTTAAAAGTCTGTCTATAGCCAAAAGAACTATCCATTCATTTGTTAATACAAAAAAAATGAATATCATAGATAGATGCTGAAGAAATTAATTACTGCTAGATCTCCCTTGCAGGAAATAAGGAATTAAATGAAAGAATCTTAGTGTTCTAAGCAACATGAAGAAGTAAGGGCATCGAGGGGCGGGCAGCTTGGCTTAGGGACTCACATGGTGAAAGAGAGAAGGAACTTCTGTAAATTGTCCTTAGACCTCCACATACACATACACCACACGCGATCTCATATAACCACACTAGTAAACTAAATGTAAATAAGTTAATTAATATAATAAAATAATTTTCAAGTAAATGGATTAATATCTTCAATAAAGACAGAGATGTTTGAAATCAGGTTAAATAACTAAAAATACTAGTTACATGTGATCTTGAAGAGAATCATTTAAATATAAAGATACCAATAAGGTTAGTTGACAGAACAGAAAGAATATTCTGTGTTGACAGAGTAACTTAGTGGGCAGTGTAGATGTAGCCATATAAGAAACAGACTGTCAAAGCAGCTGTAAAGAAGTGGGGTATGGTAGCATACCCTTAGCTGAGTTACTGGACACCAGAACAAGAAACCAATCTTTACAAAGAAGGAAAATTTATGAGACAATTAAAAGAATACAATGGCCATATGAACTAACAAAGAATCCAATAAAAAAGAAGAATGAATCCACATATTTATGCACTTAATGGAGTTGAAATCTATGAAGCAAATACTTCTAACATGGTGGATCAGTAGAAGAAATAAACCATTCTATAATAATATAGTGGAAAACAATATTCTACTTAACTATTCTACTTTAATTTTTATAAGTGTTGGAACATACTCATTGTAAATATATATATATATATATATATATATATGTATATATATACTAAGTGCTATAAGATAAAGGAGCCAATAACAGAAAATAGTTTAAAATCTGTCAAGATCAAATACCAATGAGTAAAAGAATTAATGACAAAAGGAAAAAAACAACTTAGAGCTAAGTAATGGAAGAAATGGAAAATTGATATTGTGGAATTTAGTGAAAATCAAAATCATGCTTATGGTAAGTTTGTAACTGGAAAGTTTCCTCAATTGTGCTCTTCAATTATCTGTCACTGTAACAAAACAGTGATTCCAGTCTTATCAAGTGGGATGCTGGTTACTCTTAAGTTTTCCAGGTTTCAGGGCGGGGACCCCAGCCGTGTTGTTTGGGATTATTGTGGCACAAGACAAAACTTTTCTCATCTTTTTCTATCCAGGAAGCAAAGAGAGAAAAAAAGAGACCTGCCTCCTAATACTCCATTCAAGTATACAACCCCAATGACTTGACTCTTTTCCAGAGAACTTTCCTAATAATGGCCTCACCACCAAGACCTAGCGATTAAGAGCACCGACTGCTCTTACAGAGGACCCGGGTTCAATCCCCAGCACTCACATGGCAGCTAAGAACCATCTGTAACTCCTATTCTAGGAGAACTCCAGTTCCAGGGGAATCCGAGACCCTCTTCTGACCTCTGAGGCATTCCAGGACACGGGTGCACAGACCTGCATGCAGACAGTACATTCATACACATACAAAAATAAATAAAATAAAAAAAAATAAAATGAGGAAATAACTCATGGTAATATGCTATCTTCATAAAAGTAAGAGTAAGATGTGCACTTTTCTCAACTGACAGAAAAGATCCTTCAAAGAATTCTAATAACCATTCCATGATAAAAATCTCATAGAAACCTAGGAATACAAAAGAAGTAGCTAAAACATGCACAGACATACACAGACACATACAAGAGTATATAATTTTAAATCTAAGCATCGTATATGAGATATTTGTCTTTCTATTAAAGGCCTTTTCTATATCAAGTTACTAGTTGAGATACTCATGTGTTTTTTGTTTGATTTCTTTGTTTTGAAAATTTCATATATGACCACACTGTATTTTCATCATATCCAACTTCTCTCCCCTTGCAATGCCTCTCAGGACCCCAGCATCTCCTGACAAATTCACGTCCTCTTCATATATAGTGTACAAAAAGGCTCAACCTTTAAAAATGAATCTCTCTCCCCTCAACAGCCTTCAACAGCCTGAAACTCTTTTGGTGTCTGTTCTTTTTTAAAGTTATGTGTTATGTTTATCATATGTATGTGAGTACATTGCCTGCATGTAGTTAGGTATACCCATGTCATCCAGTGACCACAGAGGTCAGAAGAAGGTGTCAGAGTCCCTGGAACTGGAGTTATTGATGAGTGTTAGCTGCTATGTGGGTGCTTGTAATCAAACCTGAGTCCTCTCCAAGTGAAACCAGTGCTCTCAACCACTGAGCCATCTCACCAGCTAATCTGGTTTCTGTTCTTAATTCTAGGAATGTGCTGTATTACAATTATCAAGTTACATAAGTTGAACTACCTTAGAGTCCCTGGAATGAAACCAACTTGGTAATCATGTATTTTTGTTGATTGTACTAGTGATGACCTGTCTAGTGTAGTTTTTCTTAGATAAACTGAATTTGTAATTTCCAATATTTCTAATTTAACAAACCTTAATTTCCTCCCTCAATTCTCCTTCCACCTTGTTGATTTTCTCATTCACTTCTCAGACCTTTTACTTAAAGCTGATTTTTCTCTCTCAGTCCTGGTTTGAATTTATTTCTATTTGTATCTTCTTTCAAGACATTAGTCACTTTTTCCATACATCTGGAATATTACCTGTTTCAGCATCATTAGTTCAGTATTTGATGAATAAAGGCCTTTGATGGAGTTAAGTTGCCTTGCTTTTTTGTTTCTTGTTTTTCTCTGTTGTTATTTGTGTATTTATTGGTTTGAATTTTCTTTTCTGCTTTTTGGGGGTCAGAGATATTATTTTTTTTTAGTCTTTTTTTTTCTTTCAAAAACTACTATTTGTAGGACAAATGAAAAACAAATACGCACTGTTGGATTTCCCAAACTCCACAGTCCTGTGTAGAGGAAGAGCACACTCAGCAGTTTAAACAGAGTCAGAGGGTATAATGTCAGTTCTTTGTTTCAGAATCAGGGTCTGCTGTCAGATGATCCCCCCTATACTTCTTCAAAGGCCGTGGTAAGCGTTGTGCAGGTGAATCCAGCAGATAGTGGTAGTTGTTCAAGGACACCACCTTCTCCATGTATAGTCCACATTAACTTTGCCATGGACAAAGGCCCCCAGTACAAAAATAATAGGGTCCCTGCTGGGCACCAACTCTGGGACATCACTGATGACTGTCATGGAAAAGGAAGTTCCAGTTTTCATACAGCCAACTGGGAAGTGGTCAGACCGGGGATTCTAAATTAGTTTCAAAAGCTTCTGGGAGTCATCAGTTTATCTGACACTGATTTTGTGTAAAAGTTGACCTGAGTTCACAAAAGCTGTCAAAGGTTCTGGACATTTGAGTCTAAGGGTTCATGTCAATCAACACGTTTTTCTGTGCAGAGATATAAACCTGTAACTAGCTAAGTTGATTCAGTGGACTGTCCATTAGCATTAGCCAGCTCTGGGGAAGGGAGAAGGCAAGGCACGGGGAGGCCTGGTCTGACTTCCCCAGGGTCCCGTCCATTCTTCAACAATATAGATTTGTGCTTGTCACAGTTGAAGAGCTCATAGACTGTCCCTTCCCAGGATTTCCAAGCAAGACAGAGGCAACTAAGTCATCCTCCAAAAGCAAACTTCACTGCTCAGCTTTCTCCATCCTCTTCCCGTCACCTGAGGTTGGAATCCAACACTGAGCACAGCCATCTTGTAAGCAGACTGGAAACCAGGCTGACGCGTCTTGATTACTATATATTTACTCTTTTTTTTTTTTTTTTTTTTTTTTTTTTTGGTCTTTTCGAGATGGGGTCTCCCTGTAGCCCCAGCTGTCCTGGAACTCACTCTGTAGACCAGGCTGGCCTTGAACTCACAAAGATCCGCCTGCCTCTGCTTCCCATGTGCTAGAATTAAAGGCGTGCGCCACCACGCCCGGCTTATATTTACTCTTAAAAGCTCAGTTCCCATTACCACTAGGAGAGAAGGAAACAAGTAATAGCATCAAACCTAACAAGACAGAAGTATACATAAAATCAATTATAGATTATCAGTAAATCAGCAGATCAGCAGAGACCACACAACTGAGGATGGAGAAGCTGATGTAGTACATGACGGATTTTAAAGCTATTTAGACTAACTGCAAAAATAGTAAATGAGGGCTGGAGAGATGGCCTAGCGGTTAAGAGCGCCAACCGCTCTTACAGAGGACCCGGGTTCGATCCCCAGCACCCACATGGCGGCGGAGTATCGACTGAAACTCCAGTTCCAGGAGAACTCCAGTTCAGGGGAATCCGACACCCTCTTCTGACCTCCGCAGCATTGCACGACACGGGTGCACAGACTTGCATGCAGACAGTACATTCATACACATACAGAAATAAATAAAAAATTAATTAAAAAATTAAAAAAAATAGCAAATGAGCAAGATAAAGAAGGAAACAGGGGAAAAGAAGCAATAAAACAGAAGCAAGTTTCAATAAGCCAAACAAAAAAATATGAGAATCAAGAAGAATATTACTGAAGGAAAGAAGTAAGATATTAGAAAATATCAAGGAAAACAAAATAAAAAAACAAACAAAAGAAAACTCTTTTACAAATAGTAAAAAAGTTCAAAACAAAGATAAATGTAAGAAGGCAAGTGATAAAATGGAATCATAGGAGTTCGATAACAAAAGAAGACAAAGGAGGAAACGTGGGAAAATTATAAAAGAAAAAATCTAAGAAAAAGGTGACACCTAAAAACGGAAAAATGCATGAATAAATTAGTTGAATATATGAAGGGAATAACTAAAAAGATATAATTTTTTAAATTCAATAAAGTACAAATCTTGCTAACTGTGTACTTAAAAAAGGAAATTCAAAGCCAGGCATGGTGGTACACGCCTTTAATACTAGCATGCTGGAGGCAGAGGCAGGCTGATCTCTGTGAATTCAAGGACATCCTGGTCTGCAGAGGGAGTTCCAGGCTAGCTGGGGCCACAGGGTGACCTTGTCTCAAAAACACCAACAAAAAGAAAAATGAAATTCAAGGGAAAATTGAAGTGTTGCAGTAGCCTCTTTCTGGTCTTCATAAGTTGCAGATTTATGTGTGTGATCTGTGGGTATTTGAACTTGTGGTCTCCTGACTTTTCTTGTGGCTTATACTGTTGCTCTGTCTGATGAGACAAGAGTCTGATGCCCCTAGAGTTGTCTTCAGAGTGACAGTTTTCCTTTGTTGTGTGCCAAGGACCTCTGCTGTCCACACATAACTTTGCAGACCATTGGTTGCAAAGGTTGGGAAGATTCTCTCACCCTCCTGAGACTGCCCACATTGAATCCCATGGGGTCACTACATCTTCAGCTAAAAAGTTGTCTCAAAATATATTGGAAAGAAACTATAGCCCCCAAATTAGAATAAACAGAGCGCCTACCTTTGTACTTTGAAGACTTCACCCTGTTACAGGCATATAGCTTTGGTTATCATGTACATTTTTAAAACTGCACTCTTCTCAGGCCCTTCAGCAGTACATGATGGATTTGTGCTTCTAGAATTTCATGTTCCTACTAGATTCAGGCTCAGAGTTATAAAGCCACAGATAGTAAGTTGGAATCAATCAAGTATCCACAACAAATGGAAGGCTAAGCAAAGTGTGATGTGTTCCCTCAATAGAAGGTTATCCAGCAATGAAAAGAAATGGAACTTTGATCAGTCTACATACTTTGTTAATGAATCTTTAAATCATTATACTTAATAAAATGTGGAAGATAACAAAAGACAGACCTACTTGTATGAGGTTCCTAACTAAAGAAAATTATAAAGCTAGAAAGTAGAAGACATTATGAAAAGTTAAGAAAGAAGAGTACTTATTATTGAATCAACATAATGTTTCCCAATATAATATAATCATTCTGTATATAATAGAGATTATTTGCAACAGTGCACACTTAAGTGCATTTGTGCATAGTTAAACAGATGAAGATTACGTATTCTTGCCAACAAGATGTAAGTCAACATATGTTAATGTCCTCCAATCCCTGAGAGTCAGAAACACAGGATAGACTTACATGGTTCTTCTGCTTCAGAGTACCTTATGCCTGCATTGTGCCATCTAGAAATCAAATCACTGCGTATTCTTTTGGGTGGTCTTCTGATTGGTATATCGTATAGCTATGGCTGGTTCAGTTTCCTGAGAGCTGCTGGACTCCAAGGTCCTGTTCTAACTGGCTGCTGTCCCATACTGTACCAATTGGCACATAGGCCTTCTGCAATGTGTGTAAGTCAGACTTCCATCACTTTGATATAAACATCTTGAAAGCATAAAGATTTACAATGGATCGTATTTTCCATCTGTCACGGGGTGGAAGGAGTTGTGCAACAGAGTACTTCCATCACTGTGACCAGGAAACAGAGCGGGGAGGGGGGGAATGCTTGTACTATCTGGCTTCTTATTTTTCCTGATTTATTCCATTCCCTGGGCCTATGGCACAACGATGTGCGCTTCAGGATGAGTCTTCACCCCTTAATTAACCCTCTCTAGCAAAGCTGTCACACACATACCAGAAAGTTTGCTTTATGAATCTGTTAGGCACATCTCAATCTAATCAAGCTGATAATTTGAGGTATTCTACCCCCATGGTATCACATTTGACCAAAGTCAGAGAGAATTAGAGAATATGCTATAAAGAGAAAAAAGTAATTGAGTCAGAGGAATTTTGTTGTGTATATTGGCTGAAATAATGTCATTAAATACAACTCACAGTCATCTTGAGGGGCATCCAGAAGGATGTGAATAACACAAAGTGGAGCCATTGGCAACTTTAGTAGTCTATTTGCTACAATAGTATCACACCAAATTAATCCACAGTGTCTGATGCAGGTTATTAATATAACATAATTACCACATAGTTTAACATCAATCAAATATGTCTAAATATTTAGAAATACATTGCCAAAGCCATGGATGATTATCTTGCATATTCAATTTTAGTCCAGATTTTTTGACACTGCAAAAACAATATCATAAACATAAATGTATTTACTTTGAAACTTTCTCCATTTGTTTTTGAAATATGGGAGCATTTTGCACGTCAGCTTAGATAAATGACATTTCCTGAAAGATGTTCAAACAATCTGGCTTTCTTAGAATCTGATTGCTTTATTATTGAACATCAATACCTTTCATCCAACAATTTGACATGCCATTAATTGTGACTATAAATCTGTGGTAGAGCCTTGTAGAATTGTAATTGATGCCCACTGGCATTTAGCTGGTGCCTAAATTGTTTATCAATAAAATTACTTCTGCTTTTGAAGAATATATAAATAAATCTGAATGTGTATAAATATATGTAAAGATAATTTGTGCATATTGACCTCAAGTGGATTTATGTTTTAAAGATAGACAATGTCTTATACTAAAGTTCAGTCTAGTAGTTTTTAATAAAATAACACATTTATTACCTCACCTGGCTTGTGAATGCTGAGTACTTCAACAATTTACCCATATTCTCATAAACATGAAAAGAGAAAGGACTTAGCTGCCTACAAGAACCTGCCTAGACTTGAGTTAATTAATTGTTAAGATCTGCTTTGTACATGAAGCATTTTAGTACATATTTAACATAAATACCAGGGCAACATAAAGTTACAGAAATCTATTAAGTTCTAGTGTGAGTCTGGGATGGAGACTAAGATGGGTATAGCAAGATTCATCAAACACTTTACCTTGCCAAACAAATGGAGCAGTAGCATCAGCTTTTGAACAAATAACCGCAGAGACTGTTTTAGGTCAAATCAGTGGCTTCTGGTTAATTGCTCAATCAATTTCACATTTAAACTTCCTTTCGGTGTACTTTCTCTCATTGTAATCACCCCTCAATTTTCTCTTTCCAATATATTTTTCTAAACAAATCTATTATGTGAGCACTAATGATTACATTTTTTTTCTCAAGCACAGAGTGATATTTTGCTGTTTATTATCACACTATTGTAATATGATAGAGAACTCTCAGGAGATTTATTTAATCTTCACTGATATTTAGTTCTCAAGTAATGGTTTCAGTGTCTAAAACGAGAAGCCTAACATACAATGAGTTGGTATACTTCAACTAAATCCATAGATAAATTAATATGTATGAAATATTAATAAAGGTTAAGTAGTGGTTACCCTCCAATAAGGAGGCTTCAGAATTTCCCTTTTACTAGTTCTTGATCATTCTGTCTGGTAATGGTCTTTTGTTACTTTTAGAAAGCTGAAAGGCTGACAGTATGAAATTGTGCAGGGATCTCTGGGCACCAGTACAATCTAGTCTCACTTTCCTCTATGGAATTCTAAGTCTGAGAAGTGACTCAGTCTCATTATAACATAATTTCTGGACCTAAAACTTCAGAGAAGATGACATTCGTTCAGAAATGGTCTTTACTTCTCAGGTGGGCAAGATTCCTGTGAATCCATTCTTCCACCATAAAAAAGGTGTACATGAACACTCTCCTCATAGATTGTTTTTTGTCATAATCAAAACATATTAGAAATGTATTAAGTGAAAACTCTCCTCTAGAATGCTACAACCATGCAGAAATACAGGGGAGAATATCTTGTAATAAGGAGGTTTTTGTCACTTCTTAACTGATACTTATCCTAACTAAGCAGACTTTAGCAACCAAACATGGCAATATAGATGTTCTAGAAATAGTTCACAAAATCATTAAAAATGGAACTCCCAAGGAAACAGCAAGAAGCCCTTTGAGAAACCTAATGCCCCAAATTAACACTTTATGATATTTAAAATGTAAATTTTCAATGATAAACAATACAAAGCATGTGCAGGATAAACACAGTGGTCAGGGAAAGTGAATCCTCAGCATCTAGACAGAGACCTTATCAGTAAAATGGGAGACGAGTCGCTGGAATAGAAAAACATCATCAGAGAAAGGCAATAAAATAGCCATAAAATTTAGAATTTAAATTTTTTAAATTAATTTTATTTATTTATGTATGTGTATGAGTGTACTGTCTGCATGCAAGTTTGTGCACCCGTGTCATGCAATGCCATGGAGGTCAGAAGAGGGTGTCGGATTCCCCTGGAACTGGAGTTCTCCTGGAATTGGAGTTTCAGACGGTTCTTGGCCGCCATGTGAGTGCTGGGGATCGAACCCGGGTCCTCTGTAAGAGCGGTCGGTTCTCTTAACCGCTAGGCCATCTCTCCAGCCCTAGAATTTAAATTTAATGACAGACATTTGTTTATTAGTTGCAAAAATCCTACACCTGTGAACTGTGCAGTGGTACAAACCTTTAATCCCAGTACTGGGGACACAGAGGCAGGCAGATTCCTGTGAGATCTGGGCCAACTTTGTTTCTAGAGCAAGTTTCTGACCAGTTGGGGATACAGGGGCAGCTTGACTTTAAAAACAAAACAAAATAAAACAAAATAAATAAATAAATAAATAAATAAATAAATAAATTGAATATAACATTATAGAATTTAACGATATATATTCCTATTATATATCTATATCTGCATCTATATATTTATATCTTAGTTCGTACACATATATTTTGTTAAAAGTAATGTTCCACATTATTTATCTGAAAATGTCATGGTCTCTTCCAAAAGAGAAAGATAATTATGTATTTATTTAAACAAATTATAT
The DNA here is from genome assembly GCA_009823505.1 of Rhizomys pruinosus. Classification (NCBI taxonomy): domain Eukaryota; kingdom Metazoa; phylum Chordata; class Mammalia; order Rodentia; family Spalacidae; genus Rhizomys; species Rhizomys pruinosus. The sequence continues at coordinate 1,365,292 of VZQC01006529.1, forward strand.
TTGGGCAGAATATAAGGCTTGACACTTCTTTTATTTTTTTAAGAAATCAGCATATTATTTAATTCTTTTGTTTTCAATGTAATCCTATGGATATCCACTTAGTATAATTTGATTTTGGGGAAACAAAACTATGTTTTTGCCATTTGGCTTCTTTATAATTAAAAAAAGATAATTTCTATTTATTTTAAAAGTCTTCTATTTGTTCTCATAAGCAAAAATGCTTTTAATCAAGAATGACAATTCATTTCTCTACAATTTGATTTCTCTGTCAATATATCTTTTGTTACTATCAGGTTTTGACAGAGCACAAAGCTGCCTTCAAAGAATGGAGAGATCGTTTAATGGTCAAGAGCACTGGCTGCTTTTGCAAAGGATCCAGGTTTGGTTCCCTTAATGTACAAGCTGGCAAATAACCATCCCTAATTGCACTACCAGGGGATACATGCCCTCTTCTGGCCTTCAGGCATTGCATGTGCATGGTTTACATACATACATGCAGGTAAAACATGCATGCATGTGAAATTTTTAACGGAAATACATTCTCACAGATGCTCCTTCTTTACTCACTCCTTAAAAAAAATCCCTGGGATTGGAGCTCCTTGTGTTAACTCAGCAGGGTTATGAACTGTACTTGGGATTTTCATTGTTGAGAATTGTTTTTTACTGAAATACAATTTGTTTTATAGATACAGATATCTACTTTGGTTTTATGTTTGTTACAAATATCACATATATCTGCCTCTTATATTCTGATCATGTCTGCAAATCATTGCTTTATCCTGCTTAGAAAAATGGTATTTAAAGTAATTATTAACATGGTTTGATTTAGTTCTGCCATCTTGACATTTGTTAGTCATCTCACATGTTCTATGTATCAGTTTTTCTTATTTTGTTACTATATTTCTGAATCAAATAAGTAGTCTTTACAAGTCCATATAATGTTTATTTTTATCTCTGAACACATTAAATATTAAAATTTTCCTTGAAAAAAGCAATACTAATTTACACATACATAATGTTATAAAATTGCAGTAGAACTTCATATTAATCAAATATCTAGTATTTTATATGTGAAACAAATTCAATAATATCCTTTTGAAGGATAAAATTTCATACAAAAATTATGAAACTACATAATGAATACTTATTGATTTTTTATAAGGATAATTAAAAGCACCAGATTTAGCTACTTCTACAATATTTTATTTTATAATCTCTTCTATTAAGAGTAAACAGGTGCCAGGGCTGGAGAGATAGCCTAGCGGTTAAGTGCACCGACTGCCCTTGCAGAGGACCCGGGTGTGATCCCCAGCACTCACATGGCGGCTAAGAACCGTCTGTAACTCCAATTCCAGGAGAACTCCAGTTCCGGGGTAATCCGAGACCCTCTTCTGACCTCTGCGACATTGCACAACACGGGTGTATGGACCTACATGCTGACAGTACATTCATACACATACAAAAATAAATAAAATTTTTAAAATATTATATAAAAAAAAGAGTAAACAAGTGCCAAAAGCATGCTTCTTGGCTTTCAGAATTGATTGTAAAATATGCCAGAAACTCCAAAATGCTTATGGAGGCACAATAGAGATGAAATACTAAACATCTAGTTTGCCCATTGTAATAACATCTATCATAGCCTGTGTGTGAACAGAAATACTTGAGTAATTACAGTAGGTGAAATAACACTTTCACCTGCCATCCGTTTCCCTCAAGCATTCCACCTGATCCATGGCTAAGTGTTGCTAATCCCCTGGAGGTCTCCTGTTGTATTCTCACTTCTCTCTCTCCATTAGATCCCCTATCACGAAGGGCTGTGTTGCCAGCCTCATCTTGAGGATACATTTTAGTAATGGATGCTCTGTTTAAATGTTTCTATATTTAAATAGGCTTCCTCACTACCTATTTATTGACCACCATTCTCCTATACTTGATGGAACAGGATAAGCAGGTCCAAATACTAAATAATTTTTGCTTTTGCTAAGTACAAGCTCTAGGGAAAAGATAACTGAACAATTACTACAGTGTAAAGGCAGAGAGGTATTTCACTACATGGTAAGCGTCAGTTTGCCCTGCCCGTTAAAAGAAGCTCAAGTGGATTCTGCCTGAGCCAGACATTACCAGTTCCACTGCTACATTATGCATGGCATTTGATTATTCATAGGGAGGAAAATGGGCTGTTTCCATTAGTGGTTTCCTATGAGTGAAATTCTAAAATTTATTGGAGATCTTTAGACTGATGTGTTGCTTCTTTGAATATTAATGATTCTCCTGACACATCCATTATTAATACGAATGTCAGGTTACTGAAGATCAATAAAATTTCCGTCAACTTTAGTTTCTTTGTTAATGTCTAAAACTCTTAAGAAAATATGACAGTGTATACACACGGAAGTGAGAACATGATTAGAAAAGGCTCTTGTAGGGCTGGAGAGATGGCCTAGCAGTTAAGAGCGCCGACTGCTCTTGCAGCGGACCCGGGTTTGATCTCCAGCACCCACATGGCGACTGAGAACCGTCTGAAACTCCAATTCCATGAGAACTCCAGTTCCAGGGGAATCTGACACACTCTTCTGACCCCCGCGGCATTGCACAACATGGGTACACAAACCTACATGCAGACAGTACATTCATACACATAAAATAAATAAATAAAATTTAAAAAAAGGAAAAGGCTCTTGTAATATGTTTTACATCATAGCTGATGCACCAAACTGTAATATGGGACCCAAAATTAAATTAAAGTAGATGTAATTAGTTTTGAAATCAGCAAGTGATGGCATTTAAAAGTGATTGGCAATTTTTCTATTTCATAATCAATCAGCTTTACACACTGTAGAAAGATCAGCACACAAATATTCGCTAAAAATAGATATACCATGTTTTGCTAAACAGAAGTAAATTTTGTAAGATGAGAATTTATTATAATTTTTATTGAATTTTTGTGTTTCATAAATAATTTTCCCATCAGTTTGAATCTCCTTTATACCGCCTTCTCCATTGGCACCCTCTCACAGCCCTGCCTCCTGGAGGTCACATGTTCTGTCATTTATGCTAGGGTCCTTTGCACCAAACTATTCTCTCTGTCCAGTCCTCAGTGCCAGCTCATCCCCTGAGCTCTATTCGGCCTATCTGTAATCCCTTTCCTAAAGAAGGCCAGGTCTTCTTCACCCAACTGCAATCCACTGCCAATATGTCTCCAGTCAAATTGGGTTCTGCTACCGATTTCTGCAGTTCTGTGCTGGGCTTTTGTCCAGCTGAGCTCCCATGGGTCTTGTGCAAGCTGATACCAATGCTGCAGGTTCATATGAACAGGGCTCCAGGAGCTTGTAGGATTCATTTGTGTTTGGTCTTGAATCACCCTTCTGCCTCTTACAATCTTTCTGCTCCCTCTTCTGCAATGTTCACTGAGCCCTGGGTGGGTGAAACTGATAATTGGCAAATTGTCCATGGGATGACACTCCCTAGAATCCTAATCTCCATGATTTGGCCATTTATGCCCTTTTGATTTCCTGGCCTCCTGTTGCATGAGGGTGCTTCCTTAGAGAGACTTAAGAGGTAATTAATGCTTTCTTGAGTCCCTGTTCTGTGTTGCTTGGGGCTTATGTGTAGAGGTTGCATTGTAGATATGTCATCTAGGCATGAGACCATGTCTGTGTGTTCCCAGTTGTGGGACTCTGTATTATTCTCATCTGGTGCAAAATAAGCTTCTTTTTTGAGTAGTGTCTGGGATATTTGTCTGTAAATATAAGTGTACCTCTTTTGTAGTTAGTGTGGTATTTAAACATAGAGGTAGGTACATACAGGTATGTACAACTGGAGAGGTCATAGATCTTAGAGAAATCCAAAAGGTTGATATATCCCTAGGCTAAGGTAAGATGAGTATTGTTAATGAAATACTTTTATTGATGTTTTATATATTTCATACATCATTTTTCAGTTCAATTTAGACAAAGTTCCCTTTCTCCCCCCCCCCCAGTCCACCCCAGTTCATGTATTCCGCCCTACATATCCTGTATCTTTCTCTCAGTCTTTTTAAAATTTTTCTCTGCAGATGCTTATTGCTTTGGGCAGAATTTAGCTGTATCAATCCATTCTTTGACCCAGTCTTTTTAAGATGAGAATTTTAAGAGATGCTGAAACAGTGAGAAATTTCTCCTTCCCTTATTGTGTCTGAGTTAAAAAGGTTTTGTACTGTCTGCTTCTTAAACAGGCCCATGTAATTGGTCCCCTAAAATTTTTAAATCCTAGAATAACTAAGAACAGAATGCACCTTATGTTATCACTGTGTCACAAACTAGACTGGGGAAAATATAGGTCCCACATCTCCCAAATTTTATAAAATTTAATAAAAAATTATTGAAAACTTTGCATCCAAATTTGACAGTTTAAATGAAATCACAACATAATTTATAGACAAATTTACTTTCAAAAGAAGTAAACAAGCAAGAAGCCCAAAACATACAGTTAAATCCAGGAGAGGGTGGTCAATAAATATATAAGAGACTAAGTAAAAAGCAGGAAATGATAAAGTGTCTAGAACAAGGGCAGCCAGTTTTCCCCTGGGACTTTTGGGCACAGGAAAGCAGGCTTAGTCTGAACACATACAGAGATTTGTGTAGACAACCAGACCCTAAAGATCAAGGACTTCAAATAAAGTCAACCATAATATGTTTCAAAAAGTAAGTATATTTAAATCCCTGAAAAGCAATCATCAAATGAGAAAAATAAGTTTTGATGCATAAATCATATGTTATAAACTTGTCACTTACATATGCAGGAAACAACTAAAAAGACAATCTGTAGTTAAAATCTTGGGGCCAACAAGACTCACAAATCTTTCCTTATTTAGTGTGGCTGTTAATAACATTAATTCTGACAAAAATAAGCACAGCTGTGAGAGAAGAGAATGAAAATGTTTGTACAATATTTTATTGAAGTTTTGTGCACTTCCTACAATATTCCTCAGTCCCCTTTCTATGTCCTCCACCCCACACGAATTCATGCATTCTGCCATACATGTCTTGCATCTTTTTCTCAGTCTCCGTAAAGTTTTTCTATGAACAGGTTTATTGTTTGGCGCAGAAGTTTATTGTTTCAGTCAGTTCTTTGTCCCATTCGTTTTGTTGTTGTTCCCTCCAAACATATATATATATATATATATGTCACACATATAACAAAATTATGACATCTGAAAATAAACTGTATGTTAATTCTAAAACATGTTTAAGAATTCACATTTTTTCTCTTTAATTTTATATTACTCTAAAATATGCATACATATCCTGCACCCATATACCAAAATTACAAAGTCTGAAAATAAGTGGTAGGTTAATTCTAGGGCCCATTAAGGGATTCACCTTATGATGGCACAGTTGCTTTCAGATAAAAAGAAATATAACATTAACGTTACTCAGTTTGCCTTACAACTAGGTATTTGGTGCTAGCTTCTGCATATGAGGGATATCATCATTTGTTTTTCTGGACCTGTGGTACTTCACTTAGCATAATGGCTTCTAGTTCCATCCATTTGCCTGCAAAATTCGTGATTTCATCTTTTTTTACTCCCGCGTACAACTCCATTGTGTAGATGTACCACATTTTCTTTGTCCCCTCATCGGTTGAGGGGCACTTGGATTGCTTCCAGTTCTTTGCTATTATGAAGAGAGCTACAATAAACATAGATGTGCATGTATCTCTGCAGTAGGATGAGTCTTGTGGACATATACACAGGAGTGGTATGGCTGGGTCAGGTGGAGGCTCATTTTGATTCTTTTAAGGTTTCTCCACACTGGTTTCCATAGTGGTTGCACATTGCCAGCAGCAGTGGATGAGTGTTTCCTTTTCCCCACAACCTGGAGGTGATGATAGAGATGAACAAATATATTTTTTGAAAAATTTATCTATTATTTTTATTTTTGTGTGTATGATTGTATCACCTGCATGTGTGTAAAGTGCAGACATATTGTACAATGCCTGTGGAAGTCACAAAAAGGCATCAAATACCCTGGAACTGGAACTATGGTATGGATTTTTTTATTTTATTTCATTTTTTTTTTGTCTTTTTTGAGAAAGGGTCTCCCTGTAGCCCCAGCTGTCCTGGAACTCACTCTGTAGACCAGGCTGGCCTTGAACTCACAAAGATCCACCTACCTCTGCCTCTCGAGTGCTAGGATTAAAAGCATGCTCCACCACGCCCGGCGGTGTGGATGGTTTTTACCCACCATGTGCATGCTGAGATTAGACCCTTGATCCTCTGCAAGAACAGCCAGTGCTCTTAACCACTGAGCCATCTGTCCTGCCCCAATTTTAAATATTACTTATGGAGGCTGGAGAGATAGCCTAGCGGTTAAGAGCACCGACTGCTCTTGCAGAGGACCCGGGGTTCTATCCCCGGCACCCACATGGTGGCTAAGAACCGTCTGTAACTCCAATTCCAGGAGAACTCCAGTTCCAGAGGAATCTGACACCCTCTTCTGACCTCCGTGGCATTGCACGACATGGGTGCACAAACCTACATGCAAACAGTACACTAATACACATACAAAATTAATAAATAAATAAATATTACTTATGAATAAACATCTTAATGATGTTTATTCATAAGTAATATTTATTTATTTATAACATCAAGATGTTTATTCATAAGTAATATTTATTTATTTATAATAAAATCATTAAGATGTTTATTCATAAGTATGAGTAAACATGAAGAAAATTTAGTCAGACTATTGGATACAATGTCAATACACAGAAAAAAACCACATTCATCCACATCAGCAATAAATCTATAAATTCAATAAAAGAATTAACTTGTGATAATACTAAAATAACCAGGTTTATTTGGAGTATGCCACTAATAGCATGAAAAATGTCTTCACAAAAACTGGAGTAAATGTCTGACTATTAAAGAAAGTCTAAGTCAATTCATAAATTAAAATCAAGCTGGAAAAATGTTGATTTACTTAAAAACTGTCTTTTATTTTATTTTATTTTATTTTTTTTTTTTTCCTTTAGCTTCTTTATTTTCAATTCCTGAATCTAAATAACTGGTGAAATAAACATAATTATTGCTAGGTACACACTATTCCTTAGTTTTGGAGGATAATCAAACTGATAACAGGAAGAGTATTATTCAAACCTTTTTTTTTTTTTCTTTTTTAAAAGTTGATTTTTATTGATGCTTTTGTGCATTTTCATTTACATTTCTTTTTTCCAATTCAGTTCAGAGGCATTATTTCCCTTTTCGCCTTTCCCACCCCCCCCCACCCCATCCTCAGGATATCAATGCATTCCTGCCAATAACCTGTCCTGCATTCTTTCTCTCAGTTATTTTTTTTTTTTTCAGTTTTTTTTTCTTTAAATAGGACTATATGTTTTAGTACAAGCATCCTTCATGGCAAAACCTATCTGCAGGCTGTTGTGCCCAAACACCTACAGCCCCACCATCCAGTGGGGGGTGACAGGTTGTTGTTCATCAATTGATCAAGAATTGAGTGTCCAGACTACTAGACTCTAAGTGTTAGTTTCAACATTCACCCCAATTGAGCCCTCTACATTCTAACCACGCCCCCTCTTCCGCAGGTGTTCCCGGAGGCTTAGAAAAGGGGCCACAGGTGGATGAGAGGTAAAACAGTCCACTCCCCTCTCTGGAGCTTTTGACTTTGGACTTCTGGTCAATTTCTGGCTGTTTCCTTTTCTATCAAACCCCTGCAATTCAAATTTCAAAAAACTAAACTATGGGAAAAGATTTGTTGTTGTCCAACAGGACAAAACGTCACCAACTTAACGGCTGAGAAAAAAAGAACCAGGTTTGCATGAGTTCAGGATTACCAAAAATGCGGCAACGAGAAAGCTGGCACCCCATCCCCTGAACATTCAAAGGAAGGAAAAAAGCCTCAGATTTGCCATAAACACGAACCCCTCGTGGGGATTACCTACATGTAACAACTAGGTTAAATGAATCCTAATGCGAAACTTACCTTTCTTACGGTGCACAAAGGTTCTGATTATGAGAGACTTCCGCTTGCCTTCTCCCACCATAGACAACAAGGAGAAATTAGACAAATGGGGTCGCCTTCCCCAACTGGAAATTTGGAGGACAAAACCATTGTAGAGGTAATCTCTTATAAAACCGGTAAAACTGCTTTCTTTAATTGACTACTAGACATGGGAACTGTGGAAGGGATTACTCTCTGTTCAGAACCAAATATAATACTAAAGTCCTAGGGCTATGCACTCAGGCAAAATATATTAATACAGGAGCTCTAAAAACTGTCTTTTAAATTCTATGGGATTTCAATTCAAAGTCCTAGGGGAATCTATTTCTTTTTGCTTAAGGAAATGTAAGATGATTCTAAACTGTGCATGAAAGAACATAATAACAAGCGGAGCAAAGAGAGTGCTGTAAGGAGGAACTAAGAAGGAAGACATGCTCTGTGTGTTCCACATATACTTCGAACAAATAATAATTAAAGCAGCATGACAAAGTAAAAATTACAAAAGATATAAGTGAAACATATACATAAGACCAGACACAAACAGACTGACACACAGAACTACCACAAGTGGAATAACAACTTGACGTTGGGTCTATGCTAGATCAGAAAGATCTCCAGGTGAGGAAAAAGGAAGCCTTAGCTTGTAGCTAATAGAGTTTTTTTTTTTTTTTAATCTTCATTTTCAAATGAATTGTAATCACGGGTAGTAAAAGAAAATTTCTTTTTCCCTTACAAAAATTAGAACATTTTCATGATTGTTAAATAAACAATAATCTTTCTGTTTTGTTCTTTTCCTTGCTTTCATTCCCTTCTTTTTTCCTTCCCTCCTTCCCTCCTTCCTTCCTTCCTTCCTTCCTTCCTTTCCTTCCTTTCTTCCTTTCTTTCCTTTTTCTTCTTTTGTCTTACTTGAGAGAGTGTCACACTGTGTAGCCCAAGTTGGACTCAAACTTGAGACACTCCTCAAGCCTCTGCCTCCTAAGTGCTGGTATGATAGGCATATACTAGGACACCTAGGAACAGCAGTTTCTCTAAATAAAAATAAGGGAATAGTAATAAAAGAGCAATTTAAAAATTGTATATTTTGAAATTTGGAACTGATGTTCATAAATGACATGGGGCTGAGCAAATACATGCAAGTGAATCTGAGTCTATATAAGCCTTAAAAATCAATGCATTCATTGATTCAATTTGCATATTCCATTTGCAAATCAAAGACAGAAAACACCAAAAAATATGTCATGTGTCCTGGAAATGTACAGAGAGTTTTTTTTTATTGTCATCTCTAATTTGTCCTGTCATCAACAGCCTTCATGCAGCCAAGGATAGTCATATACATAACCCAACACAAAATCATAAAGTTAGTGGAGGATAGAATCGTTCAATTAAAATATACATTGATCTTCACTGTTTATATACAAACAGCAAATGATTTATATGAGGGTCAGGGACATGCATGGAATTTGGTTTGGGTTTCCATAAGTTTTCTGGAGCATGTCCCTCAAGGATACTGTGGAACATATTTATATTTCTAATATTTATGCTAGAGAGGATGTATATAAGTTAAGTATATTTTAAAATATATTATATGCACATAAATATTGCTACAGATCACTGAGAAAGAACAGACTATGCAATAGGAAAATGAGAAAAAGTCCAGAAAATGATTTCTACAGAAATTACATTTCAGTATCTAAAAGCTATTCAATCCTGTGACATTTAGCATTCTGCCTGCATCATAATCACCTGACTAAATAGACTGACTCTGAAAACAAGATTTTAAGAGTTGCCTGAACTTGGAGGATATTAATTCTCCCAGCTATTTATGGGAACCCTCTTTGTCAATAGATCTCTCTTGTGGATCCCTCAACCTGAACAGATCTAGCTGAGTCCTTACCTGTGCCCCTAGAACTGACTCTAGAACCCTGCTTTTTCCACCATTTCCCTGGTCAGGCCACACCAATAATTCATTAAAATTGTTTCTTCCAGTTTCATTAGGGAAGTAAAAGTTGAAGGTCAGATCTGACCTTAATCCTCACAGACCACCCAGCCTTTCCATCCCTAGTTCAAACTCATCCAAGGCCACTTGTTTTACTCAACAATCAGTATCAATAGAGATGAGTGGGTCTACTGGTTGGTAGGCTTTGATTTGTTAATTCTCAAGCATAGTCACACTAAGTCATTACCTTTTTGTGTGGAGTAATGAACTGAGGTTGCCAAGGAACCCTGGTCATCAAAATAAAAAAATGCATGTTTTTTTTTTTTTTGTTGGGGTTAAATAAAAATCAGTAGTCAGATTATGTCCATTAAGAAAAATCATACCTACTACTTTGCTTTTCATTCTCCCAAGCTATCTAAATAAAATGGAAGTACTAAGACTGCACTGTATGGATTTTATGTCATATTAATGAAAACCACATGCATTATTGGCAGATTTTAGAACTGTGTATATATGCAATGACTGATCTCTTCCATTACTTCTATCATAAAGGTATACACATGCATATTTCTGTGAACACACAAACAGAATTGTGTAATGTAGCATTATTTATAATTGCCCCAGATGGAAATGATCCTAACACATCAATAGTAGAGTTCGAATACGTTAAAATGTAATATTGTTATTAATAAGAGCAATAAGTCACCTACCAGTTTGCTGAGAGCAGGAAAGAATCTTATAGATCCTGGCTAAATTAGATAAGGTGGATGGACCTTAAATTATATTTGTGTGATTAAGAAACAATAACCAATGTGCTAGAACAAAAAGTTCAAAACTAATAAAGGGGCTAGAGAGTTGGATCAGTGTTTTGTTTTGTTTTTTAATATTTATTTATTTATTTATTTATTTATTTATTTATTTATTTATTTATTTGTATGAATGTACTGTCTGCATGTAGGTCTGTGCACGCGTGTCGTGCAATTCCGCGGAGGTCAGAAGAAGGTGTCGGACTCCCCTGGAACTGGAGTTCTCCTAGAATCGGAGTTTCAGACGGTTCTCAGTCGCCATGTGGGTGCTGGGGATCAAACCCGGGTCCTCTGCAAGAGCAGTCGCTGCTCTTAACCACTAGGCCATCTCTCCAGCCCCCAGGATCAGTGTTTAAGAGCACTTGCTGCTCTTGCAGAGGACCCAGGTTCAGTTCCTAGCATCTGCGTAGAGGTTAGCAACTGTCTTTATCTCCAGTTCCAGAGGATCCAACGCCTTTTTTGTTCTTGGCAGGCAAAATACTCATACACGTAATTTTAAAAATGTTTTTAAATTTGAAAAAAATATATAATAAAAACAAAATCTCTTAATAGAATTCAAAATAATGATTATTTTAGGATGTGGTGTCAAGGAAGAGGCAGGAGATACATTTCTAGTTTGTATGTAACCTCTGTAATTGTACGTGAGAGGTTCTTTCGAAACTTAAAAAAAAACAAAAAGACAAACAAACAAACAAACAAAAAAAACTCCACACAGACAATCCATGCATTTCAGTTCTGTGCACTGCGTATTCTAAAAGAGTATTTGTATATCATGTTTGAATCATTTGTTATTTGATTCGAGTTTTTATTAAGAGGAAAACAAATCTTTATACAAATGTATAATTGCTGAACTATCATGACATTCACATTTCAGGAGGAAATTGGAAGAAATGGGATGAGCAGAGCTTTCTTGTTTTCTTTGGCTGAGTGTTAATTTCATGTATGGAAAGGAGATGTTTTAATATACATTTTAAAAATTATATTCTAAATAAATATGTATTCTAATAACATTTTCTGATACCAGAAGCGTGTTACTGCTTCAAAGCTTCTTTTTATTTTTTTATTTATTTTTCTCTATGTGTATGAATGTACTGTCTACATGCAGGTCTGTGCACCCATGTCGTGCAATGCCGAGGAGGTCAGAAGAGGGTGTCGGATTCCCCTGGAACTGGAGTTCTCCTGGAATTGGAGTTTCAGATGGTTCTCAGCCGCCATGTGGGTGCTGGGGATCGAACCCGAGTCCTCTGTGAGAGCAGTCGGCGCTCTTAACCTCTAGGCCATCTCTCCAGCCCCACTTCAAAGCTTCTTTATAAGATCTGTAATCAAAGCGAATGGGTCTTTTTCCCATTGTTTCAGAGTCCTTTGCTTAATTTCTATCTTATAACTAACATCCATGTCTAATTAATTTTTTGCATAATAGAACACATGTCTACATTGAACACCTGATATTTATAGAACAATCAGAAACATGAGTGAGTTCTTTTTCCCCATGGATTTCACTTTACAGGAAATATAGACAGAATATGAATTTAATATTGCAACAGAAACATGTAAATGCCTGAATTAAAATGTAGGAAGGATATTTGAGTTAAATGATCATTTGAATATCTGAAATTTTCAGATGTGTAAACAATGAAATAGGATCAGACTTAGCCCATTTACTCTCTCAACCTTCCCTAGAGCTCCTCAAATTTTATAACCCTCTCCCTCCACATCCCCTCTTTCTCCTCCTCTTTCTCCTCTTCTCCTCTTCTCGCCTCCTCCTCTTCCTCCTCCTCCTCCTCCTCCTCCTCCTCCTCCTCCTCTTCCTCCTCCTTCGTAGATTTGTAGGTGAATAGGTTCCTCCTCCTCCTCTTCCTGGTTAACCACTATGTCCATTTCATTGTCCTTATATGTATGGATTAGGGATCATCATACCCAACTGGACCAAGGGTAACCTCCCTGTAGATACAACCCAAAATAATGATTCTCCCTCCCTCAGCAGCTTTCAATTCGTGGGAATTCCTAATCCTTTTAAGTTGAAATTTTGTCAAGCTTGATCTTTAGTGGGTCTTTTGTAGGGACCCATAAAAGCTGTGATGAATAAAACAAAATTAAGTATAATCAAGGGAATACTCTTTTTTTTTGTTTTTTTTTATATTCAATGTTTATTGGATGCTTTGATATTTTCATCACTGAGTGAATGCTGGACACAGACATGAATCAGATAAGCCTGTACGAAAGAATTTCATAGTTTAATGGCAAGCATCTTTGCTTTGGTTCATAACCTAGCAAAATGAAGTTGCAAATGGTTATAGGAGCACACTGTAAAAACACAGAGGAAGGAGAATCCAGCTGGATATTTCATAGACACAAAGCAACATCAAGAATATTTTTGTATGTCTGAATTTACCAAACACTGTTCCATGCATAAGATCTCTCAAATGTGGCTAGAACAAACCTCTGCAGGTTTGCTCCTACATTTAATGAATGAGGAGGCCGAGTATCAAGGAGGCAAACTAGCTTGACTAAGGATACACATTACTAATTCGTAGATCCAGAAATATGCAGAAAATCATCTTATCTCAAAGTTATGAATATGATATTTTATTCTTTAATAAGAATTGAATTGCTGCATATTTAACTGATTGAAATGCTGCATATTTATCTCCGGAGATTAAGAATAGTAACTGAAAATCATTTACAAAACTCTGTTGCACCAATCATAGATGCACCCAGATTTTAAATTTAATTTTATTATTTTGTTTTGTTTTATTTTACTTTATTATTTTATTTTTGAGACAGGTTCTCCCTGTAGCTGCAGCTGGGCTGGAACTTGCCTTGCAGACCAGGCTGGCTCCAATCTCACAGAACTCCACCTGCCTTTGTCTCTTGAAGGCTGGAATTATAGGTATATGCCCAGCCTGATTCTAATTTTTTTTTAATCTATAACTCTAGCCACTATAATACAGTTACTAGGTATAAACGTTTCCTCTTAGGCAAGTCCATAAAGGGAGATAAACAGAACAGAAGTAAGCTAGGAGAAACAATGTGGAAGGTAGGAACTGGAATTCTAACCATTTGGAATATAAAGATGAGGCTCATAAGTCATTAACAAAATCTGCCTTATTCATGGAATGTATAGAACAGCTACTCTGGAAACTCTAGGAACATGTATTTAAAGGGGGTAGAATATACAGGAGCCTCAGAAAAAAAAATTGAAAATAACATGAGATAACTCTGATAAAATATAAAAAGAACAAACCTATGTATGTACTAAAAGTAAAGAACAAAGTAAGGATATTAAATACTGTAGGAGGGAAAGAGCATGTCACACATAAAGGCAGGCCAATCAGAATAAAATCTGAGTTTCCAATGAAGACTATATGAGTTAGAAGACCTTGAACTGATGCTATGCAGCTTATGAAAAAACACAAAAGCCAGAACAAGACCATCAGTGATAATCCAAGGAAAAAAATCACAAATTTCTATGATTTAAACAAACTTAAGGAACTAATGAACACCAAACCAGCTGTAAGGAGGGTACTAGAAAGAATATTTAGATCTCAAGAGAAAGTTTAACATATGGGAGAGTTTGAAGGGAATAAATAAACAATTCCAGAACACTTAATCAAAAGAGGTGCAAGGAAACATCACAAAACAAAAAATGTAGGAATTAATATGTATATTCCACTATAACCATTAATATTATAGTCTCAATCCCCATGCCTCAAAAGAAGAGACACAAATTTATAGATTGGATAAGAAAACAGGATCCATCTTTTGGCTGCCTCTAAGAAACATATCTACTCATCAATGACAGGATGGAAAAAGATATGCCAACTGATGGAACTAAATAACAGTCAGGTATAGCTATTCTAATACCAAGCCAAATATTCTTCAAATGAAACATAACCAGATGATGTGAACATCAATTTATTAACTGCATGTAAAGGTCTTGGCAAAAACAAGAACAAATGACACCCAAACCACTAGATGGGAAGAAAAAAATCAAAATCATGGCTGAAATTAATGGAACAGAAAAAAAGCCAAAATTTTAATTTAATTTAATTTAATTTGAATACCCCCTCTTTATGTCAGAGAGACAGTGCCTCACTATGAGATGCAAGCTGCTTCAGCTCCCTTAGTAGCTGGGATTACAGACACATTGGAACAAACCACAAATGTGGCTTTTGCTTTTTCATAATGTTTTATTTATTATTTATATTTTATGTGTATGAGTGTATTATCTATATTTGTGTAAGTACACCCATGCCATGCAATGCCCGCAGAGTTCAGAATATTAGATTCCCCTGGAACCGGAGTTATGGATGGTTGTTAACAGCCATGCATGAGCTGGGAACTGATCCCAGGTCCTCTGAAAGCACAGCCAGTGCTCTTAACCCATGAGCCAATTCTTCAGCTCTGAATTTGACTTTTAATAAAGCAAAAAATGCATCTCTCGCTCTCTTTCTGTGTATATCTGTTTTGTACATTGATTTTTTTCTGAATTTTTGTCTCTTCTAAATTTGATCTTGAATCTTTAGGAAATCTAGCAATGGTTATATCAATGATCATATATTAATTTTCTATTTTCTTTTTTTTTTAATTTAATTTTTATTGATGGTTTGCGCATTTCATACATCATTTTCCAATTCAGATCAGGCATATTTCCCTTTCCCTTCCCCCCCACCCCCACCCCATCCCAGATCATGTATTCTGCCATAACTGTCCTGCATCTTTCAGGATTTTTTTTTTCATTTTTTAGCTATAAGTGATAATCCATGAGTATAAGGATCCTTCGTGCAAAACCAATCTACAGACTGTTGTGCCCAAACCCCCACAGTCCCACCATCCAGTGGGGGGTGACAGGTTGTTTGTTCAATCAAGTTGATCAAATGAGTGTCCAGACTACATCGCTGTAGTTTCACTGTTCACCCCAATCGCAGCCTTTACATTCTACCACGCCCCCTCTTCCGCAGATTGTTCCCTAGGCTTAGAAAAGGGGCGCTATTTTCATAATGTATCTCAGTTTGGTTTTAGGATCTTGGATTAATATTTTATGCTACTGAATTTATGAATCAAGAAAAAAAAGCAGAATAAATATCAATGTGTTCTATAGTTTATTAAATTTAGAGACTTAAATATATACTGAAACTCAATGTCTATTAGAGAATCAAAGCATATCTTATGGTACTCAAGTTGTTCGAATTAGCTGTCGGTACAAGGTGTCAAATCAAAGATGGCCTGGGCCTGTGCTGCTGGAAAGCGTTTCCCTTGACAAAATATCTGTAAGACAGCATCCAACACTCTCATACTGAATCCCGGCAACTGTCATTCTTGTTTTTGTTCATGTATGGATTATAGAAAAGAAAACAAGATAGAAAAGTTCAATAGTTTCTCAAAGCTAACTCAAAGGAAGTAAGCTTCAATTATTCCACATGAAATAGGAGGACAGCATGGGAAAGGTATACAAGAATTCAACCTATTCACTTTAGCTGGTCGTTTTAATGTACTTCCCCTTAGGCCTATTTAATCAGGATTAACGGACATTAATGGCCACTGGACAGCCCTTCATTTCAAATGAGCTTCTGGAAGGTTCACACACTATTGTATGAACTCTGATCTAGCAGACTGCTGACCAGCACCTGAACAGGTAATGATGTGGATCTCCTGTACCACTTAGCCACGGGTCAAATATCTGCAACTACAAAGGTTGTGTTATGGGTATTCTTATAGTCATGTCTGTATAACCCAGAAATCTATGAAAATTTTTACTCCACAATTTTTGGACAATTCAGAATTGGAGAAACTCTTAATTTTGTCAAACAACTATTTAAAACAACTATATTAGCGTCTGAAGGGTTATTGCAATGTAGGTAAACAAATTTCTTTTTTTTTTTTTTTTGGTCTTTTTGAGACAGGGTCTCCCTGTAGCCCCAGCTGTCCTGGAACTCACTCTGTAGACCAGGCTGGCCTTGAACTCACAAAGATCTGCCTACCTCTGCCTCCCCAGTGCTAGGATTAAAGGCGTGCGCCACCACACCCAGCGGTAAACAACTTTCTACTGAAGAATATCTTTCGAATAATTACCTTTTGTGGGGTTTTTTTTTGTTTTTGTTTTTTTATATTAATTAATTAATTTTTTAAGGGATTCTACAATACAATGACACAGTTGTTTGCAGATACATTGATGTCACTCATTATGTCATATATCAGGTAATTGGTGCATTTTGACTTTTGAATCAAACATTAAGTTTGTATTCAAAAGTCAAAAATTAAGTTTCTAATGCATTTTTGAAACAGAAAAAAAAAAAAAAATCATGTTAGTTCTTGACTCATTTTTAAAAACTTCCTCTATGGATAGTGTCCTTTTAAGTAAGTGGTTCCATGTACTGACATTTTAGCTGAAGCCTCCTTGTAATTTCTTCTTGCATTTCCCTGTCTTGTACTGGTAAACACTTACCTACTTTCTGCCATTGTAGATTAATAATGCTTTTTCTTTTGTAGAAACTTGTACTTGAGTCATAATGTAAGTGCAGTTTTCTGTCTGACATTCTCATTTTGCATTGTATTCAATTGATATTAAATCATGATTTATGTGGTGGTTTTCTCCTGTAATTGTCATACATGCTTTCATTTTGTATACATCATGATTAGTTGCTGATTTACCTAGTTTGCTTCATGCTTTAGATATAACAGAAAACTGCCACCAACATTCACATTTCTACACAAGACACTCTAAAAACAATCGCTTTCACTTCCTATATGGAATATTGAAAGAATGGAACACCTGTAGTTTAAGATACAGGACTTCTACTTATTTGGGAAGTAAATTTAAGCTAGTTCCTTTAAACTGTCCTACAAGTAAAAGAAAGTGTTACTGTGATGTTGTTATTCAGAAAAAATATATGAGATCATTTGTGTAACTTTAACCCAATACAAATTATAAATAAAACATTAAATTTTATATTCCCAGTTAGTTCAAATGTATTACATTTCACCAAAACCTACAACCAAATTAACTAATCAAACATTTACTAAGCCTTAAAAATATCCTTAATATGTGGATAAAACTTGGGCAGAGTTGAGTAACTGATAAATAAATTTTACCCAATAACATTTGCTCTTTAAAGCTTATGACTGTTTATGACTTCAGAGAAATCAAGTCCATTATTATATGGTTTTTTTGTACTTTTATTAAATTTTCTACTGAAAATACCTCTCTATATAAATATATGTTATTTTTTAGTATAGCTTTTTTAAACTGTAAATCTTAGAGAGTGGATTATTTTATTTTATTTTATTTTATTTTTTGTTTTTTGGTGTTTTGAGATAAGGTCTCCCTGTAGCCCCAGCTGACCTGGACTCACTTCTGTGAAGAACAGGTTGGCCTTGAACTTCACAAAGATCCGCCTGCCTCTGCCTCCCAAGTTGCTAGGATTACGGCATGCACCACCACGCCTGGCTGCAGAGAGTGATTTTAATGACTAGCTTCCTCCAAGCTCTTGGCTTCTTCATGCCTGGCATGAAAACTTGCTTTAAGGACTTTTCAGTATCTAGCTCCTTTTTTTTTTTTTTTTTTTGGCACAAGCATACTTCATATAAAACCATTTGCAAGCAGTGTGCCGCAGCCACACGCCCAAGGCTCCCACTATCCAGCTGGTGGGGCTTGAATGTTCAATCAAGTGATCAAATAAGTGTCCAGTCTATATGTCCTAGTTTTACCGTTCACGCCAATCGCAGCCCTTACATTCTACCACTCACCCTCTTCCTGCAGACTGTTCCTTAGGCTTAGAAATGGGGCACAGTGGAAAGAAGCACAACAGTCTACTTTTTTGGAGGTGTAGTTTTGGACTCTGATCAGTTATGGCTGTTTCCTTTCATGGGCTGACCGTTTGTCCAGGGATAAGCTAGCAATCCTACTAATGAAGCACAAGCGATTAGATATATAGGTATTTAAACATTGCTAGTTACTATGGTAGGTTACTTTGGCATAGACACAGATGTTTGGATGGTGCGTTAATCCCTGGATTACTAATTTTTCCTAGAGAAGATGACAAGGTCTTACTGTGGCATATAACTTCTCCTAATCACTAGAGGGTATAAGCTTGTGGCAACATGCATGAGTTATTCCTCCAAGGAGAGAGCTAATAATCAATAAATTTGGGATATACAGACATATGTCTGCCACTGCTGCACAGTATTCCAAGCAGGTGGTGGTGTAGCTGATGTTGGTGGAGGAGTCTTGCTTGACTCAAGGAGACCAAAATTTGCTTTATTGGTTCAGTGGCCTTTGGTACACTTCTCTGGTATTCCAGAGACCAACTGTATACTTGTAAGTGTGATCTCAATACAATCTTCCCATGCTTACATCAGCGGCGGCCTTACCTCCTCTCTTTTTGCAGATATCCCAGTTTACAGGCAATAAGCCTTTACCTTTTTTTGGGGGGGGGGGGCTTGGGTCCCTGGCCAACATCTCCTTGGCAGAATAATCCATTGCTGCTATCAGTTCTCTCCTGTATTAATATATTGCTTATATGCACCAATTAGAGACTTATATATATTTGGTTCTGAAAGTCATAGTCCAGTCATATAGCTTTGAAGAGCAAAGTGTATATTGGGGTAAAATTTATTTAGCAGTACTCAACTCTGCCAAGCTTTATCCACAAAGTATAGGATATTTTAAGGCTTAGTGAAATGTTTAGATTAGTTAAATTAGGTTGTAGGTTTTGGTGAAAATGTAATACAATTACTAATGGGAATAAAAATGTCAGTGTTTATTTATAATTGTATTGGTTAAGGGTACACAAATGGTCTCTATAAATTTTCTGAATTATACATTTCACATTTATACACTTTCTTTACTTATAGGACAGTTTAAAGGAACAAAGCTTAAATTCCCTTCCCAAATAAGTAGCATACCAGTCAATAGAAACAGTTTGTGTAAATGTAATGAAAACTTATGCCTTGGCTCCTGTTTATGGGTATGTGTAATACAACTTAGGCATCTATAGGTCAAAACATAAAACCTAAAAAAAAAAAAGAGGGAGGTGGGAGGTGGGGTAGTACCTTTCTGGTGATACAAATGGAAAACTCTGTGTTCCAATCTATTGATCTAAATTTCAATTTTTGAGATCTTGAAACTAACAATGGGAGGAAATTTTTATGTTCCCACAGGTAAAAATCACACAACTTAAATTGCCTGAAAACATACAACTTATGGCTGTGCGGATGGAATGGGAAATGCCAGCAGAGAGCTGACCCATCTGAACATAAAGAAATAGGAACCTCGATGCCTGAGTCACAGACATGGCATTCTCTCTGAATACTATTTGGTTAACTGTTTATAATGGTCCCTAATGAAGTTTACCCAGATACTGAGAAATCTTCCTACTCTCCCCTTTATAGAGAAAAAGAAAAACATGATGGTAATAGAAATCATTCCCTAAATGTAAATTAGGCCATTGTTTAGTGGTAATTTCCTATAAACAGGAATAAACTACCTTTTTTAATTGCTGATAGGCATAGGAACTGTGAAAGGATAATTCTCTATTAGAGCCAAATTCAATAAAGTCTTTATAAGCTGTGTAATTAAGCAAAATATATTACTACAGGAAAGCTCTGACATCAGAATGAATTATTCTGCTAGAAGATGTTGGCTAGGGATTCAAACGCCCCCCCCCAAATTATAAAGGCCTTTTGCCTATTAAGTGGGATATATGCAAGGAGAAAGGTGGTAAGTCCCTGTTGTCAAAGACCTGGTGTGAGCATGAAAAAATGTTATGAGACATCACTTGCTAGTGTACAACTGGCCTCTGAAATGCCAGAGAGTGTTATCAAAAGCCACTAAACAATATAGCAAAATATTGGTCTCCTTGAGACAACCAAGACTCCTGTCAGTATCAGCTAACCCAACAGCAGGAGATACTGTGCAACAGTGGCAGCCAAGTGTCTATATATATCCCAAATCTAATTGGCTATTAGCTCTCTCCTTGGAGGAATAACTCACAGTGGATGCCACAAGCTTATGTCCTCTAGTGGTTAGGAGATGTTATAAGCCACAATAAGAACTTGTGACCCTTTATAGAGAAACCACAGTTTTCGGATTAGCATACCATCTAAGCATCTGTGTCTATGCTCACAGCTTAGCTTGACATTATAATTAGTACTGCTTAAATGCCTGTACATCCAATTGCTTGTGCTTTGTTAGTATGACTAAAAAGGTATCACTGGAAAAGCTGTCAACCCGTGAAGGGAAACAACCTGAACAGACTAGAGTCCAAAATGACAACTCCAAAGAAAGTAGACTGTTTTCTTCTCACCCACTTGTGCCCCTTTCCCAAAGCCCAGCGAACAAATTGCAGAAGAGGAGGCATGGTAGAATGTAAGGGCTGTGGAGAGATAGGGGTGAATCATGAGTCTACAGCAATATAGTCTGGACTCCTAGTTGATCAACACGCCTGTGCATACAAGCTTCTCCAACTGGACTATGGGAAACTTGGGTTGTTCAAAATTTGGACATAGATACTTGCAAAATGCACCAATTACCTAATTGTACGACAAACTGAGCAACATCAATGTTATCTGAAAACAACTGTATTCTTATATTGTAGAATCCCTTAAAAATAAACAAATAATAATAATAATAATAATAATAATAATAATAATAATATACAGGACTTAACACAAATGACAGAATGTATGAATTCCAGGGAGGGGGATGCGAAGGAGATATAAAGGTGATTAAGATGTTCTGTATGAAATACACAAAAATTCAATAAAAATGTACAAATAAAGAAGAAAAGAAGGAAGTATATAGCAAAATGTTTGTAACATTTTACTTTACTACCAACAGTGAGAGTTTGAGAACTTCAGTGACTAGAGGTCCTTACTGACACCTAATGTGGATTTTTCCAAGGTGATCATATATTATCATTTTGGAAAAAGATGGTCTTAACAACAATATGAGGTATACAGAAAAATGAACCAATATGATTAAGGAAATAGGTTAGAAATTACCAATCTTAAACACCAGTAGGAAAGCAGATTACAAATTAGAACCAGTATCTGGAGAGATAGTAGAGCAATTAATATATTGTTGTTTTGCTTTTCCAGAAGACCTAGGTTTAGTTCTTAGTACCCTCGGTGTGGCTACCACATGCTTGTAACACCAATTCCAGGGGTTCCAACCCCCCCTTCTATCTTCTTTAGGCACTAGACAAACATATATCACACTTACACACATACAAGCAAGACTCATATGCATACATTTAAAAAATTTAAAAACCTAAATAATAAAATAACTAGAAACATAGGGGCACAATGACTGTAACTATATATCTAATTCTATTTTTTTTAATTCTTGCAATTTTTTAAATATTTTTTAATTTTATTTATTTCTGTATGTTTATGAATGTACTGTCTGCATGTGGGTTTTCATACAATATAGTTTGATAGCATTTGTATCTGCTCCCTTTCCTTCAGCTCCCTCCACTGCCTCTGCCCCATTAAATGAACTCACGTTTATAATATCGCCTGTGGAGTATGATTTGTGTCCCCTTTTGTCCTTCAGTTTGGGATGTATTCACTGGGCTTCATCTGATAAATCTGACTCCGGGTACTTTGGGAAAAAAAAATCCACAAATAAATGTATTCAATAGTGACTTAAAACATGTACTGTTTGACCATAGGTGTAATTCTATGGTCTCAAGTAACTAAGCTAACTCTAAAAATAGTAATTTTTTTTTCTTTGAGAGTGCCCTTGACACATCATAGTATAAATTCTGGAAACAAAGCAAAAAGAGATCTTATGAAAGCATTGGGAGTAAACAGCACCTCAAGCTGTAATATGTAGAATAACAGCAACGTCCCCAAAATGTGCCACGATGTAGGACTTGCCTCACCTCATAAGAAATCTTGGAAATGAGAAGGAACTGGCTACTCAATTTCAAGTGCTGAAAGAAACCCAGCTTTTAACATGTAGAGAAATATGCAGTCAGAGAAGGAGAACTCTGGGAACTAGTTTCCAGCAGACCCCAGCTGGATCAATATACTCTAGCACTTATAACAGCTCACTAAAGCTAGAGCCCTGGAGGTCCCTGAACAACTTTCAGGCAGATCCACATGTTCTAGTGGATTTTTTTTTTCAACTCTTCTAGGCAAGCTCAATTGATTTGAGGTTCTTCTAGGTTGCCTGGCTGCTGAGAGTTTTCCAAGTAGCTCAGCATTTCTGAGAAGGTCTCTCTCAGCAGTCTGTTTTGGGGGACGGAGAAGCCTAGTAAATCTGGTCAGTTTCAGGGACTTCCTGAAGCTGTTGAGCTGTTTAATAAGTTTCACTGCAGGATCACATGTTTCACCTTCCTTTAGAAATCCTGTGTCTTAAGGAGCTTGCCTCTAAGACGGAAAGTTTAATCTTGCAGGAAATTGCTACATAACAGCACAGAATCAGCCTTTTACTATTTGCTTCCTGCAGAGACTCAGCAGATAGAGCACTGGCTGCTCTTGCAGAGGACCCAGGTTCAGTTCCTAGCACCCACATGGCAGATAAGAACTATCTGTAAGGGCTGCGATTGGGGTGAATGGTGAAACTACAGCAATGTAGTCTGGACACTCATTTGATCAACTTGATTGAACAAACAACCTGTCACCCCCCACTGGATGGTGGGGCTGTAGGTGTTTGGGCACAACAGCCTGCAGATAGGTTTTGCATGAAGGATGCTTGTACTCATGGATTATCACTTATAGCTAAAAATGAAAAAAAAAACTGAGAGAAAGATGCAGGACAGTTATGGCGGAATGCATGATCTGGGATGGGGTCGGGGGGGGGGAAGGGAAATAAGCCTGAACTGAATTGGAAAAAATGTATGAAATGCACAAAGCATCAATAAAAATTAATTTAAAAAAAAAAAAAAGAAATACATCATAAAAAAAAAAAGAACTATCATAGCTCTGTTACTAGGTGATCCAACAATATCTTCTGTCTTTTACAGGTGTTGCATGCACATATGCGTGCATATACTTGCATGCATCTAGGGAAGAGAGTCCCATGTATTTAAAAAGTAACAAAAAGTAAAGTAAAAGTAAAAGTTTACCATCTGCTAGATGAGCATATACACATAAATTTACATTTTTTCACTTAATTCATATTTCTGACATTTAAAAATATTGTCTACAAAGGACCCATTTTTCTATTTGATTGTTTGTTTTATGGTACTTTTTTCTTTGTCTTTTCAAGACAGTGTCTCCCTGTAGCCCCAGCTGTCCTGGAACTCACTCTGTAGACCAGGCTGGCCTTGAACTCATAAAGATCCCCCTGCCTCTGCCTCCCGAGTGCTAGGATTAAAGGCGTGTGCCACCACACCCAGCTTGTTGCTGTTGTTGTTGTTGTTTTATGGTACCTTTATGTACTTCAAGTTAGTCCTGGGATACATATGCAGTACAGGCTTCGCTCAGCATCCTCTGTGCTGATATTACACATGCGGATCTGTCAAAGGTTTATTTTCAAAAACATTTTCCTCATTCAATTCTCTTCTATTTTTTTTTCCTCTCATCTACTTAGCTGTACTGGCAACGCTTGGCTGAAGATAGTATGAGTTCATCTGTTTCTACTTTGAGAAAGAAGTAAGGCTTCACTATCATATCTCTATAGTATTGGATAGAAAAATACATATAATTGAAATAAAGAAAAAGATCTTGAACTGCAGCAGAACTAGGAGAATTTAAGAACTGAATAAATAAAATACCCAGTAGTAAAGCTTAAATGTTCCTAATCAGAAAAGAAATGACATCACCAAACTATATTAGTAGGAAAATTAACAAATCATGTTGTTTTTTATTGTGTATATGTTTGTATTATATTAAAGGCATAGCTAAGAATGTTGGTGCACAGATCACCAACATTTTTATTTATATTTTATATCTTCATAAAAAGGACATATTGTATTCATAATTTGAATTTTTATGCCTTTCTTTAGACAGAATTTCAGAAATATATACTAATTCTGGGAAAGGATACTAGAACACAATATATTAGAATTGTCTCTTTTTTTATTAATTTTATTTCTGTATGTGTATCAATGTACTGTCTGCATGCAGGTTTGTGCACCCGTGTCGTGCAATGCCGTGGAGGTCAGAAGAGGGTCTCGGATTCCCCTGGAACTGGAGTTCTCCTGGAATTGGAGTTTCAGACGGCTCTCGGCCGCCATGTGGGTGCTGGGGATCGAACCCGGGTCCTCTGTAAGAGCGGTCGGTGCTCTTAACCGCTAGGCCATCTCTCCAGCCCCTAGAATTGTCTCTTTAGAAGGGAATACTTAATGTTATTGGGGACGCTGCAGCATCCCTAGGTTGTTATACAAATATAGCTTAATATTAAAAGTTTGTGCTTTAAATATCCAATTTACTGTAGCATATAATTCAGAGCAATTTAAAATGCTTGTATCCATTTAAAAGATGCCTTGAAAATATTTTCTAAGAAATGGCTAAGAAGGTTATCTGACTGGGCTTGATTCTGTTAAAGTGGTGTGGTTTCAAGCCATGCAGAACCATTGCAACTTATGGCAAAAAGCATCTGACCACAAAGGAGAGGTTCAGATAACATACTCTGAGTCTTTTTAATGCATGTCTCTTCTGTTAAATGCCCAGTACTCCCTAAGGTAAACAGTGAAGCACTTTCTTCTCTATTTTCAGAAAGCAAACATTTTAGATCTCTAATCTTAGAGTTACCAAGCAATGGTTTAACCTTCAAACTAAATAGGATTCAGCCCAGACATTTGAAAACACAGCTTCCATGTGATTTTATCAGGATATTTGGTTTCATTTCTAATAATGTTGGGAGATTAATGGCTTTGTATGTAAAAGCCAACAAAGTAAGGAAACTTATAGTGAAACCACCTGAATGGTTTTTCTCCTGGATAAATGAACTGATGCTTTATCTTGATAAGGGTTTATTCTTTATTTCAATGATACTTAAGTGGGTGAATCCTACAGACAATGAACTCAGGCTTTTTATTTTCAGTTTTTCAACTAACATCTTTTTCCAGACATCTGGTTTGTGCTAGGTTTGATGAAACCCAAGGGAAATATTCAGCTGTCTGTAGTCTAGAAGTTAAACTTTAATTACATGGGCCTTTGAGGTGAGAAACAATTTGACATTGAAACTTTTTTGGTTGGTAAATTTTTACTTAAGTATCTTCAGATGACCCAACAGTTTATTTAAACAAGTAAGAACTGGGCTGGGCATGGGGGTGTGCATGCCTTTAATCCCAACACTCTGAAGACAGAGGAAGGTGAATCTCTGTAATTTCAAGGCCAGCCAGGTCTACATAGTGAGTTCCAGGCCAGCTGGGGCTACAGGGAGACATTGTTTCAAAAAGACCAAAAAATAAAAAAAATAAATAAACAAGGGAGAATAACAAAGTTGTGGTTGATATTAAAATACCTAAAAGATAATTATGTTTCTATTGTTATTTTTTTAATTTTAATTCTCTTAAGGTTTGTAACAACATTGTGAAAAGTTAGATTCCTTAAACTCACACTTCAGTAACATTCATGTCAAGAACTAGTTAAAGTGTCTGGGGTGATGGCTCATTGCCTCCGTAACTTTTCTAGGGCTGTGATAAAACAACTGTAACCAAGGAGAATTATAAAAGGAAGAGATTATTTGAGTTTAAGGTTTCAAAGGAATTAGAGTCCATTATGGCTGGGAGGTGCAAGTGGCTGGAGGTGGCCAGCACAAGAGCAGAAAGCAGAGCCTCACATCTTCAAGCAGGCACAGGCAACAGAGAGCCCTGGTGATCCAGCAAGGCTTAAGAACTCTCTAATCACTCCCTCACCTGGCCCAGTGATGTTCCTCCTCTAGGATGGCCAAACCTTCTAAGATCTCAGGAAAGACACCAACAACTGGCAGTAAAATGTCTGAAGACTGGGACCTTATGGGGGACTTTCTCATCAAATTACTACACTCGATAGCTAAGATCACTTGCTGCTCTGCCAGAGAATCCATGTTCAATTCCAGGCATGCTTGTTAGATAGCTCACAAACACCTGTAACTCCAGCTTTAGCTAATAGGAGGCCCTCTTCTGGCCTCCTACAGCACCTGCACTCCATTGCACACACCCACACAGAAACACATAAATACACTTAATTAAAATAGAATAAATCTTTAAAAAACTGGTTATAAATGGAGAAACTTCTTTATTTGGTTCAAAGAAAGCTATCAAACTCCTGGAAGACTTTAAATTGAATATTCTGAACCTAAGAAATCTATGCTAAGTATCTAAACCTGTATACTTGGAAGAAAGGTCTTCATAAATATATGTAAAATTTAGCATGTTTCATGGTTAGGCAGAAAGAAAAGAAGAAAAAAAAAAAAAACTCCTCTGGAAGACATCTTTGGCAGATGCCCCACCTGTGCTGAATTTTTAACAAGGTTCAAAAGATAATATCCGTATGAGTCCTAATCATTCTTCTTACAAATAAGTGAGCAGAAATCTTTCTTTAAGCTAGAATTCTTTAGGATCTTGAAAAGTGAACTTTGAGCCTTAGTGAAGTAACCTTGGGTTAGTAAACATCTGTCAACAGCTCTCCCCCTCTGTGCTTTCAGTGAGCGTAAGCACTGCTTAATGGACATGCTTGACAATAGCAATCCATTATAAGTGCCTTAAAAGCAGACATAAGTAAAACAGCTTAAACCACATCCACTGTTAATAATAGATGTTTATTCATCATTGGCAAGTATTGATTATAGGCTTAAAAGGAAGTTCTTTGTGTGTTGATTTTGGGAACTTACCTTTAGTGTAGACTGTTGCAAGCAACATGAACTTAATGGAAGGGTGTCACAACTCTTAAAAAACTAAATCTTCATTTAAGAAACAAGGTGCAGGATGAGAAGATGAGAATATGACGCATGTGATTAGAAACAGGCTGTCAGAAGAGATTTCATGAATAAACACCATTGATTTCTTAAGAACAGTTGACTGGTATTATTAATCCACTTTGGATTGAGAACTGTCCTATTCTAAAGGCTTTAAAACTGTGTCTAAGTTGAAGGTGAATTTTATCAATTGTTTGAACTGTTGTTTTTTAATTTTGTCTTACTGCTGATGCCGAACACCTTTTCATTCTGTGACATGAGGGGGCAATACTGGACTAATGGGAAGGTGGGAATTACATAAGGAGGTGCTCATGCTTCTGTTACTTCCACATAGGAGAAAGTGGAGAAGTGAGTGATGAATTATGAAGGAACACAAATGAGGACAAACTTCTATGGGTATATGAGATCCTAAGATGGGGAATAATTTGAACAGTTATAATTGTAGTCTAATATTGGAACAATTCATTAACTTGTTACCATTGACTTTTTATGAAATCTCTTGTTCCCCACAAGTAAAATTAAAGAAGGCCATATTTTCCTAGTGGAATCTTGTGAATAGTTAATGGAAACACATACACACACAGGCACACACACAACACAACACACACACACACACACACACACACACATCTAATGTGTAAGAATGAAAGCCAATGAAAGACAGCATCCTCTTTCCATCTTTTCTAGACCTAGATGTAGAAGATTCAGTGGGCCATCACAAACATAGGAAAATTTTTTAAAAGCAATGATAAAAGTGTCTCTGATACCCTGCCACACAAGCCATCAGTAGTTTTGAATGCCAAGCTACTGAGTTAAAATATTTTCAGGGATATAAGATTAAATAATATAACAAATCATTTTTACCACCAGTAAGTAATATGTTAGGACTCAAGAAAAAAAATAAAGAGTAAGGGTTCAGTGTGTTTAGCATACTCTGGCCTTTAATCCCAGCACTCAAGAGGTAGGAGGGCTCATGGATTCAAGGCCAACCTGCAGAACCTTATCTCAAAAATCTAAAACAAAGTACAAAAAAACCCCAAATGCTAAACAAATATATACTTTCTGATTATTCAATTATATACTTTTATTTTTTTATTTTTTATTTTTTTGACTTTTTGAGACAGGGTCTCCCTGTAGTCCTAGATGTCCTGGAACTCACTCTGTACTTTTAAATAAGTACAGAAAATGTCTGTCATCTTTTAAAGGTAAAAAATTTAATGTGGTGTTGTACATTTATTATGACAGCAAGGATTTATTTCTATGTGTATAGATACATATTTACAAACAGAACTGCATGTATCTACACATAGCATAGTGCATATCTGAAATACTTTTATGGAACATGAGATGTTATGTTAGGAAAATATAAAATGAACTTTATTCATATATTTCCTCTGTTGCTTAGTAGTAGTTTAAATTTACATTTTCTTTATGATAATTATTAATTGAAATATAATATAATTAATAATGTGATATAAGTTAAAAATTAGAACACCATTGCCCAACTGAAATTAATAATCCTATTGTGCTACATACATTTTAAGATTTTGTACATATATATATATATGCTGTGATAAAGACTAATAAATAACTTTTATATTATAATTCATAGATATAATAGCTTGTGTCTTATTCATTTACCATATTTCTCTCATTTTAAAAGTGATATAAGAAAGCTCAACTTTGAATAGCTTTAAATGGGCTTTATTGGCTCAGTGTCTGAATGTCAAGAGCAGGTAAGGGGTTGGTTTTCTTTGAACATGGACCAAGTTCTTTTATATATGATGTTCTTGTTGAAGCTCTTCTTCATCTATCTTCTTACAATAGGATTATGTTTCTTAAGATAGGGAAGCTTGATATCATTGCAGGTTTTATGTTTGAATTTCACCTTGATCTTCATTTCTGTATCATAGTCAACTAATAAAACATTTCACTGACAGGCATTCCTTAATGAACATGAAATTATCTGTGGTTGACCATGTCTGGAAGTGACTAAGCAAACAGAAGATCACAGACATGGAAAAGTTGTTATTTTAAAAGTCTTTTTGCTAAGGATTTGTATATTTCTTTTTTAAAATTTTTTAAAATTTATTCTTGTATATATATGAAAGTGCTGTCTGCATGTAGGTTTGTGCACTCGTGTCGTGGTGTCATGCAATGCCTTGGAGGTCAGAGAGAGTGTCAGATTCCCCTGGAACTGGAGTCAAAGATGGTTCTCAGCTGCCATGTGGGTGCTGGGGATCGAACCTGGGTCCTCTGCAAGAGCAGTCAGCACTCTTAACCGCTAGTCCATCTCTCCAGCCCCAGGATTTGTATATTTCAAACAAGGTGTGAGCAGTGATTTTTAATAAAATTTAGACCACCCCCGCTCCATGCCACCAACACCCACACTGGAACTCACACATTGCACGATCCATGTTAAATCCTATCCAGTCAAGCTTTTGAACCCAGATGTCCTTTTGTGAAAATTATCCACTGGAGTCTAGTCAGCACCTCTAGAAATCTACAGTAAGGCATGCTCTCCCTCACCCAGCAGTATTCAGTCTCCAGTAATTCTCAGTCAAGGTCCAGCCCACTATCAATTTCTGTTGTTCAATCCAGGACCTTGTCTGGTTAATTTAGCATGGGTCTCATGCCTGACACCAGTATCCCCACAAGTTCACATGTGCAAAGTTCCAGTGGCCTGAGAGCCTTTGCTTCCCTACAATCATGAACCAGCCCCAGCTCTTACAATCTTTCTGTTCCCTTTTCTACAGTGATCCCTGAACCATGGGTGGGTGAAGTTATACACAGGAGTCTTATCCAGACACACATGCTTTGGAGGCTCCTATTCTTTGACACTTGGCCAGTTATGGCCTTCTGTGTTCATTAAACTCTGTTGTATAAGGAAGCTTCACTGGTTAGAATTGAAGGATGCATTAATTTTCTCTCTGCCCTTCATTTTGCTATGTTCCACAGGACATAGGTGGAGAGGTTCAACTGTAGATATCTCACCGAGAATTGGGCATCTTTCGAATGTATAGCCTCTGTATCTGACCAGTTGTGGGATTGTGCAGTAGCTCCCATCCATTGCAAAGAAAAGCTTTGTTGATGAGTGATATATAGTATGCTTGTCTGTAAATGTTTCCATGTTTAGAATATGGTAAAACTATTTCATTTGGATGGAAATATGACAAAGGTAGGATTTTCTCTAGGATTTGTCTGATTTTACAGTAACACCCATGAGTTGATTATCATCGAGAGGGCTTTAAGTCCAATTAGATAGCTGTTGATTACCCCCAGATAACAGTCCCAGTACTGAACCGATAGAGGTGGTTTGCTGTGTAAGTCATTATGGTAATTAGGTTTTTATTTCTTTTTTTATTATTTTTTTTAATTTCTGTATGTGTATGAATGTACTGTCTGCATGCAGGTCTGTGCACCCATGTTGTGCAATGCCGTGGAGGTCAGAAGAGGGCGTCGGATTCCCCTGGAACGGGAGTTCTCTTGGAATTGGAGTTTCAGACGGTTCTCAGCCGCCACCTGGGTGCTGGGGATAGAACCCGGTCCTCTGCAAGAGCGGTCGGCGCTCTTAACCGCTAGGCCATCTCTCCAGCCCGGTAATTAGGTTTTAAGGCTAGGTTGGACCATTGACTGATTTTCTTCCTTAGCAGTGTGTATATTATCATCTAGCACTACGGGAGTTTAACTTCAGGTAGAAGGCTTCCAGGTCATTTCCTGCACCATTACTCCACGTCCTGTTTCTGAACTATGTCCTATCTTAAGCCATAGGGTCTTGTTTTGTAGTTTTGGGAGATAATGCAGAGCTTTGGTGAGAGTCTGTATTATTAATATTATTATTATTATTATTATTATTATTATTGTTATTATATTTTGATCTTTTTGAAACAGGGTCTTCTGTAGCTTTAGCTGCTCTGGAACTTGCTATGTAAACAAGGCTGCCCTTGAACTCACAGAGACCCACCTGCTTCTGCCTCTCTACTGCTGGGATTAAAATCAAGCACCACCTCACCCTGCTAATAGCCTGTGTTTTGGGAAGTCTCTTGGATCACTCTCACCAATACTCATTGGGAGGTCTCTTCTGTCTGTCACTCTGTTCCTTGCCATACAGTCCCCAGGTACACATGTGCACTAATGCTCAGACATTGTATGTGTATTTGTATTGGGGGCTCGAGAGCATCACACAACCCTTGGGATTCTGTAGACACCAAGGTCCATTCATCTCTACATTTTCTTCTTCTCTTCCCACCTCTCTCATTCTTCAGCAGCCCCAGAGCCCTCATTTCCCCCCTTCTCCTGAGTTCCCTCGTCCCCCCCCCCACAATGTCTTCCTACATGTTCCTCCCTCCTCCCCACACATGCTGAACATCCCCACCTTCCCACATCCCCACATAGCAACATCTGTTCCCTACTATTTCCCTCTTTTGGGTTCTTTTCCTTTACCTCTGTGTATTCTTTCCATTTTTCTGGCCCCTAGTGTTAAATCGGGACATATACTCATGTATAGGGGATTGGTGCTACAATCCACAAATGAGGGAGAACACACATCAGTTATTTTTCTGTCTTTGAGTTACTTCATTTAGTATAACACTCTAGTTCTATTCAATTACCTGTGAATTTCATGAATTCATCTTTTCTTGCTGCTGCATAATATACCATTGCTGTAGATGTGCCACATTTTCATTATCCATTCATCAGTTGAGGGATATTTAAATTGTTTCCATTTCTTAGATACTGTGAAGAGCAGCTGCTCCAACCTTCTCCAGTACAGCCAGAGGGGTTTGGGTCACGACCAAGGAGTGGGGGTGAGAGGTGCGAGTCAAAGCACAGACACCAGGAGTTGGGTGAAAGCAAGCATATTGCGATCTGCTGCAAACTCATCTGAGAGAATGACAAACAGAGTGGGAGCCCGAGTGCATAGCTAGGACATTTTTGGCCCCACCTCTAGCATTCTGATATTTGACTGTGCCTGTATTTGGTTGTCCTCTTTAACAGGATCTTACCTGTCATTGACTAACCAGCCACCAAGGGAAGAGAGCCGGGAGCCAAAGCTGTCAGGCATACATGCTCACAGAAAATTACTAAATTACTTATATCAGGAGTTTAGGAGCCAGCTTACTTACCTCAGGAATTTACAAGCCAGCTTACATACCTCAGGAGTTTATGAGTGCACCTTGCTTATCTTGGAAATTTACTGCCATACCAACCCCAGACAAAATTAGTAAAATAGGAATTCCAGTTACAGTCATACATGGTAAAAAACATTACTTAAATAAAGGTAGATGGTGGGCTCCTTCTTTAGAAAAATATAGTAAAGAAAAAACCAAAAAGACCCTCCCTTCCTAAAAGCTTTTACAAAGGTAAAATGGAAGGGAAGACATTGCACTGAGTGATATTATAGTCAGTTACAAGTAGCAGAAGTGTTTTTCCAGACTTAATAAAAGCTCAGTCCCTTGAGCAAAGAGCTGCACCTGATAGAATTAGTAAAATGGAAATCTTGGTTATAGTTATGCATGTTAAAATGCAATACTTGGTTAGAGGCACGCAGCAGGCTTCTCCTTTGAGAAAAACAGAACTAATTGAGAGACTCTCCCAGGCCAGGGGTTGAATTGCAGCCTAGAGATAACAAGCAACAGATAGATCGGGAGCCAGGAAGAATGGGAAAGAACCAAACTGAAGTTTCAAAGGGAGTCACTGTCTCACATCTCACAAACAAACCACCCATGGTCTGTGGTTTTATGACCACTGTTTGTTACTGGAGATGTGCTAATCTTGAGCAAAGTGCCATGTGTAAATACTTCTGGTTAGTGCTTCTGGTTAATATGTAAAACTCAAACTCTTTAGTAATTGTTCCTGGGGATGTATTAATCTTGATCTGTCTTTTCTGACATGTACTATATAAACAATTGCTTGCTCTTAGTAAAATGCACCAGATTCAAGACCACTCTGGTCTCATGTCTGTCTAATTTTTGCCGAACTCGTGCCCTCCTTCCAAGACCCTGGTTCCTGCAGATTGAGTGAGCCCCCCGCTGGGACAGTCTGCAGCAGAAGAGGCTAGGAACAGTTTCCCTGGGTGGAAGTAGAGGTGTGGGGGTTTACCCCCATGAATCATGAATGGCAGAGAGCCAAACACAAACTACATCATCAGAAGGGTCTCGAGGAGAACCTCTGTCAATGACAACAGTCAGGACCTGGGCTGTGGTCTTATAAATCCTTGCTGGCCACAGGCAAAGTGGAGCAGGCGCCTGAGGAGAAGACAGAGCAGGGCCAAAAGGCCAAGAAGGCCCTAAGTGACAAGGGTGGAGGGGTCAAAGATGGCTCACAACCTGGACCAGATCTGGGTAACAAAGGAGGTGAAAAAGGACAAGACCACCAGCCTGGGAGAATTGAGAGAGACATGGACCCGTGGGTGAGTATATAGTTGATGAATTGTTGGGACCAAGGGGGTATGTTTGCTTCCTATGAGGAGGAAGGAGGTGGGGGAAACAGATAGGAAATCACTGCAGAAACACAATAAAGCCCATGAGCTGTCCCAGGCTGTCCTCTCCCACCCCTGGAGGCAAGAAACAGGGCTAGCCCAGGCCATTCTAGTATCAGTTTTCCACTCAAACCAGACCTAGATATACATATGCCTTTGTCTTCTTAGTGCTGGGAGAAACTTCGGATTAAAAATAGCTAAAACTTAAAAACGGTTATCCAAATACACATAATTTTGCATTAAAATCATTAAAATAGGCTGATCATGTGATGGTTTTTAGATTCTACTGCCTCGGACTTTAGTTGAGCATTCATGCATAAACAAGTAGTACTTTTGTAAAATAATAGATATTTAAAGATAGTTTTAGGGTACCCAGGTTATACCATTAAGATATTTATATTTCTATCCCAGCACTCAGGAGGCAAAGGCAGGCAGATCTCTGTTTGAGTTCAAGGCTAAACTGGTCTACATAGTGAGCTTCAAGACAGCTGGGACTAAAAGGGTGACCTTGCCCCTCGAAAAGACCAAGAAACAAACAAACAAACAAACAAACAAACAAAATATTTACATTTCTGATCAGGCATGCCTGAGTAAGATCGTACTAAGTATGAGGGCTTAAGGCCCTTACACCCTCCAAATAGTATCCTACCCATAAACTGAACTGAAGTTCCACAGTTTTAAAGATACTTGAACACACATAAGTTATCTGGAAAATAGAATTCTTTAAACAGTCAACTCAGAGGTTAGCTCCTATAAACAATTACCATCTGTTGTGAAGCATTTAATAAAAAGATATCTATGGTATCCAAATTTTAGGCCTTTAACTGTATTTTTAAATATCCATATTTTAAAGTTTGCACGTGTGTATCTATTCTGGCATGCCAAAATGAATGATTCTGTGCACATAAAGGATGAAATCTTGAAGTGGCCATTTTTTTTGACATAACCAGGAGACAATTACAATGACTGAATTACAAACACACAAATCTTAGCTGCATTAGGAGCATGACTACATGAATCTTAGACACACAGAAGAACAGTTACCATAAACACAAGACATAATTACTGCCTTTAAATCTAGAAAATGCTGGATCCCTTTATTCTGCCATAGCAAACCAAGGCTGCCACCAGGTTCAAGTGTCTGTGTCCAAACAGGATCAAATATTTTTCGAGGGCACCCATAACGGTTTCCCGGATGATTCTGGAAAGATGCAAGCAAAGCCTCAGCCTTGTAAGGGGTTGGGGCCCCTCCACTGTGAGGACAAAGGGTCCCTCCATCTGACCAGAGGGAGGGGGATAGAGTGGGGAAGGGAGCCACAATGCTTATAAGCTGGTGAAATTCCATGCTGGTTGAATGTAAGGAAGTTGAGGGTAAAGAGGGCCTCTGTAAGGGGGCAGTGGAGATCCATAGGGGAGGGGAAGGGCCTGAGTCTAGAGAGCCCGTTCCTTGATGGAGCGATTGGATGTTGCTCAATGATGGCCTCACCGTGAGGATTATATGGAATGCCAGTGGAGTGTTTAATATTCCTGAAGGAAAGAAAGGCATTGAAGGGGCTGGAGGTATATGCCAGTTTTTGTCAGTTTTCAGTTCCCAAGGAGCCCGCATGAGCAGCATGGCCATTTTCAATGCCTTAATGGCATGGGGCACAGTTTCACCTGACAGAGGAATAGCATAAATAACGCTGGCAAGATTATCAACAGTTACATGGGCGAATTTGAGTTTACCAAACGCTGGAATGTGTGTGATGTCCATTTGCCATAAAGAGCTAGGGGTGAGAACATCAGGTTAACCCTGGAGCACTGGAGGTGGCCCAGTGGGGACAATAGGGTGCATGCCAAGCAGGAATGGGAGAGGTGCTTACATTGCAAAACAGAGAACTTGCGGTATAGACCATGAGGAGAGATAGAAATGCTGATGGAGTGTGCAAGCCTGTTCCAGTGTGTGTAGATGGGCAGGTAAGGGAATCAACCATGGCATTTCAGCAATGGTACCCTGTAGGCCTGTGTGGGAGCAAATGTGTTCGATGAACCAAGGATGGGCATGGTGCTCTAGGAGATCTTTAATAGTGAGGAGGGTAATGTCCAGGGGGGAATTGGAGGCATTTATGGTGGAAAAAAGGGAGGGACTTGAGAGTCTGTACTGCATATTGGCTGTCAGAGAAAATGTTCAAAGGTGTGTCCTGAGTTGAGGAGAGGACCTGGGTGAACAAGGAGCTTGCCACGTTGTATGAAGCCAGGGTTGGGGTAAAGAAAACAAGCAGGTTTGTTGTCAGCATGGAGAACAAATCCAAAGTTGTTTTTGTTGGCTCCCTGAAGGCAGTGGGAGCATGGGAGATGGGCTGGGAAGGGGTGTGGCTGGAAGTTGATTGGGCTGAGGTGCAGCAGGGGACCCATATCAGGAGCCCCAGGTCCTGTGGATGCAGCTGGGTAGCCATGCACAAGAATGCAGCCACTCCAGGGAAAGCTTCCTGTTCCATGTGGGTGTGCAGAAGAAGGAAGAGCCTGCCAGGCATGGGTGGGCGTCATGAACAACCCTCCAGTCTGGGCATTAGGAGCCCAAGCCTCCATCCCAGCGAAGGGGATGTCTTGCAAATGGGGGGTGGGAGGGGGGTGTGTCTTTCAAACACAGCGGCTGGTGCAAAAGCCGAAACTGTAGGGAGGTGCCTTGCGATCACCAGGATCACCAGGGGGCATCTCACAAATGCCAGGGAGGTGTCTCACAAACGCTGGTGTCTGCAGACCACATGGGTGCCAGATGTTGGAACCTCCCCTGGTCCAGCCAGAGGGATTCAGGTCATGGCCAGGAAAATCCCAGGTGTCCAGCAAGCAGCAACAAATATGGATGAACAGATATCTGTATAGTACAATGAGTCCTTTGTTTTTATGCCAAGGAGTAGTATAGCTGGGTCATATGGTAGATTCATTTTTTTGTTTTTATTTTTATTGATGCTTTGTGTATTTCATACATCATTTTCCAATTCAGTTCAGGCATGTATATCCCCTTTCCTTCCTCCCAACCCACCTCTACCAATCCCAGATCATGCATTCTGCAGTAACTTTTCTGCATCTTTCTCTGTTTTTTTGTTTTGTTTTGTTTTCATTTTTTTATTATTTTATTTTATTCTTTTTTTTATTGATGCTTTGTGTATTTCATACATCATTTTCCAATTCAGTTCAGGCATGTATATCCCCTTTCCTTCCTCCCAACCCACCTCTACCAATCCCAGATCATGCATTCTGCAGTAACTTTTCTGCATCTTTCTCTGTTTTTTTGTTTTGTTTTGTTTTCATTTTTTTAACAATAAGTGATAATCTGTGAGTACAAGCATCCTTCATGTAAAACCAATTTGCGAGCAGTTGTGCCCAAACCCACACAGCTCATGGGTCCCACCATCCAGCAGGGGGGCTTGTATGTTCAATCAAGTTGATCAAATGAGTGTCCAGTCTATATTGTTGTAGTTTCACCATTCACCCCAATCGCAGCCCTTACATTCTACCATGCCCCCTCTTCCGCAGATTGTTCCCTAGGCTTAGAATAGGGGCACAGGTGGATGAGAAGCAAAACAGTCTACTTTCTCTGGAGCTGTTGTCTTGGTCTCTAGTCAATTCTGGCTGTTTTCTTTCATGGGCTGCCAGTTGTCCAGGCATAACCTTTCGATCCTACTAATGAAGCACATGCAATTAAATATATAGGTATTTAAACAGTACTAATTGTTATGGTAGGTAACTTTGGTATAGACACAGATGTTTGGATGGTATGTTAATCCATGAATTACATTTTCTTCTGTTAAGTATGACAGGTTCTTCATGTGGTTTATAACATCTCCTAACCATTAGTGGATGTAAGTTTGTGGCATCAGCTGTGGGTTATTCCTCCAAGGGGAGAGCTAATAGCCAATTAGATTTGGGATATACAGACATATGGCTGCCACTGCTGCACAGTATTTCCAGGCAGATGAGGTGTAGCTGGTGCTGATGGAGGAGTCTTGCTTGACTCAAGGAGACCCGTATTTGCTTTATTGGTTTAGTGGCCTTTGGTAACACTCTCTGGCATTCCAGAGACCATCTGTATACTTGCAAGTGCGGTCTCCATACATCTTTCCTGTGTTTATATCAGGTGCCGCAAAGGTTTTAATACAAGAGACTTTCTTAACTCCCCCCCATAGAATAAGGAGAAATATGATGATGATGAGGTCATTCTCCAGCTGTAGATTGGAGCCAGCTGTTATAGAGGTATTCTCTTGTAAAATCGGTAAAACTGCCTCCTTTAATTGACTAATGGACATAGAAACTGTGAAAAGGATTTTCCCTATTCAGAACCAAATATAATGCTAAAGTCTCCTTAAGCTATGCACTTAAGCAAAATATATTAATACAGGAGCTCTGACATCAACAATGGATTATTCTACCAAGGAGATGTTGGCCAGGGGATCCAAGCCCCCACAAAAGGTAAAGGCTCCTTGCCTCCAAACTGGGATATCTGCAGGAAGAGAGGCGATAAGGCCCTGCTGTTGAAGACCTGATATAAACATGGGGTAGATTCATTTTTAGTTTTTTGAGAGATATCCACATTGCCTTCCATAGTGGCTGCACCAGTTTGCATTCCCACCATCAGTGAATTAGTGTCCTCCTTTCTCCACATCTTTACTAACTTTTGGTGTCCTTCATTCTGTTGATCTTACCCAGTTTGACTGGGATAAGATGGAGTTTTAATGTGATTCTTATATGCATATCTCTAATTACTAAGGGTGTTGAGCAGTTTTTAAGATGCTCCTTAGCCATTTTTATTTCTTCATTTATGAAATCTCTGTTCAGATCCACAACCTATCTTTTTATTGGGTCATTTATTTTCTTGTTTTTTTATTGTTTTTTTGAGTTCTTTGTATTTTCTGGATATTAAGACTATTTCTGATGGGAAACCCAACTCATTGGGTTTCCTATTTAATTCCTTCTTTTACTGTACCTAAGTGTCATAGCTTAATGAGGTCTCAGTTATTGATTATTGACCTTAATGCCTGAACCACTGTTATCTGATTAAGAAGGTACTTTCCTATGCCTACATCTTGGAGGGTGTTGCCCATGTTTTCTTCTAGCAGTTTAGAAACTTTAGGTTGTATATCAAGGTCTTTGATCCATTTGGAGTTGATATTGTAGAGGGTGAAAGATAGATGTCCAATTTCATTCTTCTACACATTGGAGATCCAGTTTTGCCAGAACCATTTGTTGAAGATGATGTCTTTCCTCCATTGTAACTTCTCAGTGCCTTTGTCACATATCAAGTGGCTGAAACTGTATGTACTCATATTTGAATCTTCTATTGTATTCCATTATTCTACATGTTTATTTTTCTGACAGTAGCATGCTATTTTTATGTCTACTGATCTGTAATCTGTAAATTTATCTATTGTAATATAATCTGAAATCTGGTATGACACCCCCCACCCCCCCTCACTGTTGTTCTTATTGTCCAAGATTGCTTTGGTTTTCCAGGTTATTTTTTGTGATTCCATCTGAAGTTTGGGATGATTTTTTTTCTAACTCTGTGAATAATGTTGTGGGTATTTTGATTAGCATTGTATTGAATCTACAGATTATTTTTGGTAAGATGGTTATTTTCACAATATTGATTTTACCCATCCATGAGCATGCTAGGTCTTTCCGTCTCCTAGTATCTTCCTCTATTTCTTTCTTTAAAGATTTGTAATTTTCATTGAAGAGAACTTTAACATTTTTGGTTATTTATTCATGAGTATTTTATATTTTTGAGGTTATTGTGAATGGGAGAGTTTCCTTGTATACCTTTTCCGGTTGCTTCTTATTGGTATATAGAAAGGCTATTGCTTTTTTTTTTTTTTTTTCTTATTTTTTAATGATGGTTTATTCTTTCACAGTTCTTTTTTTTTTTTTTTTTTTTTTGTCTTTTTGATGTACAGGGTCTCCCCTGTAGCACCAGCTGTCCTGGAAACGCATCTGTAGACTAGGCTGGCCTTAAACTCACAAAGATCTGCTGCCTTGCCTCCAAGTGCTAGGATTAAAGGCGTGCACCACTGTTGCCCGCGGTCTATTGTTTTTTCTTTTTTTTTCCTTTGTTTTTGTTATTGATTTGTTGTTTCATCATTCATTTTACGCATTTTTCAATTTGTTCAGGCTATTTCCCTTTCCCTTCCCCTCTACCCGAGACCCACCCCATCCCAGATAATGATTCTCCATAACTGTCCTGCATCTTTCTCTCATGTTTTTTTTTTTTCATTTTTAGCCAATAAATGATAATTTACGAGTACAAGCAATCCTCTATTAAAACCAATTTGCAGGCGTTGTGCCCAAACCCCCACCCAGCCCACCATCCAGTGGGGGGGCTATGTGTTAATAGTTGATCAAAGAGTGTCCAGACTATATTGCCTGTAGGTTCACCATTCACCCCACATCTCAGCCCTACATTTTCTACCACGCCCCCTCTTCCGCAGAGGTTCCCGTAGGCTTAAAAATGGGGCACAGGGTGGATGAGAAGGCAAAACAGTCTGCTTTTCCTGGAGCGTTTGTCTTGGGCTCTGGTCAATTCTGGTGTTTCCTTCATGGGCTGACCAGTTTGTCCAGAATAACTTTCGATCCACGTAATGAAACCAATCAATTACGATATCTAGGTATTTAAACAGCACTAATAGTTAGGTAGGTTACTTTGGTATAGACATATGTTTGGATGGTATGTTACTCCATGAATTACATTTTTTTTTCCTGTTAGATATGACAGGGTCTTACTATGGCTGTATAACATCCCTAACCACTAGAGGATGTAAGCTGTGGCATCAGCCATGGGTTAATTCCTCCAAGGAGAGAGCCAATATCCAATTAGATTGGGATATCAGGTCATATGGCTGCCTGCTGCACATATTTCCAGGCGGGGAGGTGTAGTGGTGCTGACGTGGAGTCTTGCTGACTCAAGGAGCCCATATTTGCCTTATTGGTTTAGTGGCCTTTGGTAACACTCTCTGGTATTCCAGAAGAGGCCATCTGTACACTTGCCATGTGTGGTCTCAATCATTTTTCCCATGTTAATGTCAGGGCTCGACAGCAGGGCCTTATCACTCTCTTCTTGCAGGGTTATCCAGTTTAGAGGCAAGGAAGCCTTTAACTTTTTGTGGGGGCTTGGATCCCCTGGCCAACATGCTCCTTGGTAGAATATCCATTGCGATAGGTCAGAGCTTCCTGTCTTGATATATTTTGCTTAGTGCATAGCTTAAGGATTTAGTATTATATTTGGTTCTGAATAGAGAAGTAATCCTTTTTCACAGTTCCTATGTTAGTAATTAGTCAATTGAAGAAGGCAGTTTTTTTACACCGTTTATAAGAGGATTACCTCTATATAGATTGTTCCAATTTACAGTTGAAAAAAGAATGACCTCATCATCATCATATTTCTCCTTGTTCAATTGGGTGGGGAGGCAAGAAAGTCATATCAAAACCTTTGTTGCACCTAGAAGGTATAAGTTTCATTAGGACTCATTATAAATAGTTGTTACATGTAGGATCCACAGAAGGGTTCGATGTTTATGGCAATCTGAGGCTTTTCTTCCTTTCAGTGTTCAGACGGGTCAACCTTTCAGTTGCCACTTTTTGGTACATCCTACTCAATGCAAAGCTGTATCTTTTCTTTCTCAGCCGTTAAGTTGGTGACATTTTGTCCTGTTGGAACAAACAAATCTTTTCCCATAGTTAGTTTTAAGATTTGAATTGCAAGGTTTTTGACTAGAAGGTTTCATGTCTGTCTGTACCCCCCCCCCCCCTTTTTTTTAACCCATGAGTCTCCAGAAGACAGTTGTATTATACATACCTATAGGGTGGAATCAAGGCACAGATTTCATCAAATTCACCCATGCTGTTTTGGGTGACTATATATGATTAACTTGGGAAGCAAACTTAATTTTTATGTTAAATCATCTTATAGGTGAAAGAGAATGCTACAAGGTGATACTGTACAACAGAGAAATTATAGAGAACATTTGTATGTGCCAATCCCAAAGTTATTGTTCTACAGATTTTATGTAAAACAAATGTGGACAACAGCAATTTATATCTCCATTTAACTCAGATGCATTACTGTTTTATCAGAGCCTGTAAACCAATACTTTTTAAAGCTGACTTTGTTACATGCCTCTTTTCTGAAAGTATTATTTCTAGCAGTTTTCTAGTGGAATTTTTGGATGTTTTATGTATAATACCATGCTATCTGCAAAGAGAGATAGTGTGCCCTCTTTTTTTCAAATTAGTACTCCTTTAATTTCTTTCTCTTGTCCTATTGCTCTTGCAAGGGTTTCAAGCACTATATTGAAAAGGAGTGGAGATAGTGGACAGCCCTGTCTGGTTCCTGATTTCAGTGGGACTACTTCCAGTTTTTCTCATTTAAGATGATGTTGGCTTTGGGTTTTTCCTAAGTATCATTAAAGCTACACAAAATATACCCACAGCCAAGAAAATTCTAAAAGTTGCCTTTGTTTTAGAACCTAATAGACAACTTAAGTCTAGGACAAAACTTTAAATCTATAGTGGCTTGCATAAGACTATGGGTGCTGTGGTAACTAATACACAGTTCAAATGAGATTCCGTGAAATGGAGAAAAATGTCTTCTCTGTGCTTTATAATATCCCAGCACTGGAGG
Source organism: Rhizomys pruinosus (assembly GCA_009823505.1). Taxonomy (NCBI): domain Eukaryota; kingdom Metazoa; phylum Chordata; class Mammalia; order Rodentia; family Spalacidae; genus Rhizomys; species Rhizomys pruinosus. The sequence continues at coordinate 1,408,020 of VZQC01006529.1, forward strand.
AGAATTTCTACGTTATAAACATGAGATTCTTTTCAAAGCTCAGAAAATTTTAATTACTCAATTTATTTCATTTCACATAATTTTTTTAAAGCTGATTCTGGATTTAATGCTTCTAACACGAGTACAACAATAATGGGCCACTCTTTACCTTCTGTTTCTGGACTGCAGGGTTAATGAAACATACCAAATTATTGTAAGATATTTATCAATTTGTCATAATATCAAACATGATTTACATGCTGAATAAATAAAATAGCTATTATCACATGTAAGCTATTGTCACTAAGAATTCATTCTCATTCGAAATGACAGGGAGATATTATATTATTCTATGCACCACTTCATATGAAATATTTTCAAAGTGCTTGCATGAAACTAGTTCTCAGTTATAAATCTTTTTTTCTGCACATATTTTCTGTTAGTTTGAGGATACATATATCCAATTCCCTACCAGAAATTATGATGTACTTATAAGAACTATAATTATCAGTTAAATGACAAGAACAAACCAATATTTATGTCATCTAAATGTTCACAGAGTTCAAATTACATTAAACATATTTTATTACAATCACAACTGGAAAATATGGGAACACAATTATAATCTGTTATTTAGTGCCAGGTAGTAGAATATAAATTATCAAATCTCTATGACTACTCTGTTGAGTCAAAACACTCAGTCCCAAGTTGTTGAAAGAGTATTCCTATAATGATTTTAAATATATATTAAACAGTAAGAAAGTAAATTATTGGCTGTGGTTAATACATCATGATTCACTCACGAAGCTATTATCTGTCAGTCTGTCTTCTCTTTATTATTAAATATTTTAAATTTCAAAATTAGTGAGAATAAAATGCCACATTAACTTCCAATTAGTATAGAATAACTTAACATCAAAACTTAGTAATTGAAAGCAGCATAAGTATCCCAAAGTTTCTATATATTACAAGTATTGAATTACTGTGTGAGTGTCATAATCACAAGGACTTTTGTGAAATGTCTAAGCATTATCTGCAAACTATTGCCTTCAGGAGAGGAGTTTAAACAGGTTTGACAGCAAATCTGATAACAATATCTACTGTCAGGAGTGCTAATGCCATTGATTGGAGTCATCAATGACATAACTTACTCAAGCACAGTATGGCAGAGCATTCAAATCACATTAGTGAGGAGATAGTAGGAAGTTCAGCATCACTAGTGAAATTTTTGAGGTCTATGCGAACAGAATATTGTCCCAAAGCAAATGTACAATGTAATGCACACACTCCTCTTATGATGGAGGTGTCTTCTTTCAGAGATAAGAAATATAGAATGTTTGGTCTGGTCCTGAAGGAAATATGGCTTTGTTTATGCAGGACAAATAATAATACTGGAAATCCAGAATAGAGAAAGCTATTTCCATACATAGAAGCAGGCTAAGCTAAGGCTGTGAGGATGTGCAGGGTCCTAGTGTGGATATGTTTCAGGTCCAAGGCTCCTTCCTAGGCAAGTGAGCTAAGGTTGGAAGACAGCATGAAGGATATTGCCTTTCCCATGTTCATCACAAAGCTACACTGAAGCTACCTGCTGTTGCGGCAGTCTCCCATGGATTCTCACCTGTGGAACAGCCATTTGCAATTCATTCTCCTGCTTCCTGGCAGGCTTCAGGCTCTTCAGATTAGACTTTGAATATGCTAGTCTTATAGCATGGTACTGGATTGTTCAGAATAACCTGCGTCTGAGAGAACAAAATTGAGATAGGTCACCTCTAATAGAATTCATATGCTTTTCATAACTGATCAGAAATACCATCCTATCATTCTTGCTCTCTTATATTGCTTAGATATGAACAGATTAATCACATCAGCTATGGGAATTATACAGGCAATAAGAATCCTGTAGGACCTCCTAGAATCTGCTTAGCACTATTTCCCCCCCAAAGTCCATCCATGGGATACTTTCCCATAAGCTATAAAGTCTTACCCATTCATAGGAGTTCAAAAACTCCCAAACTGACCATATAAACAGGTCAGGATAAGAACAAGGCTCTTTGTTGTTCTTTTAAGTAAAACTTGTCATGTTTTCATGCACTCATGAGTTTTTAAATGGCCTGCACGGTTAAATGGTTAGTTCTCCACTACTTTTATTGGATATGCAATGCCAGGTATATTGTCCAGAAGATGAACAAATCAGGTGGTAAAGTACTCATGTTCCATAGCAATTGTTTATTATTTTTGGTTTTCATTAGACAGGGTCTCCCTTTAGCTCCAGCTGGTCTGGAACTTGCTATGTAGACCAGGGTACCCTCCATTTCACAGAGATCTGCCTGCCTGTGCCTCCGGAGTGCTGGGATGAATGGTGTGAGCCACACGCCACACTTCACAGCAATCCTTCCAATCGGGAAAAATTTCTGGGTAGGCCTCAAGACCTGGGAATTTTCTTCCTCTTAGCTACTTCTGTTTGATAACCTGTGGCTTCTTCAAGGAATGTTATCTTCTCTTACAGGATAACCCTGAACAAATCTTTTAAGAAAATTTTTTAGGAAGCTTGCAAAAATAGTAGGTTTTCAATGGCTTTTTCAAACATCCTTAGTGTTCATTTATTTTCCTGCCAATCTTCTTTGACTTGTTGTAGTAGTCAAAAATGCTATTCAGAAAATTCTTTGAGATAAATGCCTATTCCTTGGGCTTCTGTTGAGAAGACTAAAAGAAACATAACAAAGTTTCCTCAATTTGCCATCAACATGAAAGTTTGTATGTTTTTAGGATATAGTCTCTCTTTTATTATGTGTATGAATATATTGTCTGCATGCAGGTTTGTGGACCCATGTCGTGCAATGCCGTGGAGGTCAGAAGAAGGTCTTGGATTCCCCTGGAACTGGAGTCAAAGACGGTTCTTAGCTGCCATGTGGGTGTTGGGGATCGAACCCGGGTCCTCTGCAAGAGCAGTTAGTGCTCTTAACCGCTAGGCCATCTCTCCAGCCCCAGGGTATAGTCTATTTAAAGGATATATTTTTGCATAACTAAATAGAGCTTAGAGGCATCATGCTTATAAAGAACAAAGGAGAAAGATTCCCATTGGAAACCATAGTATTTTAACAGTCTAATCATAGAAGTCCTATCTGTCATTTTTATTCTATTTTCCTATTAATGAGTCTGTAATTTCACCTGTACTCAGGGTAGGAGTTGCACAAAAGTTGGAACACATGTAGTGTAGGATCATAGTTTGTGATCACGAAGGTTTCTGGCATTGGATATCAGATACACAGGTTAATAAAAGTTTATATCCACTGAAAATATAAAATGTAAACATATTTAAGTATACTAATTAGGCTTGGCTGAGCACAATTCACAAAAAATGGTGTTTCAAAATAATATGCTGCTGTAAAAGTAAGAATCATAAGGGGATTTTGATATTAATTTAGTTAGCATTCTTCCTGAAGAATATTTTCATAATAGAATTAAAACTGCTGTTACTATTGTAACACATAGTTTATGTTAAAGAAAAATATAAATTTGGGGCTGGAGAGATGGCTCTGTGATTAAGAGTGCTGACTGCTCTTGCAGAGGACCCAGGTTCAATTCCCAGCACCCACGTGGTGGCTAAGAACCATCTTAGACCAGGCATGGTGGTGCACGCATTTAATTCCAGCACTCGGGAGGCAGATGCAGACCGATCTCTGTGAGTTCAAGGCCAGCCTGGTCTACATAGCAAGCTCCAGGCCAGCTGGGACTAAAGGGAGACACTGTTTCAGAAAAAAAAGAAAGAAAAACAAATATAAATTTATTAGTATAAATATTTCAGGATCAATTTGTTTGGCATATTAACAAAAATAATTACATAATTTATTATCTGATCTGGGTACCTTTGAGAATGAAATGATTAAAATTTAATGATAATAGATTATACCTATGATATTAGTATTATGATTTATCAGAACATAAAAAAATAATTATAATATAGACATAACACTAAATTAGGACCAGGACTTTTCAGACAACACGGGCATGTTTGTGATCATCTTGAATTTTCATTATAATTTGAAGTGTATCATTTCTTCCTGACATTGTCTAGACACATTAACACATAAGCTTACTTATGAAATTAAGCTTCTAATTTTAGTTTTTATAAAGTTAAAATGTAAAGTAAGTTAAAAGAAAGTGAAAATAATTTTTAAAATAAGGAATACCAACATATGCCCACCATGCAATATCTGCCATACCTTTTGTTATGTCTTTTAATTAAAAATGATGAATAAATTAATAATGATTTTTAAGTGTGGGAAAATATTTCTAGTTTTGATGACTATATTATAATTTTAATTGAATAATTTTCTCTTTTATCTACTAAAAGAATAAGTTAAGCTCTTTTCTAGCTGTATAGTTTGTTAAAGATGAAATGCAATTTCAAAAAGAATGAACTAGTGTGGAAATGAGATGGGTAAAATCCTGAAGTCTTTGACTTTCATTATGGCAGACAGCCAGGTTAAATGACATCATTTAGTCATATATCAGATATTATTTCATCATATACAACTCAAGTAGAAAATACATTTTTATTTAATATGCAGATTTCAAGAGAGGTGTGATTTATTTCAGGAACTGGAAAAGATTTTATGAAAGGTGTAAAGAGTAAATGATTTAGGTTTTTTAAGTCATAAAGTCTTTGTTAAATCCATCCAACACTACTATTGTATTGTCATAGCAGCCACAGATAGAATATAAATGACTGTGACATGGTTTATTAAGATGTTACAAAATGATGCAGCAAACTGGATTTCTTTGGAGGTCAGTGTACCATCCCCTCATATTGTTTGGTAACAGCATTTTTCTTTCCTTCCTTGGTTGAATGGTGTTCTGTTAACTAAAGAGTTTCTCACCATTCCATGTGGGTGCTGGACTGTGTGACTATTCTGGAGCATCCTTGATGTCTTCTATATACTCCTGCTTTTGTCCAGAAGGCTATCAGATTGGTTTTCATGGATCCAAGACCCAACACCAAACTGCAAAACACCACTTCATTTCCTTAATTACAACCAGTACACATTTTTCCCTCCATATTGTAGTTCCTAAAGAAAGAAGGGAATCAGATCACATCGAATGGTTGTAAAATCTCTTCTTTATTGGAAAGAAACGAAGCCAACAAACCTAGATATTGTTATGATCAGTGTATGATGGCCTCTGTGGCTTTTTCTGTTACCAGAGGATCCACAATTCTTTTCCATTGCTTCTGTGTGAAAACACTATTGTAGAGCTAAGATAAGATTTAGTGAAATTAGACCACATCTCTATTCTTGAACCAATCATTCACCTCTCTGTGTTGATTGAATGAGCACTATAAATTACAATAGGCCATTTTTGCTTTGTCAATATTAACAGTCATTTAAAATTATGGAAGATTAATTTTAGTATTTATTTTACCAAGCCTCTAATTCATTGAGTACTTATTATCTCCTTCTCTGTCCCCGCAATGCTAATGTCATTGATTACCCAAACTCTGTAATTGTTTCTTTTTTCTTTTATGGTGAGTACATTTCTATACTTAAATATTAGGCATTAGCAACTTTACAGTGTGTTGCTCAACCTACATTTCTCATTCCAAATATATATTCCATTGAGCCATGTTCATTTGATCTAATTTTAACTACCATCTCTAAGTTAGCAGGATCAAATACTAATTTCCAATTTTATCTCCAAATTTGTTCAACAGGACCAAATAAGTGTATGGTCAACCTGCAATTAATGATCAAATGAGATGTTGGTTGAAGTTCCCTGCCACCCCTAAATTCTAAAGCAGTCATTATCCCACGTACAATTCCTCTTGGCAATTCTGAGTAAACAGGGCTTAATATTTTTGTTGTTTTTACAAAAAAATTGTCAGCTAAATTACTAAATCTCTATATCTTGAATAATTTGAAATATGCAAGTTTTAATTAAGAAGCAGAATACTTTGCTATTAAGGGATTTTTTGCACATCAGTTTATTTTTTTCTTTTCATTTTGAGAGTCAAGTAGACTTGCTTATCAATAAAAGCTACTCTTGCATATAATCATCCTCTGCCTGGCAAGCTAAATTGGCAAGCTATGAACAGATGATGCCTTATTCCCAAGTTTGGTTGCACACACTTGCCTTGGATGATTGCAAAATCTGACTGTTCACACTCTGAAAGAAAGGAGGAGCAGGAGAGTCAGTCATGCATCCCAACAAACCAGTTCCCCTGTTTTGTACATGGAGGAGCAACTAAGGGTATAAGCAGAGAAAGCAGAGAGAGGCAGGCCTACCTATCATTTTCTCTGGCTGCCTGGATCTAGAATTTGCTTTATGGCCTTTTTAGGGGTGCACCCCTGTATTAGTCAGGGTTCTCTAAAGAAACAGAAGTAACAGGACGAATATATAGCTATATACAATTTATTGATTTGCTCACGTGACAGAGTTCAAGGAGTCCAACAGTAGCTGCACCACACTGGAAAAGCCGAGAGAATCCAGGAACTGCTCAGTCCGCAAGGCTGGATGTCTCAGTAGTCCCAATCCAGTGCTGAAGGCCCAAATGGATTCCAGGAGATCTGCCGGTCTCAGTACATGCTGGGATCCGAAAGGTTGATCACAGCAGCAAGACAAACTCACCAGATGAGAGAGGGAAGCCGCAGGAGAAAAGAAGGGACCAGCTCCTTCTGCCGTGGCCTTAAATACTGCCTGCCGGCAGAAGGTAACACCCACATTTGGGGTGGACCATCCGGGTTGAGGTGGTCCAATCAGAAGACCCTTAGTCCAGTCAAATTGACACCCCTTGTCAACTTGACACCCAATAAATAGCCTCTCCTTATGTTATGCTTAAATGTCAATTGCAAACGATGGCAGGGTCAAAATTCCACCTAACATGTTATAAGTATCTCATGTGCAATAGCAAAGCATTATATCTTAGAGTAGGTGGTAATGTCCTTGAGAAGAACTTAGTCCTTCAGTATCTAATAACCTAAATATGACAACACTTAACACATATCTCAGTTGCACATTCAAAAGGGAACAACACAAGTATCCACTTAATATACATTATATATATATATGTATATAATATAATATATATATACAAACAAGCACATTCTTAACCAAATAGGACAAAAGTTATATCTATTATAATCCACGTTTCTGCAAACGGTCCTGTGCCTCAGATGATATTTATGACTACCTTCTTCTACTACCCCATTCTGTATTTCCTCCACCATCAGCAAGACCTCTGCAGGTCTTGGCTCTTTCCCTGAGGAGTGACCCATACCTTATTCCCTGAAGAGTCTGGGCCATTTAGTTGTCCTGTCTGGTTTGGGTTTGTTGGGAGTTTTCCATTGACCTTAATCATAGGAATGGTAGCACCAGAAGGCCCTACAGCATCTCCTGCCTTCCAGACATAATCTTCCTTGCCCCCATTGTGGAGAAAAGGGCCAATTTCCCCTGGTAGCTGGATCAATCACTCCCTCTTACTACTGTTATTACCTTCTTAGCCTGTTGGCTTAAAGGCATAGAAGCCCAAAGGCCAGGGGGAAGTCTTAGCTTCCAGTTTCAATGGAACGTTTGCTGTATCTCCTGGCAAAAGCACTCCCCCCATTGGAGCCAAAACATAGACCAGCAGAACCAAGGTCGTGGGTACAGGAAGCAAAATTTTCCTACTGGGTCACTAGGGTGTGATAGTGAGTGGAATCATTCCCACTTCCATCCCTTGGTTCCTGGACCCATGAATTCTGGCTATAGAGAAACAGTACCATATAGTGGACGCTCGATTCAAAGCATATATCTGCTTGCTGGAGAACCTTGCTCCAGCCCTCCAGGGTATTGCTACCTAATTGGCACTGATAACTGTGTCTTCAAGAGGCCATCCATCGTTCTATCAAGCCAGCTGTTTCTGGGTGGTGGGGAACATGGTAAGACCAGTGGATACCATGACATGGGCCCACGGTCACACTTTTTGGCTGTGAAAGTGAGTTCCTTGGTCAGAAGCAATGCTGTGAGGAATACCATGATGGTGGATAAGGCATTCTGTAGTCCCTGGATGGTAGTTTTGGCAGAAGCATTACGTGCAGGAAAGGCAAATCCATAACCAAATAAGTATCTATTCCTGTAAGGACAAAACGCTGTCCCTCCATGATGGAAGTGGTCCAATGTAGTCAACCTGCCACCAGGTTGCTGGCTGGTCACCCGGGGAATAGCACCATATCGGGGGCTCAATGTTGGTCTCTGTTTGGAAAATCTGGCACTCGGCAGCAGCTGTAGCCAGATCAGCCTTGGTGAGTGGAAGTCCATGCTGTCGAGCCCTGCATGAACCTTCCATCTCTGCCACCATGACCATTTGTTCATGAGCCCATGAGCAACAACAGGGATAGTGGGGAAAGAGGCGACTATCCACAGAATGAGTCATCTATCTACTTGATTATTAAACTCATCCTCTGCTGAGATCACCTTTTGATGAGCATTACAGAGACACAAGTATCTTCATATCTCACTCCTTTGACCATTGAGAGAGTCTATCCACATACTTCTTCTCCATAATGTCTTTCTCACCAATTTTCCAGTCATGCTCCTTCCAAGTCCCTGACCATCAGCCAAACCATTGGCTACAGCCCATGCATCAGTATATAATCGAACCTCTGGCCATTTCTCCTTCCCAGGGCAAAATGCACAACCATGTGCACTGTCCCGAAGTTCTGCCCACTGTGAAGACTTTCCTTCACCAGTGTCCTTTAGGGTTGTTTCAGAAATAGGCTGTAATGCTGCAGCTGTCCACCTCTGGTGGTGCCTGCATAGCATGCAGAACCATCAGTAAACCAGGCCCTAGTCTTCTCTTCCTTCAGTCAACTGATCATAGGGCAAACCCCATGAAGCCATAGTGCATAGCTTAAGCACAGGAGGCATGTAACAGGAGTGGGAACTCTAGGCATTTGGACAACTTCTTCATGTAGACTTGCTTGTGCCTCAGGGCCTGCCCTGGCCTGTCACGTATGTACCACTCCATTTGACAATGGACTGTTGCTGTGCACATCCTTACTTTATAGTCTGGTGGGTCAAAAACACCCAGCTCATGATGGGCAGCTCAGGTCGCATGGTGACTTGGTGGCCCATTGTCAAACGTTCAGTTCCACTAAGGCCCAATAGCAGGCTAAGAGCTGTCTCTCAAAAGGAGAATAGTTGTTTGCAGATGAAGGTAGAGCCTTGCTCCAAAATCCCAAGGGCCTCCCTGTGATTCCCTATAGGAGCCCAGACTCAGACAACAATCTATCTGCCACTGACCCTCAAGCACCACTGGGTCTGCTGGATCATATGCCCAAGGGCAGAGCAGCCTATGCACTGCAGCCTGGACCTGTTAAGAGCCTTTTCCTGTTCCAAGCCCACTCAAAGTTTGCTGCCTTCCGAGTCACCTGATATATGGTCCGTAGTAACACCCCAGATGAGGAATGTGCTGCCTCCAGAACCCAAAAGGCCACCAAACATTGTGCTTCTTTCTTGGTGGAGGGAGGGTCAGGTGCAACAATTTATTCTTTACCTTAGAAGGAATGTCTCTGCATGCTCCAACCACTGAACTCCTAGAAACTTCACCGAGTAGATGGCCCTTGAATTTTAGTTGGATTATTTCCCATCCTCTCATGCGCATATGCTTTACCAACAAGTTTAGACTAGCTGCTACCTCCTGTACACTGGGGAAAAGGAAATAATCAGACTTTTGAGGCCTATTGGATACTGGTTCGAGTTGACACTGATCCCAGGAGACCTAAAAAGCATTGTGGCCCTCCGGTTAAAGTAGGGGCTATGGAGGGTCAGGTGATAAATGGAGTTTTGGCTGAAGTCTGACAACGGTGGCCCAGTGGGTCCCAGAACTCATCCTGTGGTTTTTCCCCAGACCAGAATGTATAATTGGGATAGATCTAATTAGAAATTGGCAGAATCCCCACATTGGTTCCCTGACCTGTGGATGAGGGCTATTATGGTTGGAAAGGCAAATGGAAACCATGGTGTTCCTCTACCAGGGAAAATAGTGAACCAAAAACAGTATCGTATCCCTGGAGGGATTGCAGAGATTAATGCCACATATCAAGGATTTGAAAGTATGAGGGGTGGTGATTCCTACCCATCTCCATTTAACTCTCCAATTTGGCCTGTGCAAAAGAAGATGGATCATGGAGAATGACAGTTGACTATTCGAAAACTCAACCAAGTAGTTACACCAATTGCAGCTGCTGTCCCAGATGTGGTGTCCTTACTGAGCAGATTAATATGTCTCCTGGTACCTGGTAGAAGCTATTGATCTGGCCAATGCTTTCTTCTCAATACCGGTCATAAGGACCACCAGAAGCAATTTCTTTCAGCTGGCAAGGCCAAAGTATAACTTTACTGTCTTACCTCAGGTATGTTAACTCTCCAGCCTTGTGCCATAACTTAGTTAGAAGGGATCTTGATCGCCTGACTCTTCCACAAAATATCACACTGGTCCACTATATTGATGATGTTATGCTGATTGGACCCAGTGAACAGGAGGTAGCAGCTAGTCTAAACTTGTTGGTAAAGCATATGCGCATGAGAGGATGGGAAATAAATCCAACCAAAATTGAAGCTAAATTGGCAAGCTATGGACAGATGATGCCTTATTCCCAAGTTTGGTTGCACACACTTGACTTGGATGATTGCAAAATCTGACTGTTCACACTCTGCCAGAAAGGAGGAGCAGGAGAGTCAGTCATGCATCCCAATAAACCAGTTCCCCTGTTTTGTACATGGAGGAGCAACTAAGGTTATAAGCAGAGAAAGCAGAGAGAGGCAGGCCTACCTATCATTTTCTCTGGCTGCCTGGATCTAGAATTTGCTTTATGGCCTTTTTAGGGGTGTACCCCCTTCTACTTCTATAAGTAAGCCCTCATCCACTGTTCTGTTACTAAGCCCAATAAACTCATTATGATTTTCCAAACTGTAGTTTGGGTAATTTGTACCTCACTTTGTCATTAGGGACTGAGGGAGCAGGGTGCTGGATGTTGCTTCTTTCCTCCAGATGAATGTTAGCTACAATTGGCATAGTCAATCAGGATAGAAAAGAAACAAGGATAAGCTGGGGAAGAGCGATGGTGTTTCCTATGGTATGGAGAAGGAAGCCAGCAACTGAAGGGAAGCTGGGTGAGGGGAGAGTGTGGGCAGGGGACATTTGGGAATGGTGGGCTATCTCCATAGGGCTGGTGGGGCTAAGGGCAGTGGCAGGGATAGTGCAGAAGATTTTAAAATGTGTAACTAAGGTGAAGCCCCCTAGGTGGATGGTGTCTGTAGGAGAAATCTCGGGGTGGCAATCCACTTGTAGGTAGTATGGAGTGGCATGGCTGCTTGACTTGGGGACTATCATGTGAGTATGGAGGTGGTTTGAGGGCAGCAGATAGTGTTCAGCAAGCCCTGGGAGTAACAGTATGGTTGCTCTATTGTTGAATAAGTAATCTGTCCCAGGCAAAGGCAGTAGTCCAGAGAGAGACACAAGTGGTAAAAGAGGAATTTGAGTGTGAAAGGAATATGAGGCTGGCCTCTTCAGTTCTCAACTTGTCAGTAAATGCATAAAAGAGAAAAAGAGATAGAGGCATTAGCATGCCTTATTTTATGGCTGGGGGTGGGAAGAAATGGAAGAAAGCCCACATTAGATCAGTAATACAAAACTCGTCATGGGGCCCCCAAACCTGGCACACGTGGGAGAAGACAGATAGTGATGAGGAAGTGAGTGACCTAGAAATAGCTAAAGATGCTGCTCCCTCCTGTTCAACCTTTTATACAAAGAAAGGAAAAATCCAGGCTTCAGTATGCTGGTGGAGACCTTAACAATGGTCTTGTGTGAGAGACTATAACAAGAGAGAATACTCAGCATTGGAGCTGTTGGGGCTAGGGAAGACTTTCAAGGAAGCAATAAATGAACCTCTCACCACCTGGCTTGTGAGGAAATGGAACATGGGAGCAAATGATATTAGTTTAAGTCCTGCAGAAACATAACCACCCATCCCTCCTTGGGACATAACATGAGGTACAACAGGGGCAATCAGTCCCTGATGACTGGCTTGTAAAGGCCATTAGAGACAGTAGGTTATCCATAGTGGAAGTTCCCATGGATATCAGGGGATGGAGGGCAATAGAGGAGAGGCAGGCACTACTGAGAGAACTAGGTATGAGGAAAACAATATAGGGTACCCAGTCCACTGGTCCAAATAGGACTGTGTTCACCAGATGTTTAAGAGAAAACTTGATTAAAAAAGAACAACTAGATTGATATGGAGCTTTAGTAGTTGTACTGAGTCCCGTAGTGGGACAGGATCTTTATATAGTAGGAGAGGCTTTGACAGATCAAAGTGACTTAGATCAGCATGTAAAGTATGCCTGTAAAAGAATAGAACAAATTAAAGAGGAATTAAAAAAAGACAAAACAGAGAAAGAGATTTATTTGGGTTACTTGAAGGCAAATGTGGCAAGATTTGTGTCAAGCCCGAGTTTCTAAAGACAAAACACCAAATTCTGTGCTAAGGGGCTTCTCAGGGCTTTAAAATGTGAGTTCACAGAAAGCATACAGAAGATAAAAATTATGTTGTAGGTGGATACTGCCCCCCCCCCCGGAGATAAACAGGGCACCTTCGGCTCCTGAAAAAGTTTATTTGAATAGTGGAGACAATTTTCCCAGCCTGGGCCTCCTCCAGAATCCAGGTGGTGTCAATAGAAAGACAATAAGTGTGGCTAAAGCCAGGAGTCAGTCCCAGGACCTTCCTGACTCAGGGCACCAATAGGTCCAGCAAGTCCTAGAAAGATCCTATTTCTCTTTGGGCTTATGCAGGGCCAGGCAGCTTGAGCCAGCCCCAATGAATTTATCAAGATAAAGAAATTGTGGGAGGCTCCATGTAAAAGGCCCATGATTCCAAATGGCTTCAAGAAAATGACTAAACATAGTAAAGAACTACATAAATTAATGCTTCTCATCCATGCTATTGCACCCAACATGGATCTGTTGCAAAATCAGTGATTCAAATGGATGAAATCTTTCCATGCTCTGTTAGGCATTATGTATGACTTAGTATATAATGTTAGCATCTGAGTGTTTTATAGATGTGGAACCCATTTCATAGGTATAAAGTACACCTGAATAAACAAAGATGAAAAGTACATTCACAACGAGTATAAGAACCAGGTATAGCTGTAAAATTCTTGGGAAATCTATGGTCAGATAAGGTACAAGTGGTATCTACCAGGATGGTTAAAAAGTCTACAGGAGGCTAAAGTGTCCATTACTGGGGGTTGGTTGCTCCCCATGAGCTGTTGGCCAGGGAAGCCCTGGGGGTACTCACTATGATAAAAGCCCTATTGTTGTGATGGAAACTCCCTTCTTCTGGATGGCTGGCCTTCAGAATGCCAGAGGGTGCTATGCAGATCTCTAGGGGAGAATGGTCCAAATGTTTCTGCTTATGATGCACCCTGAATGCTGCACTATCAATATGCTAATCAAGATGTTCATGCTGGTGTAATATATGTACAATGAGCAAATTTCCAATTGGATTTGAGGCTTGCTCTTCAGAGAAGGACACACATCTGATTCTTATAGTATCCAGGTCAATCTCCAATGAGGCTTTATACGTCCCAGTGGGGAAGCTGCTGCAATTGTTTTGTTAGATGGATGTGATACCCCTGCTAAGGTACCATCCAAGCATTTGTATTTACACCCAAAGATTAGGTTACTATAGCAGGCAATGTTTGCTTAGATGTTCCTCTTTCCTTTTTTTTTTATCATCAGAGAAATGCCACTAAAATAGGCCAACAGCCCTTTGGAAATAGAAGATAAAATGTCCAAGAGTTCAATGTCTTACCACAATGGGAGAAAGATCATCCTGAATCTCCCACTGCATCCAAGGCTCAGGGACTCTTGCAGAAGAGGATGTCAGAAATAATATGAAAGCTGGAGTTGGGTTGGAGTGCAACACAGAATTGCCCTCTGCCTGGGAAGCTTTAATGCTAAGCTAAGGACAGATGCCTTCTTCGCAAGCGAGCCTTGAATCATCACAAAATTTGACGACCCTCCGTAAGAAAGGAGAGGCAGAGAGAGTCATTCATGCCTCCCAACCAACAAGTTGTCTCGATTTGTACATGGGGGTGGGACTAAGAAGAAACACAGAAAGGCAGCAGCTCTCCAAATTCTGTGTGGCTACCAGAATGTAAAATTTGCTGTATGGTCGTAGTAGGGCAGTGTCCCCCGCAGTCTTCTATAAGTGACCCCTCACCCACTGCTCTGTTAGTAAGACCAATAAACTTGCTATGATTTCCCAAATAGTAGTTGGAGAATTTGTACCTCCCTTTGTTCTTAGGGAATGAGGGGTGGGGGTGGGGGGGCTGGATAGCACTTCTGCCTCACAGAAGGAACTTTAGCAACAGTTACCATGCCCAGTACAATCCTGCATGAAATTAATTTTAAGACCTTACTGCTTTTAGGATACCTAATATAGCCAAAGTTTTGAATTCAAGATAAGAAATCAGGCAGCCTTGCCTGGAGGCCCACCTGGAAGGGAGGCCATCAGATGCTTTCTGCACAGCAAACCTCATTATCCTTTGAGAGCCAACATTGTTTATACATTGCTCATTTCCAAACTATTCTTGGAACTTAGGTGCTTCTTAAAGGGACACTCATGCCGTCCACATATTTCAATGTGAACTTCTTTATGTTAAGTCAAGTAACACCTGGAAAAATATTTTCACCCCTCATCATTGGAAAAATGCTATGTAGGAACCATTGACAGGTAAGATCTCTAGATAAAAGTACTTCATCATTCTGTTATTAGAAAAGAGATTGAATTGCAATAATTCTTTTGAAAAATATGTGAAACTGTTCCTATTATCTGGTTTGCTATTATAAAGGGCTTGGCTATTAGAAATAAATGTCTTGCAGCAGAAAACAGAAATGAAAGGTCAGTGACCACCATGCCTTAATTCAACTTTCATTAGGAAAATGTTGGCTCTTGATGTTTACTTTCAAGGCAGAATCCCATAAATCTTACCACTCACTGTAGAAAAAAAAATCAATAAGTGTAAACTATCAAAGAGAGCCAACACACCTAATTATAGCTATGTAAAGTGGTTTTACTTTCAAAAGGACTGAGGGAAGTTAGCCCCTTAGTTCTTCCTTTAATTAAAATTACCCGAGCTGAAGGAACATTTTACATTGCTGTAAACTGGTCCAACACAAACAGATTTTTTTTGAAAGACGTGTTTAGTAAAATAATTTATCCTTTAAAATAATTATGGGTTTGAATATAACTTAGAAATTACATAATACAGCTTAGAAATGCGATGCTGTTTTTTTTTTTCTGAAAAGAAAGATTGTTGGGCATTGTGACATGAAACTGTCATTACTTAGACTCCAATCTCAACCATTTTGCCTTAGAAGTACACTGTGATTTATGAGTAATTTAGCACAATTGATGGCCTGACAGAGCAGAATTCATGCCATTAGAGTGTAATGCATTTCAAGTACTTCCCATGGATGACATAGCACATGTACTAGCTTACCTGATCCTGAGGCCAGTTTCACATGTTTTTATGGTATTTCACATAAAGTCAACAGGAACTTGTAGAGATGAAGTAATCTTGTTACTGTGATACAGCTGCAAGTTGAAATTCCAGATACCTGACATTGCTTTGGGCCATTATGCTGTATAGTTTCTTCCCTACACCATTTAGCACACAGGGCTTCTAGAGTGACAGATGGTTACCCAAGCTCTGTAAGTTTTGAAAAAAAGGCAAATATTCTCTAAATAAATAACTAATTATGGTTTCTTTCTTTGTTACATGTAATTCTTTTATTTTGTCTTTAAAAAGTATTGTTTACATTGACACAGATTAATTGTACATACTTATATAATGCAATGTGACAATTCAATATGTGGATCAAATATTTGATGCTTCAAACAAAGTAAAGGGCATCAGACACAGGCATGCCTCTCAGAACTAAGCTTAACATATGTTTTCAATCAGATTTCTTACTTTCTGAGATCATATTTAGGTGGCTTTTCAAATATTTGTGGTCATAAATTTTTGGTTTCTTTTTGTTAACTTTTACTTTTTCTTTTTTTTTTTTTTTTGTCTTTTTGAACAGGATCTCACCTCTTAGTTCCCAGCTGCCTTGAACTCACTCTGTAGACCACGGCGCTTGAACTCAGAAAGATCTGGCCTGCCTCTTCCTCCGAGTGCTAGGAGCTAAAGGGTGTTCGCCGCACCACGCCCGGCTAACTTTTTCTATTTGTAGCAAATTTACTCAACCTTGTTCAAGAGTATCTGTGTTTTCTCATATTTTGATGACTCAGACAGTAGTCCCAACCATAAATCTATCTTTCAGTCCTCCATTTTTCATTGTCTTGACACTGAGCTTCTTATAGAAATGAACTGACCAACTTGAACTTCTTTGATTTTTTTTGTTATGATGCTTTGTAGTTTTCATAACATCATTTTCGCAATTCAGTTCAGGCTTAATCCCCTTCACCTTCCCCAACCCCCACCCCTTCCCAATCCCAGATCATGGCATTCGCTGTAACTTTATGTATTACTTTCTCTGTTTTTTTGTTTGTATTTGCTTTTCATTTTTTTTAAACATAAGTATAAATTTGTGCAGTACAAGCATCCTCATTAAACCAAATTTGAGCAGTTGTGCCCAATACCCACAAGCTCATGGTCACACCATCCAGCAGGGGGCTTGTATGTTCAACCAAGTTGATCAATGAGTGTCAGTCTATATGTTGTAGTTTCACCAATCAACCCAATCGCATTAGCCACTTACATTCTAAGACACCCGCGGCCCCCTCTTCTGCAGATTGTTCCCTAAGGCTTAGAATAGGGGCACAGGTGGATGAAGACAAAACAGTCTACTTTCTCTGCAGCTGTTGCCTTGGTCTTAGTCAATTCTGGCTGGTTTTCTTTCATGGGCTACCAGTCTGTCAGTAACCTTTCAATCCTACTAATGAAGCACATGCAATTAGTATATAGGTTTTTAAACAGTATAATATATAGCCTTTTGATCCTACTAATGAAGTAGTGATTTTTATTAATAAACAGATATTATCTCTAAATTTCTACCTCTGCCATCGGATCTAGTTCGGGGCCTACTAAGCTACTCCAAAGGTTATTTTTGTTAGATAAATGGCAAGATTTAGTTATCAATGACAGTATTACTTAAAATACATTTACAATATTTAACAAAAACTACCAAAATTTTAATAAGCAGCTCCATTTCAGAGTTCTCCTCTGTTTTGCTATTGTACAACACCTTAACTTATTAACACTATTAATGTGTTCCAATAGAAATTAAAACAATATTGAATATATTATTTTAACCATAAATACAGAAGCATGTTAGCTAGGAACATCCCAGAAGTACAAGAAATGCAGATCCAAGAATCTTGCTTGTTCTGTGAGTACATGGTTATTCACTCCAATTAGTTGTTTTGTTATTTAAAACACATTAGTAAAACATTCTGTGAATTAATTAGTAAGGGGAAAGAAACTGCATGAGAAGTAACAAACATTGAGAAGAAAGAAAATTCAGAAAGGAGAAGCACAAGAATCCCCAGCTAGGTTTTCCGTTTTTTTTTTTTTTTTTTTTTTTCTCTTTTCAAGATAGGGTCTCCCTGTAGCCCTGGCTGCCTGGAACTCACTCTGTAGACCAGGCTGGCCTTGAACTCACAAAGATCCACCTGCCTCTGCCTCCCCAATGCTAGGATTAAAGGCGTGCACCACAATGCCCGGCATGTCATTTTCTCTTTTTTTGACATTTCTTTTCTTAGACTATAATATACCTGGATTTTTGTGTCCTGAATTATATTATTTCTTTAGCCGGTTTTAATTTTTAAATATTTTTTATATGTATGAATGTACTATCTGCACGTAGGTCTGTGCACCCGTGTCGTGCAATGCCGCAGAGGTCAGAAGAGGGTCTCGGATTCCCCTGGAACTGGAGTTAAAGATGGTTCTCAGCCGCCATGTAGGTGCTGGGGATCCAACCTGCGTCCTCTGCAAGAGCAGTCGGCGCTCTTAACCTCTAGGCCATCTCTCCAGCCCCATAGCCGGTTTTAGGTTACAGAGTTAACAGTATTTTACATGTATAAAATACTTGGTAGTTAAGTCATTTCCAATGAAAACATTGCTGTGATTGGCTTTTTTCCTTATGTGAATTTACATTTTCTAACAACTTAAATTGCACACATGCATTGGATGCTATTATGAGAGTTACCGATAAAATTTCCAGCAACATTATATTTTTTTATTTTTGTATTATACTTTTTTTATTTATTTATTTTTTTTATTTATCTTTGTATGTGTATGAATGTATTGTCTGCATGCAGGTCTGTGCACCCGTGTCATGCAATGCCGCGGAGGTCAGAAGAGTGTCTCGGATTCCCCTGGAACTGGAGTTCTCCTGGAATTGGAGTTACAGACGGTTCTCAGCCGCCATGTGGGTGCTGGGGATTGAACCCGGGTCCTCTGCAAGAGCGTCGGCGCTCTTAACCGCTAGGCCATCTCTCCAGCCCGTATTATACTTTTTTATTGGTCAAGGTGATGGGGTACATAAGGGCATTTTCATACAGGCATATAACAAACTGTGAGCAAATCCCCATACCTACCCTCCCTTTGTGTAACGCTTTTCCCTTCTATTAGTGCCCTTGTTCTCCTAGACCAGTTAGACCTAATTTCATGTCATTTGTACATATAAGATTTTATATAGCTATAAAATTGAGGAATAACAAATGAGAAAAAGTCTTTTGCGATTACTTAAATCACTTAATATAAGTGCGCTATTATCATTTGTTGCATTGATTTCCAGCAAATGACATAACTTCATTCTCATCTAAGTCTTCAAACTATACAGTTTGTACACATACTATATTTTCTTTATCAGCTCCTCTGTTGACACCTACCTTGTTTCCATGACTTAACTTTATTATGAATAGTACTGCAACAAACACTGAGGGTCAAGCATCTCTGTGATATTTTGACTTGGAGTCTTTGGAATAAATATCCAGGTGTTTTCTAGCTGACTCATACAATAGATCTATTTATAGATATGGTGGAAACTTCAATGGTGAATTCCATAGTGACTGGACTAGTTTGTATACCAATGTGTAATGTCTTCACTTTGCCCTTAACATCCCAAATATTTGTTATTTCTTTACTTAGTGACTGCCATTCTGACTCAGGAGACATGGAATCTTAATGTAGTTTTAATTTGTATTTTTTGATGGCTAACAAAGATTAACATTTTTTCATGGTTTTGTATATTTGGCTTTATCTTTTGAGAACCATCTGTTAATTTCATTGAACTATTTACTAATTGGCATTTAAATGACTTTTTATTTAGGTTTTGAGTTCTTTATGTATTCTAAATAATAATTTTCTTTCTGAAATTAATATTAGATGACTGATGTACACCTGACAATGATTTTCTAACTTTCTATAAGCTGCATCTTTGCTATATTGTTTACCTTGTTTTACAGAAGCCTTTTATTATAATGAACTTCAACTTTCAGTTGTTAGTGCTATTTCTTGTGCAAAAGAGTCCTATTCAGAAAGTGTTTACATATGCTGATGTCTTAGAGTAGTAATCCTATTTTTCCCTCAAGAAACTTTAGAATTTCAGGTATAACTCTCTTTTTGATCCCTTTGGAATTGATTTTTGTGTAGGAGAACAAAATCGTGCTATATACTATGCAAGAATATTTGTGTATTATATGAATAATCTTTGAATTATTTGATTAAATGTGATAGGATATTTTCTAATGAATATAATTGTACCAGGGCAAAACAATATCATATTTACATTTTTTCATGAAAAACAATAGTTTTCTAAATTTATATTGTATTTAATGTTTATGCAATCGATGTTTTTTATGCTAATACTTGTTTCTTTTCATAGGAAAACAAACAATACAAAATGACAATAACAAAACAAAGCAATAAGAACAAAAAAAAGGGGGGAGAGGAATTTCATTTCTTATTCTGGTGAAATAAAGAATCAATCTTCGGGGCTTGGTAGGTACTTCTCTTTTTTTCCTTCTCTCCTTCTTTTCTTTCTTCTTTTCCTGCTCTTTCAGGGCTACCAGAAGGATATGTGTTTACTGGCTAGTCCAAGAAGCCTTGAATTCTCAGCTGAGAAAGAGTCTGGTTAATTTGAGAGGTCTCATCCCTAAACTGCCTAATCAATTTCTAGTTCCTGTTTAGTTATGTTACCCTCTGAAAGGGTCACCCCAATAGCCAGAAGGGAATCAGGACACCAACTGCTCTGAGTTCTTCCAGACTGAAAAGGGACATTGGATGTAGCAAATGAGGTATCCTCCATTCTGAGGGTCAATTTAAAAGACCCCAAAGCATAACTATAGAGGGGAAAAAATCCTTGACTGGTGGGCCGTGAAAGCAAAATGAACGCAGGAGTAGTTTGGTACATGATCAAGGCAGGGGACCAGGAGAAGTAAGAACAGGGTAAGTTCCAATGTCCAATTTAAAAGTCCATTAGAATTTCTTGACCAGTGGTTTCAACCAGACATTATGGCCAAATCAGCAATTGAACTTTTAAAGTAGATCCAAAAAAAATCCTCCAACTCAGGTGATATGTGTGTGTGTGTGTGTGTGTGTGTGTGTGTGTGTGTGTGTGTGTATGTGTGTGTGTGTGTGTGTGTATTCCAGGACAGCTGGAATTCCAGGACAGCTGGGGCTACAGGGATACCCCGTCTTGAAAAGACAAAAACAAAACAAAAAACAAAAACAAAACAAAACAAAAAAACGGAGGAAAAAGAGAATGAAATAGTGAAGTTCTCCCCCAAACAATAAGCCTCTGCTTTGAAAAAATAAAAATAAGCTCTGGAAAGACTCAGAGGGAGGGAGATGCAGGACATGTGTGGTGGAATGCATGAACTCGGGTAGGGTGGGGGCGTGAAAAGGGAAGTGACTCTGTATTTAATTGAGAAATGATGTATGATGTATGGAAGTAGTTTAATAACTATAATAAAAAAAATAAAGTAGAGCCCCTGCAAGAGCAAGATGTGCTCTTAACCACTGAACACTCTCTCTAGCAATGTTTAAGTTTTTAATGAGCAATTTTTGGTCTTTTTGAGAAAGGGTTTCCCTGTAAGCCCAGCTTTTCTGACACTAACTGTGTAGACCAGGCCTTGAACTTCAGAGATCTGCCTGCTTCTGCCTCCCAAGTTTTGAGATTAAAGCCATGAGCTGCCGCCCCTGGCCTTTTAATATGCATTCCAAACTAGACTGGTTTCATGATGTGGAAGTATGTGAGTTCTCTTTTTCAAGGATGATGAGGAACCTTTGTATCATTATTTTTAATAAAATAATATATTATATACACCAATTAATATTTTCAGCCTGCTAGGTTATTAAGTGTGAAGATTTTTACCCTCTGAGAAAATAAAAAATACAGGACTAAGATTTGACTTTAAAATTATATTTAATTTCCTATTTAATTAATAATCTTAGAATTTTTTTTTTTTTTTTTATCTTTTTGAGACAGGGTCTCCCTTTAGTCCCAGCTAGCTTGGTCCTTGCTATGTAGCTATGTAGACCAATCTGGCCTCTGCCTCTCAAATGCTGGGATTACAGGTGTGTACAACCTCAGTGTGGTTTGTATGTTGATTTAGTGATAGTTTTGTGCAATTGTCTGGATCATTGGATTAGACATCCATTGAAACACGAAACTATACATATTAGCTGTAGAAAGAGCAAAAGTTATAATTGCTGTGAATTGTTATTTAAATTAATTTTCTGTCTCAGCAGACTTTCTTGTGTACTTAACCCTTTACCAACTAGAATGAATTTTAGTGAGTTTCATCACCTAAGTTGATGTTTCTGATTTGAGTTGTGTATTTCCAACTCATTAATATCTATTTTGCTATAAGGAATTATATAACAGTTTTTGATATTGTTATAAAGTCTAAGAAATAATGAAAACTTATTCCCATCTTAAGCTTTGTGAAAGGATTATATACAATATATGGATAGTTTCACATATAAATATGAATATTTACATAATTATATGGTTAATTTAACTATGTACGACATAATGCCTAATTATATAAGTATGCTTATAACTATGTACATAACTCTAGGTTACATTACATGTGACATACTTTCATCTACTTTTCTACTGTTTTCCATATAAGTACATTTATAGATTACATCTTCTTTGACATTAATATTTACTATAACACATGATTTAATATTTATGTCATTGTGACCTGGGCCTGACACTTTCATTACTGAGAATATGTAATATGGATGCTGAACAGAATTCACAGCTATGTGCCTAGGTGAAAATATTCACCCCAGTTTATAGGAGAAAGAGTAGACACAGTATGCTCAGCTCTACTTAGATGATACGTGCATATTTAAAAGAATTGCGTCTCATAAATTTTATTCTTCTGCCATAAAGAGTGGTCAAGAAAAGAGCTATAAATCCAGAAAGTAAACCCCTTGTTGCCACTCTATCTTTAAAGATTTCATTAAACACATTTGCTAGATATTAAATTCAGATTGTTACTTTTTTTTTTTTTTTTTTTTTTTTTGGTCTTTTTGAGACAGGGTCTCCCTGTAGCACTGGCTGTCCTGGAACTCACTCTGTAGACCAGGCTGGCTTGGACTTATAGAGATCCTCTTGACTCTGCCTCCCAAGTGCTAGGATTACAGGCGTGTGCCACCATGCCGAGCTGCGAGATTGTTAGATTTTTAAACATATTTCAGAGATTATATTGACTTGTGATCTAGTATAGAATCAATTAACCATGTAATTCCAACCTGCTTTAAGATATTAAGAGAAGAGAAGCAGGTCACAAAGACAGCTTGCATGTTGAATTTTCTGTTAGCTCCAAAAATGATGCATTCTGCAGAATGTTTTGAAATACTATTTGCATGCTTAATCTCATTAAGAATAAATCACACCTGAAATATCCAATGGTTACATTGGAATTTAAAGTCAAGTAATGCTCAACAAGCTACTATCTGGTTCAGACATTCCTTCTTCACTTGTAACTTTTTGCTATAACATTTTTTAATAACACTGGTGTTAAGATTTCAAACAGCAGACAAAAAATGTTAGTTTAGGAAATTCTTTTTCAAAAAATAAATATTTTCAAAGGACTTTCCTTAATATTGCATTATAGCCCTAGTGAAATTTTGTATTCTTTTTCTTTCTTCCAGAAAGCATTTTCATAATAAATTCATTGTGTTTTGTAGCCTTGCATGCTACCTCACATTACTGAAGGAACATAATTAAAGAACATAGAGCTAAAAATCACAAATAACAGGCTTTGCAGCAGTCAGCAGTTTTCAAATTTTATTACATGGATGTTTGTTAATAGATTAAGTCTATGTCTAGCTGTAATTTGCAGCAGCATTAGTTAAATTCAGAACTGCCATGCCACACCTGGGTTTTGTTCTATGAAAAGCCCACAGCTAATAAGAATCATTTAGAGCACAGCCCATGTGCATAATTATCTATGCATTATTTCCTTGATTAAAAATCTGCTTATCAAGGGTAATTGTTCAATTGGGTCTCCAGGGACACATGCAGTAACTACCTGTTTTGAACTAGTGGTAGATTAATGGTGCCACAAAGTGTTTCAGTCATTAGGCCAAACGTTATACCAAATTTTGTGGGATTTTTAAAGGAGTACAAATAGTGACGTTTAATAGTGAGTGCAGGGAGGAGAGAGTTACAATAGTATTTATTCTTCATTCTGTAGCAGTGAAACCCCTTCAGGTTCTAAGAGCACAGAGAGGGCACCTACTGAGCATGCAATCTATTTGTGAGCTAATTTTGCTTATTTGCAAAAAGTATGATATTTATTACAGCACCAAGGTGCTTATGAATACCAATGATCTCTTTGTTAAGAAACTTCCAGACTGTGTTCTCTATGTTTTTGTATCTACATGTGGCACTTCCAGTTATAGAAAAGTGAAGAGAGGTTTGTGACTAAAATTATTCTTCAATATTCACCCAAAGAACTCTTTGTTCAGTTATTAACAGAGAGGTGAGAATTTTCAGTAGAATATGCCAATCACTAACCAAAATTAACTATCAAGTAAAACAAACCTGAGTCCTAAATGATTGCAAAATGCAAAAATCTCTTTCATCTCCATAACTTACACCAAAGTGCAGAGTATACCAAAATATTGTTTTATAGAAAATAATTACTGTAGCTCAGGAATGAGAATTCTGCAAAGAAAAATGTTTTGGTCTAAGCTACTTTGGAATTACATTTACTGCTTTGTCTGTACTATTGCTGACACATCCTCCTACAGAGAGAAATGGGGAAGCATCATATAATTTCTCTCTCATAGAATAGAAACTTAAGGGGTTGTAGAGATGGCTCAGCTGTTAAGAACACTAGCTGCTCTTGCAGTAGACCCAGGTTTGGTTCCCAGCAGCCACATGGCATCTAAAAATCATCCATTACTCCAGGTCCAGGCAATCTTACACCCTCTTCTGATCTTTTGGGCAGTGAATGACACAGGTGCACCTATCTACATGTAGACAATGCACTCAAACACATAAAATAAAATAATAAATAAAATATTAAAAGAGAATAGGAATTTAAGGCTACACTGCCCTTACTCTCAGCAGCAGCATCAGTGAAGTTAATGCCCTAGGTAAGCTTGACATAATTCAGTTGGATAGTTAAGAACCCTCAGGTTGGTTGAGGTCTTGGTAAATTCTACCTTATTTTACCTTGGGGTCACTTTGTTTCCTACTGCTCATGTTTCTTTAATGGTCTCTAGTTGTGGCAGCACACAAACACAAGAAGGAAGCCCACCTTTCCCACAAGACTTTTGCGATATATATATATATATATATATATGATATGATATAATATATATATATAATCATACTTTTATTCAGGTAAATTCACTAGCAACCAAATGTGAATCTCAGTTTATTTATAGTATCAGCATCTAGAGATATTGGAAGACACAAGTGTTACTACACACCAATGAAGCCAACCTCTCAACCTTGGGATATGTATGCAACAAAATCTCTATTTGGGATGCAATATGATAGCATGGTTTCCTTGTGATGGTCTTGAAAAAGATATTACAATTAAATAGCTCTTAAGGAGTATTTGTTTACAACAGATTAATTTTGGGGGGTAAACATTTCATGCAAAGAATTTGCATTTGTATCAAATTATGACTATTAAACTCACTCGGCTCATGAACCATTGTCAGTTATAGCACTTGGGGGTAATGCATTTAGAAAGAATTTATTATACAGTCTAAGTTGGATGAGATCATTAAGAAAGAAATATGAAATCATTTGTCAAAGTCCCATTATGATGATCAGTGTTTTAAGGAAATTCTTTATAATCATGTATTCTAACTCTTTTTTATTACAATGAATGACAATGATAAAACTATAATGAATAGATGTATTGATTATTAAGAAATATGGAGAAGGTTATATAGGAGGCTGACAGAATGGATGCTTATCTAGGAGTGACAGGAATCCATTCAAACATCTCTGCTTCCCTTTATTTCTTTGACTCATACCACCCCAGAGCCCTGGTGCATCTTTGCTTAGTAATCTGTAGAATAATTTCCAGATTCTTCCATTCTAGAACAAAATTTGAAATGCTGTACAAATATTTTAATTCCATTTGTCATCACTTCAAATACCAATTACCTTTTAACTCCACTTATTACAACTTTAAATATGATGACTTTTGAAAGTTTTGATTTAACTTAAATCTATAAACTTTGCATACATTTTCTGCCCCTTTGAAGGAGGAAAAGGAACTGAAGGTGAGACATTGGTGACATTACATACTTTATGTTAGAAGATGATTAACTATCCCTTATTGTTAAATCTTACATCAGAAAATAATTTTAATTATCCATTAATTTGCCAAGAGACATTTAGGTTGCTTCTATTTCCTAACTATTATAAAAAGAACAGAAAAATACATGGCATTGTAAGTATCTCTGTAGTAGTATATTCAATCCTTTGAGTATATGCCAAGGACTGGTATAGCTTGATTATATGCTAGATAAGTTCTTAGTTTCTTAAAATTCAAGAAACTGATTTCCATAGTGGCTGTGCCAACAGTGAATGGAGGTTACACTTCCTTCACATTCTTGCCAAGATTTGGTGTCATTTGTTTCCTTAATCTTAGCCATTCTGAATGGGGTAAGAAGAAATTTTGCATTTCCCTAATTGCTAAGGATGTTGAACACATTTTGAGGTATTTCTTAGCCATTTTTATTTCTTCTTTTTTTTTGTCTTTAGATAACTCTGTGTTCAGAACTGTAGGCCATTTTTAATTGGGTCATATGTTTGTTTTTATTCTTTGTTTATGAGTTGTTTGTATATTCTGGTGAAGATTCTGTTCCATTCTGTGGGCTTCTTATTTCCTTAGAAGCTTATCTCATTTTCTGTACAGAAGGGTTTTAGTTTACTCATCTATAAAGAAATAAAAAGCAAAACCATGAAATTCACTGGTAAATTGATGGATCTAGAACATTTTATGCTAAATGAAGTAACCCATTCTCAGAAAAACAAGTGATGCATGCTCTCTCTCATTTGTGGATCCTGGCTCCAAATCCTTACACGTGAGTATATATCCTGATATAACCTTCAGAGGCAGGGAAAGGAAAAGGAGTCATCATGGGGAGAGGAGAATAAGGAGCTCCAAGAGAGGAATAGTAGGGGACAGGTGTTATCAAGGGAAAAACGGGAACATTAGGGCTATTTAACTGGGGTGACAGCAAGGGGACCAAACAAACAGGGGGGAAGAAGAGAGATAAATAATGCTTTAAATGTTTTAAAAGCCAAGTGAAATGTTGTATTTAATAAGCCTACTCAAAAATACATATCGGTGTTAGTGCATGTATAAGGATGAATGCTATATCGCAAAATTACAGTGCCAGGCAAGGGAAACTTTCATTTGACTTGTTGGTCAGGATAGTCTAAGAGACTAGCAAAAGAATACAGGCTATTGCCGTAGCCCTTCATTGCCTCCCAGACACTATTGCTGAAGATGGGGCATGGTATGGACACAAGACTTAGAGCAATGGAACTGGGACTGACCTGGAAGCCTCCTCCCTGAAGACCAACTCTCATAGTACCAAAAGATAGTATGGAAACATCTAAGAGAGAAATTCAATTAACAATCTTACCCAGTTGTAAAGCCAACAAACTACAACAATGTCCAACCCAGAGAATTATCTCTACTGGTGCAGTAGTGGCACTTTGATCTTGGAGGAATCAACTGCTTGCTATTTGGACATAATGCTGTTCAATAGGAGGGAAATCATGTGTGGTACTATAAACATAGGCATGAAAACATCCTGGAGAGTTAATAAACCCTAGAACAGAAAATACCTATGTCACTTCCCTAGAACAAAATAATTTCTTACTATATACTAAGTATCCTTATAATTATAGACAAATATCATCACTCGTGAAAGAACCTTCTTTTTGTAACACATGGAGACTATTACAAAGTTCTACACTGGTCAAACGCAGAGAATAAATGATGATGAGAGTCCATCTTTAAGGGATACATCTGCAATGCAAACTTTACACACAAGGAAGGCTCAGGGCACATGAGTAAAGAGGGGATGGAAAGGATGCAATAGACAGAGGGAGGATACCTATGGTTAGTTTATGCATTCTCTACACAATGGGAAAGCTGTAACAATGAAATCTCCGCGGTATGGGAGTTGAACAAGATATGCATAATGATAAAAACTGTTGACACATCAAACAGAATGGGAAAAAAATTAATGGGTCCAGGGTCAAGATGACTAGTTACAGGCAATCAATGGATGCTGAAGAGAATTAGTTTTTTGTTTGTTTTTTTCCAGGAACTTATTCCCTGAGAAGTTATTTAATCCCAAGTGGTCATGCCTAAATGGAAGTACACAAAAGCTTCACTAAATGGATTCAATACATATTTATAAATGTATGTATATGTAACAACAATAATAAAAAAAGACAAGTAAGTGTGAGGGAATCTGGGGTCATGTGAGGAACTGGAGGGTCACTGGGAGCAGTGGAGATAATGCAAATTCAATATTAACATATAAAGTTCTTAAACAGACAAAAGACTTAAGTTATAGATTATTTTTAAAAATATAGAAAAACTAAAAATGTCCAACTCCATCCTGGAAAAACACATCCCAATTTTACATAATCATATTCAGAATAAGTAAATTGAGAACCAGGAACATAAAAATATTAGGAGAATTAGAACAGCCAATGTTTATTTAACATTTGGCATACTAATGGACCTAGAAATACACGTTCAATTGACAATAAAAATAAATATAAAGAAAAATTAAACAGATGTAAAATTATGTGTACAAGCTTTCAAACTTTCCTCTTATTGTAATACTCTGTAATATCTAGGATTTGCATGCTTTATTTTCTGAAGCTATATCTCATAGCCCTAATGGAAGAAATGTTTCATAATACAATTTTATATGGCATTTCTGATTTGATGCTTACCTGCTTTACAACTTTATCTGTGTTAGGATAGATTTCTATGCATAAAAATGACAAATATATGTGCATTACAACCAAATTCTCACTGTTAGTATTTTATTTTGGACCAAGCATGTAGGATGAATCTGAACACTTCAAAGACAAAACACTTGTACAAATAGAATAATCCCAGTAGGTAATTCCTATATTCCAATTATTTTAAAACATCACTTAGAATCAATCATAAGATAGATAATTATATGCAAGTATATGTAAATACTTCACATTAATAAAATGCATTTGGTGAACCTAGAGGGGCATGCATATCACAGATGATGTCACTAAAAACTTAAGTCAGGGGGCTGGAGAGATGGCCTAGAGGTTAAGAGCATGACTGCTCTTGCAGAGGACCAGGGTTTGATCCCCAGCACCCACATGGTGGCTGAGAACCATCTGAAACTCCAATTCCAGGAGAACTCCAGTTCCAGGGGAATCTGACACCCTCTTCTGACCTCCACGGCATTGCACGACACGGGTGTACAGACCTGCATGCAGACAGTACATTCATACACATAGAGAAAAATAAATAAAAATTTAAAAACTTAAGTCAGTATTTCACATGTCTCAGGCAAATGTCACGGTTACCACAGTGGTTTTCCATTGCTGCCCAAGATATTATGACAAAGTTACAGCTTAATAATACACAAGCATATTCTGTTACAGACTCCCCAGACTAACCTCAAGGTCTTGGTGCTTCATGTCCAGAGAGCCTAGGGGAGAATCTGTGTGTTTCCTCATCTGCTTTTTGCAAAATTCAGTTCCTATAGTTGTCAAGCAGAAACCTACTTTTTGGCTGGGTGTTGTTTGAGGGTTTTGTTAATGTATAGAAAGGGCCATATTTCTGGGATCATGACTCTATTTTCCTTCTCATCTATCTGATCCAACCTTCTGTTTCTTCTTCATTTTAAAGAAGAAATGTTTAGGTGGGATTCTTTATTTATTTATTTATTTGTTTGTTTATTTATTTATTTATTTATTTATTTATTATTTTATGTGTATGAGTTTACTGTCTGCATGTAGGTTGGTGCACCTGTGTCCTGCAATGCCACAGAGGTCAAAAGGGGGCATCGGATTCCCCTGGAACTGCAGTTAAAGACGGTTCTTAGCCACCATGTGGGTGCTGGGAATCGACCCTGGGTCTTCTGCAAGAGCAGTCGTCGCTCTTAACCACTGAGCCATCTCTCCAGCCCCATGGTGGAATTCTTATCTGTAACTACTTTTTCCATATAAGGTGACATAACCCTAGATGTTTGGGGCTAAGTCATAGATGGACATTATTGGGGGCTTGTATTCTACTCAACAGATATTTTGTATAAAAGTAAATGTCACTATGTAATGGCAAACAGTTTGATTTAGAGCATGAGTAGTTCAGCTATTTAACACACTTATTAAAACTTACATAATGATATTACCTTCCATCCCAACCTATGTCATAGAAATATTTAGAATGATATTCTCATAAAGACAAATTATTTTCAATAAGTGTAGGAAGTGTCTTTTATTGAGGATGTTTTTCTTAGTTATAATAAGAAAGACAAAGTGAAGTATGTTTTAAGTAGTTGGGCTTTGTTTTCAAAAGAATATCTGTTGGCAGTGATTTTGATGGTTGGTTCTGACTCCAGAAGTTACAACTTCTACAGAAGATATAAATATCCATGATGCTCTGGACTGATGCTCTTTTAGAAGTCTGGTGCAGACATTTTTATCCAAAGACAATACCTTGAAATCTTGAGAGTCCTGTTCATGCAGCAGCTTCACATGCACTTGCCAATTCACCTTACCATACATTAAAAAATTTCTTTACTCTTTTCTTTTCTGCTGGCTTAAGTAATTTATTTAATTTTTACACTTCCTAAAGTAATTGAGTTTCTGGAATAAGCCTAGTGCTGCAGATCGTGATGGTCAGAGATTATAATCATCCACATTTAAATGTCATAATTTCTATAATAAATGCTTTTATAACATTTATTTGATTAATAAATATTGAAAATAGATAGATTATTATTTATATATATATATATATATATATATATATATATTTTTTTTTTCTGAGACAAGAACCTCCTGTAGTCCCAGCTGTCCTAGAACTCACTCTGTAGACCGGCTGCCTTGAACTCACAAAATCTGCCTGTCTCTGCCTCCCAAGTGCTAGGATTAAAGGTGTGTGCCAGGGCTGGAGAGATGGCCTAGCGGTTAAGAGCGCCGACCGCTCTTGCAGAGGACCCGGGTTCGATCCCCAGCACCCACATGGCAGCTGAGAACCGTCTGAAACTCCAATTCCAGGAGAACTCCAGCTCCAGGGGAATCCGACACCCACTTCTGACCTCCGCGGCATTGCACGACACGGGTGCACAGACTTGCATGCAGACAGTACATTCGTACACATACAGAAATAAAAATAAAATTAAAAAAATAAATAAATAAAAAAATAAAGGTGTGTGCCACCATGCCTGCCTAATATCTTTTATTTTTAAACAGCAAATTAATATTAGCATACAATTATCTGTCTTAGTGTATATAAATGAGAAATTGTTTTGTGCTGTAAGCATACAGATTCATGGAATTTGGAAATAGAATTGAAAGCCATCTACCCCAGATGCTATCCTAAACACATAGCTATGGCATCATTAAATATTATGTTTTGTATTTTCACATACATAATTTGGTCTCTAATCTTATAGTAGAGTTACTGATCCAAGTCAGTTGGGAGGTACAGAAGTAAAATATTTCCCTCAAACTTGGTATATATTTATAATTTTATGTTTGTCACTCATATTTACAGTCTACAACAAATTTAGCAAAAGTTGATGCATTCTATTCAGAACATTACAAAATATTGCTGATACAAGTGAAAGAAAAAAGTAATGGAAGATAGCTTTTGTTCATGTAGTGGAAGATTTAGAAATATCGAGATGCAGCATTTCCCAAATTGTCAGGTAGTACTAGATAATTTTTGCAAAATATATTTTAACTGAATTTATGAGCATAGAAATTGCACATATTAATTGGGTACCATATAATAATTTGACATATATGTATGTAGCCTGTAGTGGTTTGAATGAGAATGTCCTCCTAGATGCCAACTATTTAGGTACTTTGCTCCCAGGTGGTGGTGATGCTTTGGGAGGTCTTAGAAGGTGTTGCCATACTGGAGGAAGCACATAATATACTAATTCTATTGTACAAATAATCCCACCAGAATTTTCTCCTGTTTAACTGCAATTTAGTTTCCTCTTATCCCCTCTTTCTCACCCTCTGGTAAGCACTGTTAAACAAAATATTGCTTTCCTGGGAAAAGATCCAAACCAAAGTAATCATGGTTTCAAATAAATTATATAATTTTAGAACTCTGTAAAACAGAAAAATCTTAATTTGACCCATTCATGTTGTGTGTGTGTGTGTGTGTGTGTGTGTGTGTGTAGATATATATTCAGAAATGTATAATGTGTAATATATCCATAATGTGTATTGCCTCTTTGGTGTATGTATACATATACATGCATGTTTGTGTGGGATAAATTATTACTTCTTTGAAATAGGCTTATCAGGAGACAAGCTGTAGACTACGAAGTCTAGTTAGAGGGACAGGCTAAGGGCAAGGCTCCAGCCCACGCAGAGCAGGTTCCAGTGGTGGCTCAGGTATAGGTGCTCAGAGCTCTGGGACTCTGAGGGGCATGGGGATATAAAAGGATCACCATGGAAGACTGAGCTCACTCTCACCATTTTTCCGGCTTAGGCAGAGAGCACTGATGTCATGCCTGGACCGGCACCCATGTTGAACCTAGGAAACAGGCTTCCCTGCTCAGCTTGTGTGAGTGTACTCTGTCCCGCCATTACTTTGTAGGCAATCCCAATAAACTCTGGTCTAAGATTGGACAGCTCTTTCCTTGTTTTCCGTACCAACCAGGGAACGGTTTCTGTGGGACACTGTGTTCGTGGCTGCCTGCTGTGGGCACCCCTCCCCCTGGAGGAAAATTTCTGTGTTACATTATTTTATGTTCAACTAATACTAGAAATTACTCTATTACCATCTGACTTGTACTAGGTGTATAGGTGCATCACATTTAGTTTTGTTCAGCTGTGTATACTGTCTTTGTTTCTGTCTTTATCATGGTTGTCTCTGTATCTCAGGTCTTTTTTTTTTTCTTTTTTTTTTTTTTTGGTCTTTTTGAGACAGGGTCCCCATTTAATCCCAGCTCCCAGCTGGCCTGGAGCTCGTTATGTAGACCAGGTTGGCCTTGAACTCACAGAGATCCACATGGCTCTGCTTCCCGTGTGCTGGGATTAAAGGCGGGTGCCACCATGTCTGGCTGTATCTGTTTTGAGAAAAATCTGTGTTTAAGTGTTAGCATACCTGCATTGCCAATATTTGTATTTTACAGATTTTTGTACTTTTATATTTTTAATTTGTTAATTCTCAGCCAAATAATTCATTTTCTTTCTTTTGTGTATTCATTTTATATATGCTAGACTGCTGTACTGTGTATCAGTCAACATTTCCTGGGCATTCTTTCTCTCTCCCTCCCTCTTCCCCTCCCTGTCTCCCTCCTTCCCTCCTTCTCTCCATCCTTCTTCCTCTCCTCTTCTCTCTAATGCTTGATAACCACCCTCTAATTTACCTTGATGTCATTTGCTGTGGTTTTGTCAACACTGTTATTTTCTCTCTCTCTCTACATGCAAGCACACACAAGCCTCCACTCATATTTTTCTTACAGAGTCCATCACTGCCAATTTTCTTCTTTTCCATGTATATTATTGTCTGCTTTCACTTTCTCTGCTTCTTCTAGTCCTTTCCTACAATAAATACGTTAAAATGTTCTATTTAATTTTAAATATTTTGTCATCTTTAAGTTTTTTGGTTGAGTGTTTTAATTTTTTGTTTTATGCAGGATTTTCCCCTATTTCTTTGTGTGCCTTAATTTGGATAAAATTCAGTGACCAGTATAAAATAGTAATCACATGACATCTATGCCTGGGAATGAAACATTGTTTCCTAGGCATTTTATAACTGGCTTGAATCAATATACCCAGAATTAACCTGGGTGAGTTTCTGTTGTTGCATTTCTCCTCTCTGCCACATTATCCTATGAATATAAAGATATGTATCAAGGAGGCAATTTGATTCAATGTCCATTTAGCAAAATAATAAATAGTCCTATGTTCTCCTGTAGGACCTATGACCACCCCAACCAGAATCTTGGGTAGATTCACACTAATAGGCATCAGTTCCATCTTGTGCAGTGAGCCTTATATCTAATAAGAAAATGGGTGGCTACTACATAAAATTCATCTACTGTTTTACTAATTATCATAGCTTGCCAGGATGGTTATTATTGTAGCAAAAAGATTCACAGCTGGGTAAGACTGTTGAGGATTCTTCTCCATCAAAAACCAGCAAAGCATATCATGGCACTATGCAAACTAACCATTGGGGAGGAAGCTGTAAGGCCAGTAGCACTTGATTTCTCCATGTCCTACTACCCAAACATGGGATGTCTTCAGCAATGAGATCTTGCTGTCAAGTACAGTAAACACACCCTTCAAAATTCCCATAGTTTAAAAAAGACATATGTTTAAAAAAAAAAAAAAGCCAGGCATGGTAAGGCAAGCCTTTAATCCCAGGACTCTGGGAGGCAGAGGCAGGCAGATCTCTGTGAGTTCAAGGCCAGCCTGGTCTGCATAGTGAGCTCCAGGCCAGCTGGGACTAAAAGGGAGATGCTGTCTCAAAAAGTACCAAAAAAAGATACCTGTTTTGATAAACTCATTTTAGTAAAAGGTAGGAAAAACATGAGGAAAGCATGATGTGAGATTATCAACTTTGTGTCAGGCTATATGCAAGGAGATATTGATATAGAAATAAATAAATTAGAATTGCAATACCAGAAAACTTGGACTCTGAATAGAGACAGTAGAAACATTTTTTTACTCATAAAGTTGCTTCTAATGAGCAAATAAACATTCCTTTTTTATATGCTATAATTCAGATATGTTAGTAAATGTATAACTTGCTTTCTCAATGTAGCAATTGTTTAGAAATTTCATAAAAATAAAACAGACTTATAAGTGGACATCTCAGGGTGAGATCCAAGATAACTCTGCTGTAAAAGATTGTTTCCTGCTTTGCGGTATTGACCTGATACTTCCTGATACTAATAGTCAGGCTCACTCATTTACAGTTAACAGTGTTGATTTGATTTGATAAACACTGGGCAGTTACTCTATTCATTCAGTCCATTTGCTTCTGCTTGTAAATACTACCTAAATATCTGAGATAATACGTATAATCATTTAAATAAGATTGTCTTAAGACAATATCACGATGATATATTGCAAAGTGTGATGTCTATCAATGGAAAATCATCTAGAATTCCCCTTCCTACTTGAGGTTGTGAGACAGTGAAATTTTGTTTTCATTGCCTATATCACTGAATGCGTACTTACCTAAACCCAGCTCCAAAGAAATACACAGATTTTGCTCACTTTCCTTGTCTTTTGTCACTTATTGCTTCACAAATTTAGTTCTTCTGACAGTAGATGAAGAATTATATTTTATTATTGGAGAGACAAGTTAAAGTTATAACAGAGTACATAAAGACAACAAATTAATAAAGATTCCACACTTATTTCCAATTAGAGACCAGGAAGAGCATTAATGTGACACAGCTCCCAAGCACTCTCAGTACAGGAATTAACCTGACTCTTAAACTTAATTTTCTTTATGTGCATAGAAGGTCACCAACCCTGAATCATTCAAAAGGTACACACTGGAATATAAAACTCCCCTCAAAATAGACTTTTCTATTTTTATATTAAAAATATCATCATGAGCTGTATGGGTTTGGGCACAACTGCTCGCAAATTGGTTTGACATGAAGGATGCTTGTACTCACAAATTATCACTTATTGTTAAAAAAATGAAAACAAAACAACAACAAAAAAAAACCAGAAAGATGCAGAAAAGTTACGGCAGAATGCATGATCTGGGATGGGTAGGGGTGGGGCGGGGTGAAGAGAAGGGGATATACGCCTGAAATGAATTGGAAAAAGATTTATGAAATACACAAAGCATCAATAAAAAAATATCATCAGAGTTTTTAATGTGTTCCCATGAAATCATAATTATTAGGCTCCTTGCTCTTCTATATTACTATAAATTGTACCCAGTAGAACTTTTAGGGAAGGACAACTATCAATATCCTTTCATATAGGCACAAGTACACCCATGAGCCACCCTGGTACATTTGTGGAGGTCAGGTTTTGCCTTCCACCTTGTTTGAGATAAGGTCAACTTATTGTCTGTGTCTTTCAGTATGCCACACCAGCTGACCCATGACCTTCTGGAGATTTTCCTGACTCTGCTTCCCGTCTTATCTGAGGATCACTGGGATTACAGATATGCTCCAAACCCACCTGGGTTTATAAGATTTTTGGATCTAAAGTCAGTTCTTCACTTGTATGTAGCAAACCACTTCCCCAATTAAGAATTCTTCCCAGCCCTCAATGCGATTAAAATTATATTTTCTTTGCTGGTGTACTTCACAGAAGGAAGTCTACCACTTCTTACCTGTAAGTGTTGGTAAACTGCAAAGCAGTAGCTGGATTGGATTTTTAATGCAAAATGCCAATGAGCCATATGATTCAATTGAACAATTTTTTTATTTCTTGTAGTTTTGTTTTCTCTCAGTGAAGCTTTCTCTAGGACATGATTCACTTTATTCTTCCTGATTGGCAAGTTGACTAAGAAGGTACTAAACATGTGTGCTTTCCTCCCCTCTTCCTTAACATCAAACATTTACGTATAGCTTGACAAGAAGCCTGGATGTTATGTATATATGAGATTTTCTCCTCCTTTTCAGTTGAAGTGTAATTTGAAGGCAAACTTTTCACATCTTCTTAAATCAAGGTTTTTGACACTCTTATTTTCTGCCAAGAAAGCTGAATTTCTATATAATAACACATTAGGTGATTTGACATTTGTAGATTGGCTTATTTTATCATTATCAGTTCCTCCCATGAGTGAATTTAGTGAATGATCACATTCTGGGACTATTCTCTGGCCAATACTTTGCATTTCTTATCTCAGTAAAGTAAATTATCTGTTTGACTGAGTGACTACATGATTACTAAGAAAGTGAAGCTGTGTGAACTTCTTTGCAGCAGCTCATCAGCCTAGTAAATATCTTCAATATTATTAAATATTGTACTTCATAGCTCAGATAATTTTATTTAAAAATAAATGATGTTATAAATATATTTTTTGTCTTAGGCTAAAGCTTCAAAATACACCTTATCTGACCTTTTATTTTTTTTTCTTATTTTTTTCTATTACTTCTTTATTTTTTTTCATTTTTTAACAATAAGTAATAATTTATGAATACAAGCATCCTTCGTGTAAAACCAATTTGCAAGCAGTTGTGCCCAAACCCACACAGCCCATGGGTCCAGGTGGGGGGGCTTGTATGTTCAATCAAGTTGATCAAATGAGTGTCCAGACTATATTGCTGTAGTTTCACCATTCACCCCAGTCATAGCCCTTACATTCTACCACATCCCCTCTTCCCCAGATTGTTCCCTAGGCTTAGAAAAGGGGCACAGGTGGACAAGAAGCAAAACAGTCTACTTTCTCTGGAGCTGTTGTCTTGGATTCTGGTCAATTCTGGCTGTTTCCTTTCATCGGCTGACAGTTTGTCCAGGAATAACCTTTCAATCCTACTAATGAAGCACAAGCAATTAGATATATAGGTATTTAAACAGTACTAACTGTTATGGTAGGTTACTTTGATATAGGCACAGATGTTTGGATGGTATGTTAATCCATGAATTATATTTTTTCTGTAAAATATGACAGGATCTTACTGTGGTTTATAACATCTCCTAACCACTAGAGGATGTAAGCTTGTGGCATCAGCTGTGGGTTATTCCTCCAAGGAGAGAGCTAATAGCCAATCAGATTTGGGATATACAGGCATATGGCTGCCACTGCTGCACAGTATTTCCAGGCAGGTGAGGTGTAGCTGGTGCTGACGGAGGAGTCTTGTTTGACTCAAGGAGACCTATATTTGCTTTATTGGTTTAGTGGCCTTTGGTAACACTCTCTGGAATTCCAGAGGCCAACTGTACACTTGCAAGTGTGGTCTCAATACATCTTTCCCATGCTTGCAACAGGTCTTTGACAGCAGGGCCTTATCGCCTCTCTTCTTGCAGGTATCCCAGTCTACAGGCAAGAAGCCTTTATCTTTGGGTGGGGGGAGGCTTGGATACCCTGGCCAACATCTCCTTGGTAGAATAATCCATTGCTGATATCAGAGCTCTCCTGTATTAATATATTTTGCTTAAGTTCATAGCTTAAGGAGACTTTAGTATTATATTTAGTTCTGAATGGAGAATAATCCTTTTCACAGTTCCTATGTCTATTAGTCAATTAAAGAAGGCATTTTTTTCTTTTTTTTTATTTTTTTTCTTTTTTATTATTTGTTTCTATTTACAGTTAGAGAACCACCTCATCATCATCATATTTCTCCTTGTTCTATGGAGGGGAGGTAAGAAAGTCTCTCGTATTAAAACCTTTGCGGCACCTAGAAGGTAAGTTTCATTAGGACTCATTATAAATAGTTGTTACAAGTAGGATCCATAGAGGGGTTTGATGTCTGTAGCAATCTGAGGCTTTTCTTCCTTTCAATGTTCAGACGGGCCAAACTTTCTGCTGGCACTTCCTGGTACATCCTACACAATGCAAAGCTGTATCATTTTGACCTGTTGGAACATACAAATCTTTTCCCATAGTTACTTTTAATATTTGAATTGCAAAGTTTTTGACAAAAAGGTTTCATATATATCTGTATCCCCCCTTTTTATTTTAGGTTTTTGTTTTGTGACCCATGAGTCTCAAAAAGGCAGTTGTATTACACATACCTATAGGCCAGAATTTAATTTGAGTAAAATAACCCTCTTGTGTATGTTACTGCAGCTTGTTGATATTGATAAGTATCTTTTAGAAAATATCAAATCAGTGTGGATTTATCAGTTGATACAGTATATTCTCCTCTGGGCAATATATTATTTAAAGCTGGGATTATTTGGTATTTTGTTTATATTCTAAAACACAGTACTTCAGGGCTATAGAGTAATTCCCAAGGTTTGAAATAAATATAAAGTCAAACAGAAGTCAAGGAAAATAAACATCCCTTTACTAATATTGCTTGTTTGCATGGGATTGAGCCTATGGTCTGCCACATGTTAAGCAAATAATATATAATGGAGGACCTTCCCCGACCAACATGACCAAAATTGTGACAATTTGTTCTGAGCCCCTTTTTAGTGAGTCACCATCCTGGAGACTTGTCCACAAGAGGAAATCTATAACATTAAACCTGCTAGGTCAGCTCAGGAAGAATCCTCTGCTTTTGGTTTCTGATCAAAGTTCACCCTCCATCATCCAGTTATATTTAATCATGCTGGTTTACCCTCAGCAAGAATTCTGTTAGATCCATTTGACAAAAAGTGTATACTTGTTTTCTTCTTTTTCACATTTTTTTTACCTTCCCACCCCACCCCTCCAAACAATTATTTTTTTTACTTCAAATCTCCATGTGAGCTTGGTTTCATAGAGTTCTTTTTTCCTCTATCATCAACGTCCCTGAAATCAATGCCTTTATAGCCCTCCAGTTCTTGTTGTCTTTGACAAAACATGAAGTTGTTTAAAAGTCATTGTACACACAACTTTCTTGTTCATTTTGCTTTGCTTCCTTTACACTGTGGAGTTTGAGAGCAAGAAATGAATAATATTGGTCCATTTAATCCCAAATACGACCCTGATATATGTAGTATTATAACATATAAAGCTCTGGATTCTAGGATAAAGATCAATTGATATTGAATCCTGCAAGAATTTCATCAAATGAGTAAGTCCTGAAGCTCTTCTAAGTAAACTTGAAGTGATCCTCCTCCAGAAAATGTAGGAGCTTCTGATCTCTGGGCCATTTAGTAGCAGGAATGGGATTAAAAATCCACATCCTGCAGTCAGCCTGTGTGTTATTTCATTATCTAGTATAGTTTTAGATCCATGCTTTAGTTACAACTTCTATCTTCTTGAGTCAGAAGTGACACACAAAAGAGAGAAGCTCAGGAAGCAAAAGGCTCCCTGTGAATTTCTTGCAAAAGCTTCCTTAGGATCTGACAATACTGCATCTCTTATTCCTGTTGGACCACAAATGTACTTAATAGTCTGAAGAAATATCATTGGAATGATAACAGTTTGTCTATAATAAAGCATTCTCTATCTTGACAATACTAACATTTTATATTATATGTGAACATTTTTTCTTTAAAAATTATCTAATTTTCACCTACTGATATTTATCCAACCCCATTTTTAATATCCCTCAGATTTTTAGTGAAGCATAACTGAATATAGGAATGCAGTCCAATCATGGTTTAAATTAATGAACTGAGGTCCCTGTTGTTCTTATCCACACTCGATATTGATACTATGCTCAGTTCAGTTCATGAAAGATTGTCCCATATTCAGCAAGATGCAATACTGAAGCAGACATGTGAGTGGAAATTGAACAGGCCACACCTGCACCTGCACCTGAACCTGCACCTACACACCATCTCTCTTGGTGGCCCTGTTCTTTATGAGACACAGAGGGACAGTTTCATCATGTAGAACAACAGCGTAATAAAGAGACAAAATGTGAACAGGAAGAATGGAGTAAGAAACATATCATTCTTCCTTTGATACCAGAAATAGTGCCATTTGCTTAGCTAAGAGGAGAATTACAACAGCATAATGAAAAGACAATGAAATGTGAAGAACTGAGTAAGAAATATGTCATTCTTCCTTTGATACCAGAAATACAGAAATAGTACCATTTGCTTTGCCAAGAGGAGAATGAGGCACAATAAGGGAAATTATTGCTTCAATTTTGCTATTCTTAACTTGGGATTTTTTTTTTTTGTAGTTGAAACTCCGTGTAGATTTCCAAGCATTGTAATTATAGTCAATAAGTTTTTCTTGATCTTCCAGTTACACCAGAAACGTGGCCAATCTCAAATCCTCAGTTAATTCTCATTCTCAGCATGTAACCTCTCACTGGAGAACAGAAATGACAGAAAATACAGGTTTTTCACTCATCCTGATTACTAATGCCTGAGCCAACATAGTAGGGGAAGAAAACTCAGAGGGAAGGCAGACAACCATAGCAAGGCTCATCTGAAATGAAGGACAATCTAGTCAACCAACAGAAATATATTATAAAATTAAAATGGAAAAGTATCTATGGAAAGCGCCATAGTCAAATCAATTTGAATCCACAAACAAACCAAAAAGTGAATAGACTTCTTACTTGACATTTGTAAAAGCTTTGGTTCCTTCCAAAATTTGTTTTCTTGTTTTAAAATATGTTATTTTTACCTGGCCTTAAAGTAAATATTGTCTCCTTAATTATGTGTAGTCCTTTAAAATAACATGATTATCACAAGAAGAGTGACTGGTTCCTCAGTATAGTCCTGAGGCATGGTTCTCAATGATGTCTTCACTTCATCGAAGTGGCTTTGTTAAGAAATTTTGTCTTTCATAGATACAACAATTGGAACAATTAATTAGTTTCAGTTTAATTAATGATTATCTCATTTAGCTCTGACTAAATTACAACAACTAGATAAATGCAG
Organism: Rhizomys pruinosus; assembly: GCA_009823505.1. NCBI lineage: Eukaryota > Metazoa > Chordata > Mammalia > Rodentia > Spalacidae > Rhizomys > Rhizomys pruinosus. The sequence goes on from VZQC01006529.1 coordinate 1,449,238, forward strand.
ACAGTAGCATTTCGGTAATTTAATTAAGTATGGTATTGCTTTTCTGTGCTGCCAAAGGGTTGGTTGGTGCTAAGTGTGTTTTCTACACAAGATTCTTTGCAGGGAGTTTATTAGACATATGAAAGCAATGGGCAAATTGAGCTGAATCGTATTGCACAATTTTCTTTTAATTCTTGGAAAGATCTTAAGACGCATAACAAGTACATAAATCTAATTTCATACTTAAAAGCAATGTAAAACCTTAAGATTTTCTCAATAAACAAACATATAAGTTACTTTCATTTACTTACTAGGGATTGATTTCCTGGTAAAAACCCTGATCCTCCACAGGTTACTACCATTTTTATTATTTTAAGTAAATTGAACCTCAGCTTCTTGCTTGTATATTTTTTTCTTTTCTTGACAGGGTCTCACTATGCAACAGTGACTAGGCAGAACTTGTTATGAAGCCCAGGCTGGTCTCACACTCAAGGAGATCCTCACCTATCTGTATCTCACAAGTACTAGGTTTAAAGGCATGGGCCAAAAATCATGGCCCCTCTTCCTTTCTTATTTCTTTCTAAAAAGACTACATTCTAAGAAGACTATAGTCCATAGAGTTATAAACCATGAACAACTTTCAAATGTCTGAATTTCTGTGAGGATTCTGTATATTATTTTTTTATTGATGCTTTGTGTATTTCATACATCATTTTCCAATTCAGTTCAGGCATATATCCCCTTCCCTTCCCCCCACCCCACCCCTACCCATCCCAGATCATGCATTCTGCCGTAAGTTTTCTGCATCTTTCTCTGCTTTTTTGTTTTGTTTTGTTTTCATTTTTTTTTAACAATAAGCGATAATTTGTGAGTACAAGCATCCTTCATGTAAAACCAATTTGCAAGCAGTAGTGCCCAAACGCACACAGCTCATGGGTCCCACCATCCAGCAGGGGGGGCTTGTATGTTCAATCAAGTTGATCAAATGAGTGTCCAGTCTATATTGTTGTAGTTTCAACATTAACCCCAATCGCAGCCCTTACATTCTACCACGCCCCCTCTTCCACAGATTGTTCCCTAGGCTTAGAAAAGGGGCACAGGTGGATGAGAAGCAAAACAGTCTACTTTCTCTGGAGCTGTTGTCTTGGTCTCTAGTCAATTCTGGCTGTTTTCTTTCATGGGCTGCCAGCCTGTCCAGGCATAACCTTTCGATCCTACTAATGAAGCACATGCAATTAGATATTTAGGTATTTAAACAGTATAATATATAGCCTTTCGATCCTACTAATGAAGCACACACAATTAGATGTATAGGTATTTAAACAGTACTAATTGTTATGGTAGGTTACTTTGGTATAGACACAGATGTTTTGATGGTATGTTAATTCATGAATTACATTTTCTTCTGTTAAGTATGGCAGGATCTTCATGTGGTTTATAACATCTCCTAACCATTAGAGGATGTAAGCTTGTGGCATCAGCTGTGGGTTATTCCTCCAAGGAGAGAGCTAATAGCCAATTAGATTTGGGATATACAGACATTGGCTGCCACTGCTGCACAGTATTTCCAGGCAGATGAGGTGTAGCTGGTGCTGACAGAGGAGTCTTGTTTGACTCAAGGAGACCTATATTTGCTTTATTGGTTTAGTGGTCTTTGGTAACACTCTCTGGCATTCCAGAGACCATCTGTATACTTGCAAGTGCGGTCTCCATACACCTTTCCCATGTTTATATCAGGTCTTCAACAGCAGGGCCTTATCGCCTCTCTTCCTGCAGATATCCCAGTTTGGAGGCAAGGAGCCTTTACCATTTGTGGGGGCTTGGATCCCCTGGCCAACATCTCCTTGGTAGAATAATCCATTGTTGATGTCAGAGCTCCTGTATTAATATATTTTGTTTAAGTGCATAGCTTAAGGAGACTTTAGCATTATATTTGGTTCTGAATAGAGAATAATCCTTTTCAGAGTTTCTATGTCCAATAGTCATTTAAAGAAGGCAGTTTTACTGATTTTACAAGAGAATACATCTATAACAGCTGGCTCCAATCTACAGCTGGAGAATGACCTCTTGGACAACATTGGTTTGAAGGCTGATAAAAACGGTAATGTATCTGAGTTAATTGGTGATATAAATTGCTGTTGTCCACATCAACTTTAACTAAAATCTGTATAACAATTACTCTGGGATTGGTATAAACAAATGTTCTCTATAATTTTGCTGTCATATAGTATCACCTGGTAGCAATCTCTTTCACCTATAGGATGATTTAACTCAAAAATAAACTTTGTTTGCCAAGTTAATCACATACAGTAACCCAAAACAGCATGGGTGAACTTGATGAAATCTGTGCCTTGATTCCACCCTATAGGTATGTATAAAACAACTGCTTTTTTGAGACTCATGGGTCAAAAATAAAAACCTTAAATAAAAAAGGGGATATAGATAGATATGAAAACTTTTTGTCAAAAAACCTTGCAACCCAAATCTTAAAACTAACTACAGGAAAGGATTTGTATGTTCCAACAGGCCAGAGTATCACCAACTTAATGGCTGAGAAAGAAAATGCAGCTTTGCAGTGAGTAGGATGTACCAGAAAGTGCCAGCAGAAGGATTGACTCCTCTGGCATTGAAGGGAAGGAATGCCTCAGATTGTTGCAGACATCAGGCCCCTCTGTGGATCCTACTAGTAACAACTATTTTTAATGATTCCTAACGAAGCTTACCTTCTAGGTGCCACAAAGGTTTTAATACAAGAGACTTTCTTAACTCCCCCCCATAGAATAAGGAGAAATATGATGTGTATTATTTTTTAGAAGTAAACTACAGTTCTACAAATGGCAATAAGTAGAATAAGACTGATTAATATTTTTTCTATTAAAAAGTCTAGGATTAACCATTCTAGGACCAGAGAGGTGGGCATTTACATTAAAAAATCTAGAACCTACAAGAAAACATGTCAATTTTATAGAACAATATTGCAACAGAGAAAGGTACTGCATGCAACTCTGATGAAACTAAAGCAAGAATACCTTTTGAGTGAAAGTTAAATGAACATAACTTCTTACTGTTTGTTCTGTGTGTCTGGCCTGGGTCCCTGTCTGGCCTTGATATACCTGAGGATGACCTTGAACTTCTGATCCTTCAACCTCTACTTTTCTAGTGCTGGGATCATAGACATTCAATATCAGTTTAGTGCTGTGATGTGGACTGAACTCAGGGATTCATGAATGTCAGTCCAACATTCCACCAGCTGAGCTACATCTCCTTCCCAGAATGCATATAACTTCTCTGAGAAGACCCAGAAAATATTTTCCTATAGGAGTCTTAGAAAAGTGATCAGTATTTTAATATAATTTCAATTATTCTTTCAATTCTGACATTTAGCACTAATTCTCATAGGGTTGCAAAGTTGTGGGTTTCTTTTTAAAATATTATATTTATTTATTTGTGCTTGTATGTTTATATATGTGTGGGTACATGTATGCCTGGGACCTCTGCAAGAACAGTCATTGCTCTTAACCACTAACTAAGTCATCTCTCCAACCCAAAACAGATTAGAAATTTTTAATAATTTAAAGGAGATCATAAAGGCCTCATTTGCTTGAAGTCATATGACCTATAAGTTGTGTGACCAGCATCAGATGTCTACATTGTTAGAGGGTGCATCTTCTACACACCTCCTTTAAGTAACCTGTTAATTTCCTGCAGCCTATGGCAAGAACACTTAGTCGGGGTTAATAGGCCATAGATGATTTGCTGCCTGCAGTTCCAGATGCCTAGCAGATTCAAGAACCACTGAAAAAGGGTTTGTGTTGTTGGACTGTGATACCTCCTTACTGAAAGGAGAAAAAGACTTGCCAAATGTGGTGGTTTGAATCCCAATGTCCCCCATAGGTTCCACATATGTGGATGTCTGATACCCAGTTTTTAGCACTGTTTGCAGAGCATCATGGAACCTCTAGGCAGTGTGGCCATGCTGGAGGAAGCACATCATTTGGGCAGGATTTGAGAATTCTTAAGCCTTGCCAGATTTCCAATTGTGCTCTTCTTCCTGTGCCTGGGTGAAGTTGTGATCACTTGGCTTTCTGCTCTGGCCACCTCTGGGGCCGTGCCTTCCCCCCATCATGGGCACAAACCCTCTGCAACCATAAAGACAAAACATTCTTCCTTCTCTAAGTTGCTGGGTCACAGTGTTTTCAGAGTTTTATCACAGCAACAGAGAAGTAACTGAAATGGCATGTTTAATGTCCTAATGCTAGAAGCACACCATTTGCCTTCTTAAGGTTGGTCTTTTAGCCTAGCTTCAATGTTGAAACCATTTTACTTCATATATTCTAAGCTAACTAGTTATGCGTTCTAGCTTACTTGAGCAACTCTCTCATTCTCTCTCTCTCTCTCTCTCTCTCTCTCTCTCTCATCTTCCCATCCCACCTTTTCCCACCTCCCATTCCTCCTCTCACTCTCTTGCTCTTTCACCCTGTCAGGAGATTTTAACTCCCATTGGAATAAATTTGTCATCACAGAGGTGAAAATCAAGTCACATAAAAATTAAGCCAATGATTTTGTATTCATATTTTAAACAAGAACTATATACTGTAAGGGGAGTCCTTTTTGGAATTATACTATATATATTATATATAATATATATATATATATATATATATATATATAACCAATATTTACAGGTCTGGGTTCTTCAGTAGCCTTAGGGGTTTTTGATAATGACAACTAAATCCCCATGACAACTAAGGTCATATTTTCTGTTTACTCCAGTACAAAACATTTCTTCTGGAAAGACTTTGTCTTTATCAAAACTTAAGTTTTACATCAGACCCAACACAACTTGCAGTTTTTAATATGCAATTATAATTTCATGAGATTTGAAGTCTAAAATTATTCACCATTTTAATATTTCATCTTGCCTTCTTATTTTATATTATAAATATGTTATTGGATCCTGTCCTCTAAGTACAGCACGTAATATGAATCTGAAATATGATGTCACTGAAGTGGAAACATAACAAGTGTCATTGTAGAAATTGAACTCCAAGAACAATATTAAATTAGTACAATATTTATAGAAATATCAGTAGGAATGATGCAAGAGGGGTTTATTAGTTTAAGAAACAAGGGAGGTTTCTTTGACTACATTTTGCGATTGTGCTGTCCTCCTCAGCATAATTGGAATGTGATTTAGGGGGCTATAAGTGAGTCTCCAAAAATGCACATAATTGAGGAACACAAGCAGACTTCAGAAGCACATGGCTTAATTAATGTCCTGGGGACCCAGAGCAGTTGGAGGCTCCACTTCATTATGCTGCTCCATCTCGCCAGGGATGGTGAGCAGGAGACATTTTGTCTAGCTGCAAAACACCCACTATGTCCTATCTCTGTTATAGGCACCATTTAAATTTCCCAGTTATAGACTCAGAAGTTGTGCATAATTATCTGCCTCTGGGGAAAAAAAAAGAATTCTTTGGAGAAGTAAGACTTTTACAGTGTGGGTTATAGTGCATCTCAAATTAAAAAGCACTGAAGAAGACTTCAGAACTGAGATCCCTGCCACCACCTCCTGTAAATCCCCAAATTAACTGAAGATTGTGTCTTTTAAAAATATATGCAGATATTCCAATTAACAACTTCTGTATTGGTCATGGGATTCATGGGAACAGAAGAATCAAGTGAGGGGTGAGAGGCTGCTGTACTGATCTCATAAATGTGCAAAAACACTAGAGAGATCATTCCAAAGGAATTCCCGAGTACCTTCAGGGATTGGTGGAACATTTAGCTGCTCTTTTCATGGATAGCTAAAACAATCCAGATTTAAAGAGCCCTTAACATTGTCAAAAATTTTACTACCTTACTCTCCTCATAATAATTTCATAATTTCAGGATTTTCATTTAACTATTAAAAGAAACTTGACTACTTAAACCATATTTTCAAAAGACTCATCCAAAACACAAATTTGATGAAAATATTGTTAGCTCAATGGAAGTCTGCTTCCACAGAAAGCATGGAGCCCTGTGTTTGATTTCAACAGTGAACATAAAAATAGAAAAAAATATATCTTTTACACCTGAAAATATAAAAAGGTATGGCCATAAAAATAAACACACATACTAAAATTTCACATCACAATGTGAGATAATGGAGTGAATGGCAAATTGATCTTTGTCATTTATTCTACTTTTTTGATGTAATCACTTCATTGTAATGTATTCATAAGTAAAAACATCCTAAAGCTTGATTAAAGTGGACATTCAATGGGGCTGGAGAGATGGCTCATTGGTTAAGAGCACCAGCTGTTCTTGCAGAGGACCCGGGTTCGATTCCCAGCACCCACATGGCAGCTAAGAACCATCTCTAACTCCAGTTCCAGGGGACTCCGACGCCCTCTTCTGACTTCTGCACCATTGCATGACAAGGGTGCACCAATCTACATGCAGACAGTACACTCATACACACAATAATAATAATAATAAAATAATAATAATAATAATAAACAAAAAATAAAGTGGGCATTGAAATTCCCAAAGTCTATATATCTCAGTGAATTTCAGTTTGAGTGGAGTTCTGAAGGCCTGGAGCTTTGCTTAGTTTCAGACTTCCACCATCAATTACATTTATATTCACTTATCCACCACATGCAAAACAATATGTCACAGATTTGAAGCTAGAAAAAAAATTAGCTTTATATCCTCTTTCATAAATCATGTGACCTTTTGCCTGTGTCCCATTCTTCCTGTTCACCTAATATTTTCCTTTCCTAATCTTCTCTCTAAATGTTATACAATATCCATACTTAAGTCTGTTTACATTTATACATGGGTATGTTATAGATTGGATCCATATATGAGGAATATTATCTTTTCTTTGTCCATCCATTTTGCTGCACATTCCATGGTTTTATTTTATATGCAGATGAATAATAATCCATTTTCTATATTTATCACATTTTCATTATATGTTCTTTTTTGATGGGAATCCAAATAGATTACATTTCCTTGCTATCACAAATAGAAAAGCAATAAACATGGATAACCAAATATCTGTATAGAGTTTTCTGGGTGTATGCTCAAGTGAAGAACAGCTGGGTCATATGCTAGATCTATTTTTAATTTTCTGAGGAAATTCAAAACTGATTTCCAGAATGGCTATACTAATTTTCATTCCCACTATACTTAAGAAGGACCCTTTTTTTCCGACACTCTCTCTAACATTTCTTGTTAGATTTCTTAGTGAAAGTCATTCTGTTTGCCTTCACTCTTATAAAACATATTACCCAAACAATCAGACAATAGAAAAACATAGAATTAAATAAATTAGGGAAGGAAGAAATCAAACTATTCTTCCTTACAAGTAACATGATTCTACACTAAAAATACTCTAAGAATATACTAAGAATTCTTAGATTCAATAAATACAGGAAAATTGCAGAATATGAAGTCAATATAAAATCATCTTCATATATATCAAACATGGTAAAATTATTGCATAAAGCGTATTAATTTAATTAATATAAAGACTTAATCAATAAAAAATGGAAATTCCAATGTCCAAGAATTCATATGGAAATGCAAAAGATGATGAGTAGGTAAAGCAATCCTAAGAAGTAAGAACACAGCTGGGGGTATCACAACACCTTACTACAGAGTTGCAGTGTTATTTATTCCATAAACGCCATGATGACACCAATGAAATCATTCTACTTCTGACATTTAAAATAATGATTGATAATTGTAACAGGTTAACTAGTGACTCCCTAAGAAACCAAGAAATCTTGTTCACTCTCATAGAATCTTAATTTGATGTTGTTTGGAATTTAGATGATGTAGGTAGTAAATATAAAAATGAGACATAATTTTAAAAATTCATTTTGCCAGGTGTGTGGCACACACCTTTAATCCTAGCACTTGGGAGGCAGAGGCAGGTGGATCTCTGTAATTTCACCGCCAGCCTGGTCTACAGAGCGAGTTCCAGCTGAGACTAAAGGGAGATCCTGTCTCAAAAAGACCAAAAATATTTCATTTTATGTGTTTAGCACTGGGGAAGGTTCTGTAAGCATGTAGTTGGACTTGTATAAGCCAGCAAGTAGTCATGCTTTATTTAGAGATAGTATCAGAAAAAATTTAGTATTTAGTATCTATGCAAACATATATACATAAATAAACACTACTACATATGAAGATAATACATTATTTTCATCTTCTGTGAATAGCTAGCTGGTGTGTACAGAGTAGATGGGTCAGAAGTTACAAGTGGATATTACAACAATCACTACTTATGGGCAGAATTAAAGCATAATATTTAGACACATAAAGCTAATTACATTGATCTATTTATACATACAACTACTTCTGTGTAGTTTTCAATTTAAGTTGTTACCAAAGAAATTATTCTTTGATCTGGCACCATTATTTTTTTCTATTGATAGTTTCCATTACTAAATAGAGAATAATAAGTCCATAATTTTCAAATTTCATTATCTAATAATTTAAAGGAAACAGAAAGAAACTTTACTAATGACTTGACAGTTAAAGACCAAGTGTAATAGGCTCACACAGGCACGCTGAAGCAGGCCTATCCCCAGCAGGGACATGTGGTCCAGTCAGGCCTAAGCACGCAGTGATCAGAAACCACACTGCGGGAAGGCCCAGCACAGGCAGGGCCCTGTAGGCAGGATGAAACAGACAGTACTCCAAGACCACCCTGCAGGGGCCAATATATATATATTGGCCTGAACTCTCCAATCAAAAGACATAGAATGGGAGAATGGATTAAGAAACTGAATCCGGGGCTGGAGAAATGGCCTAGTGGTTAAGAGCGCCAACCGCTCTTACAGAGGACCTGGGTTCGATCCCCAGCACCCACATGGCGGCTGAGAACAGTCTGAAACTCCAATTCCAGGAGAACTTCAGTTCCAGGGGAATCCGACACCCTCTTTTGACCTCCGCGGCATTGCACGACATGGGTGCACAAACCTACATGCAGACAGTACATTCATACACATACAGAAATAAATAAAATTAAAAAAAAAAGAAACTGAATCTAACTTTTCATGTCTATAAGAAATGCATCACTGTGCATGGTGGCACACTCAGATCTTTGTGAATTCAAGGCCAGCCTGGCCTACAAAGTGAGTTCCAGGACAGCTGGGGCTACAGGGAGACCTTGTCTCAAACAAAGACCAAAAAAAAAAAAAAA